>JAVKLA010000073.1:16551494-16627016 GCA_034782735.1 Sagittarius serpentarius
GATCTGTCCTGCCCCTGAAGAGGAAGGAGCGGCAGAGACAACGTGTGATGAACTGACCGTAATCCCCGTTCCCCGTCCCCCTGTGCCACTCAGGGGGAACTGGTAGAGAATTTGGAAGTGAAGCTGTGCCCGGGAAAAGGGAGGGTGGGGGGGAGGGTGTTTTAAGATTTGTTTTTTATTTCTCATTACCCTGCTCTGGTTTGATTGGCAATAAATTAAGTTAATTTTCCCAAAGTCAAGTCTGTTTTCCCTGTGATGGTAATTGGTTGAGTGATCTCTCCCTGTACTTATCTTGACCCACGAGCCTTTCGTTATATTCTCCCTATCCTGTCTAGTTGAGAAGGGGGAGTGGTAGAGCAGCTTTGGTGGGCACCTGGCATCCAGCCAGGGTCAACCCATCACACTCATATGCTCTAAGAGAGTGAGTTTGGCAAAATAAGATTAGAAATATGGTAACCCTAATGTTTCGGATTGTGTTATGAGGTATGTGTTTGTCCTTACCACACAATGAGCATAGACACTTGCTGCAAGGTTCTGGATTCACTTCTGAAGATCAGGAACATACAAGTTTGTCAGATCTTGTTTGGTTCAGTCTGCATATTCTGAACAAAATCAGTTTACTCTCTGAGTTAGGCCTGTAAAGGAAGGGAAGTGTATTTAATTTGCATTCAGTGGGTTTTCTTCCACTGTGAAGGTTTTTTTGGGTGAATGTTTTGCTGTAACTGTGAAATAGTTATGGGAAATTCATCATCTTTTGTGGTTTGATTGTTTCCCATTTCCTTGGAAGAAAACTAAATTTTGTATACAAATTTTTTTTATAAACAGATTTATTTTGTTAATATAGTATTAGGCTAGTGTACAAAGCTGTCATAAAAATGAGGGATCCTGGGTACAAAATGCCTACATCAACTTTCTACTCTGATACCTGATTGTGAGAAAACCACTGTTGTTGTCAAACATGTGTGGCTTGTGTAACAGAGAGTGTCTTGTATGTCACTTAACACGTGGTAGAAGAGTAATTTGAAAAATTAAAACCCTTTGAAACTGAAATTGTTTGCTTCGAAGAAAGGGGGACTTGATGTAGCAAAAACAGGAAAAGCACTCCATTTTAGAAGGAAAACTTTAATGAGCAAAATTTTTGTAGCATTTCAAAGTTATTGAAGTGCTATATTGTCAACAAAAGTTGCAGATTGACTTTAAAGTTTGTCAGTGATGTCTCTGCCTGTGCGCCTGTATATTATGTAGTAAACTTTTAGTTCCAAAATTGTCGGTCAGGCTTTGAATTGGTATTTCTGTAAAGAGATACCAAAATGAGTATGTTTTCCAATTATCTTCTCAGTATACATTTAATACTAACATCCATTTTATGAACAGGGGTTAGAAAACAAAATTTCTTCACTGAATGTACTAGAAAAATAGTAACAGAAGATAGTAAAAGCCGTATTTTAGCATATATCAGCCTGACATCTTAATTTCGGTGGGGTTGATACGATAGTAAAGTTCTGTATAAATTCTAATTGAGTCTGTTCGGTTGTCTGATTTCGCTAAAAGTTGTATTAGTTTGCTCTTTCATGAAAAACGGAGAAAAAATTTCACTATGTAAACAATTGCCCCTTTGTTTGAAGGTTCAAGCTCAAGTGCGACATGCAAAACTCAACTTTGACAAACTGAAGACTGATGTCTGTCAAAAAGTGGATCTTTTGGGAGCGAGCAGATGCAACCTCCTTTCTCATGTATTAACAACATATCAGGTATCCAAAGAAAACGTTGACCTCCAAAAGAAAGATTTCCTGTTAATATGTTTTTTTAAAGAGGTTACCATGGCAATATTCAACTGTAAGAATATGTAACTAGTATTGGAGGGGAGATGTGAAATTTGCACTGAAAGCAGATTGGTGTTAAAGCTAATGTGGCATTGTAATTTTATCCTACCTTACAGACAACACTTCTTCATTTTTGGGAAAAAACTTCGCACACGATGGCAGCCATCCATGAAAGTTTCAAAGGTTATCAGCCATATGAATTCACTATGTTAAAGGTAAGGAATATATAGATATGTTTGTTTGCCCAATGATAACAAATAAGAGATCATACAAGGATGTAGAATTGTCTGACAATTTTATCCCTGTCCTGTCTTTTCATTTAAATATGTTTCTGTTTAATGCACTTCTGGATAGTAGGATCAAAAGCTGCATGTAGAGTGCAGTGACCAAGGAATATTTCAAAGGAAGACACTATTCAGGGCTGCACTTAAGTATGTGTTTAAGTGCTAACTAGGATTGTGTTTGATTATTCCTAAAGAATCATAAAATCCAGCAGAATTATGGATTTATTTGCTCTCCAAAATCCCGCAAGTGAATTAATATTATTTTGCCTTTGCATCTGTTTTTAAAAACTCACACTCTTTAAAAACACCTTATTGGACTGGATGTGAGTACATGGATGCTTAGCGTTCCCACACCTGTACTCAGACTTTTTAACCCTTAACTGCTCTGGGAAATACTGTGTTGCTTGACTAGTGGTATTTGCTGATCCTTTGTAATCTTTGAATATGGAATATGTGCAATATCTGACTGAAGTCTGAGTTAAGAGTTTTGCCATCTAAAAATAATCACTCAGCACTGTGCGTTTTCCTGGTCATACCTGCCCCTGCATATGAAGTTGTTTTCGTCGTGGCAATTCGAGGTTCAGTAGAGGAATGGGAACACAGTGCAAAAATTAGTTAACTCTCCAGTTATCCCCATAGACGTCTTTGTCCTGTAGTTATTTTGTGCAACATAATAACTATGTGGTTGGCTGATCCTGTTTGCATGGGAGAAAAATAACATTTGTCTGAAGGAGGTCTGACAGAAGGGTTATCATCGGGAGGAAAGTGAGGAATGAACCAGCTTGCAGCAAAGCCACTGTTTGCTTGGAGAGACAACCCAGTTTCAAAATGATTACAAGTCATAGCCTCAATCCATGAAAACGCTTGTGCATGTGACTAGTAGAAGTGGAAGCTGGGCTGCATTATGCTATATAGCTTGTGGCCGCCCCAGAACTCCTGGAAAAGAAGCACCTGAAGGTATAAGGTTTAATTGACCACACACTACCAAATTTGTCTGTACATGACTATGCTGTATTTAAAGTTGTTTTCTAGAATGTGGGTTGGGAGGGAGCAGTTTCTGAACTTTGAAGTGTATAAAGGGCTTGAGGAGACTGTTACTGCTGCAGCTTGAAACATCACAACAGACCAAACAAAGAACTTTCAAGCTCAATCTCTCCTGGCTGAGGACAGAAATAAAAGGAGGCTCATAAGCTGTTTCATCTTACCCAGCCTCTGAAGAATCCAGTCTTGCAGGAGAAGTCCTCATTTGCTATGAAGTTAACATAACTCTAAGCTTCTTTCTTGCATAGTCCCCATCATGTAAGATGGGTTTTAGCTAGAGCTTATGTCCAGATTTCAGGAGACTGTTGGGCATAGTTATCTTGACATTGCTAGTAGTGGCCTGCAGACTCACCAATTAAACTCCAAACCACAAAAGAAAGTCCCCTTTATTTCCCCAGCATTGTCTCCCATTGCAACGACATCTAGTTCACAGCCTGGGTTTTTAGCACAGCCGGAGTCCTGCTCAGCAGCCAGGGTACCATGCTGGTGGGCTGTTCTCGTAACTTCCCAATCTTAGAAGGTTTCTGAGGTTTTTTTTTCTTTTTGCTTTGATACAAACCAGTTCCAATCTAATTTGTGTAGGTAGCCTATATTGTTGCTGGGTATTTATTCTCTTTTATATCTAAAAATGTGATTACTTGAACAAGACATATGATGTTTCAAAATGTATAGTAACATTTGGACACCTTGGAGAGAAACTTGTACAGAAAATGCACCTGTTCTGGAGTGTAAAGTACCCTTGTGATGGAGGATGAGAGAGATTTGGGGATGCTTGTTATCTTTTGAACTTCCTCCTGTGAAAGATTTCAGTATAATCTAAATTCGAAATTAGGTTGGGAATCTGTGATGAAGAAATACAATCTATATTGAGTCCACACGTGTGTAACAAGCAGTCCCTTGAAGCAAAACTAACTGTAAAAATGGTTGTGAATATTGTAGTGGATGCAGCCTGTCTTTGTTATGAGAATCGTAACCATCTTTATTGCTGGCCTCCTGCGCTGAAAAGATGTGATTTCCTGTTTTTGCAGTGATATGTATGCTGAGAAATGATGCTAATCAGGAGGTAGTTTTATACTACAGCATTTCATGAAAGTCTGTGCTTTCATAAAACAGCTGCTTGGGAATAAGACTATGTTACTGCCTTTTAGTATCAGTTCTTTATTTCTTTTGGTCTCTAGAGTGTGGGATTATTTTCTATACCAAAGTTAAGTCTCCTTCATGATCTGTTTTCCCCCAATTAATAGTTTGTTTGTTTACATTAAATGATTGCTAAGGAGATTAAATTAAAATATGGTGGTTGCATCAGGAGAGATTTTGTTGCCTAAGAGAATAGATGTTTGCTGCTACTTCAGGTGCCTTACTAGGATAAGTCACTTCACCTCTACTTGTCATTTCTGAAGGATCTGGGACTCCCAAGAGTCCTCTGTCTCCTCTGCTAGACCTGGGTGTGGAATAACAATAGATGTTTATGGTTAGGGAACTGATCCCTACCAGTCATATCATATGTTCATGCCAGAGTAACTATATATTAAGTGGGAGCTGCAAGCTAATTCTACATTGAGATTACACAGTATTTTTTTATGAAGTATAATAAATGGCTATAGCTAATCTAGGGTAAGCGTAGCTTCTGAGGGAGAAAGTTTTGGTCTAAAAATACATGCAATGAAGATGCCATGTCTGCGGTTGACTTTATGCATTAAAAATATAAAATCAGAATATATAATTGCTTAAAAGGTACATAAAATGTTTCAGTGTGCCCATTTCTACATTTAATCGGGAGTTACCCCTTTTAGAATTTTTCCCTGTCTTATATCTTAAAAGGGATCTTTCCTAAAAGAAAACGCTGAATTTGGTGCTTGAAAATCATTTCTGTCTTTTATGATTCCAGTTCTGATACTAGCAGCTTAATTTTGCTCATACAGGTGATCCTTCTGAATTAAACTAAGCATACATGTATGTAGGATTAGCGTTTTACTTTACAACAAGAATTTAAAGAAACTGTTAATACTTGACTTAGACATAGATTGTCATACTGAAAAATTAGAAGGTGCTATGTACTGGAAAATTACTATTTGTATTTTGTAGTATGAATATATTCATGTACCAGGTTTACCTCAGGGAAGAGACTCTTAAATGCCTCTCGGGATTGTTTCTGGAAAGAAAACATTGTCTTTAGAGATGTCTGCCAAACTCCCGTAATGAAAAGCAGCCCATTTGTTTTCTTTGCTTCAGGGTATATGCTGAGACTAGTATAATTGTGCTATTGCAGCTGTATTTCCTAACTGCGAATTTTATGCTTGATGAAAGATGATTATTAATGTGCTAACAACTCTATAGTGATGTAAAAGTATCTGTTACTGTATCCATTGCTGTAATATTAAAGATGATTGGCTGCTGTTTCGGTAAAGCCTTTAAGGTTTCATTGTCTTGAAATTACCATATAGCAAATGAATTCTAATTTATTTCAGGGGCTACTTTTCGTGAATAATACCTCTTTCTAATTTCTGTCACCATTTATTTGCCTTGGTTACTTAAAGAATATTTAGTTGCATTTTTTTACATTTTAATGCTATAATACCAAACTTCCTGAAGAGTTCATATAAGCCTAGAAATAATAATAGCCCTGGTAAGGGCGTGAAAAGGTGTAAATCTCAAGGTATCCCTTTATTTCTGTGCAAAGTGGAACGCTGCTGCCTGTGCTTCTTACATGGTTTGGAGAACTCTGTCCAAACAGGTACTACCATACTGTTGCCTTCTGCTGACCTCTGCTGTAGTCTGGTAGCCTTTCTTGTTTCTGTTTGTTGCACCGTGACTTTACTCATAGGCAGGATTACGTATAATTTTACACCTCTAGGAGGTTTGGGGGGGTCTTGAGGGGGTTTGGGTTTTTTTCTGATGAATCTCCATGAGGAAATTCTGAGACTACCTGCTTTTCCTCTTCCCTTTCAGCTCTTCCCCCAAATGAAACATAGCCAAGTTTTTGTCTCCTCAGTGGTATTGCAGTTCTCCATATGTGTCGTGACGTTCTGGGATGTATCCCTGGCTCCTGGACTTGCCCTTAGCTGTGTTGCTTTGATTCTTTCTCAGTCAAGAGGAAGTGCATTAGTTGTCCAAGGCACTTGGGGGAACTGTGGGCTAGCTGAGTGCGTCGTCAGCGCTCTGGTGATTTAGCTGCAGAGGACAGGTTTTGTGTGCAGTCCAGATGATCTTGGCTTGACTTGAAAGCAGCCTAGATGCAGGTGAAGGAATTTTGTGACTAGCAGTCAGCCTCCGAATGGTGCCTGAGCTGGAACCAGAGTTAACTCTGCAGCAAAGGAACTCCTTGTCGGCTTGGATATTTAGTCTGAGTACTGGGAGCAAGCAAAATATCACTGGGTGACTTTTTGTAAAGACAGACAAGATAAGCAGAGTGATTGACTGTGAACGTGCTCTGCTAGTGTGTACGGTCTCTGATGTTTGTAGTATAAGAGAAATAACAAAGCTAGGAAGACAGCTTTCTAAACATGCGAGGATCCTACCTTAAGCCACATACTGGTGTAGCTCACAACAAAGTCCGTGTGAGTTCACATGAGCACCCAGAAGTGCTGCATAAGCATTTGTGGGCTCAGAGCCAGCGATGTCAGGGACGCTTCACACACCCAACTGAAGTGTGCTTGCTTTTGTCTGAACTCGGTCTGTGTCTTTACAGCCTTGTTTAATCACAACACTCTCTAGATGATGCTGACAGTAGTGATCACATTACTGTGGGTTCATGTTTAGAAAACAGTTGACAATGGCTTTTTAACACTGAGCTTTATTTCATACTCATTCTCTAGCTTTTTTAAATCTTTTTTTAAAAAGACATCTCAGTTTGTAGTGCCCATCAAGATGTGGAGTAGAGGGAGGCAGGGGAGAGGAATATAATTTCATTATTTGCTATCAGAATTTAAGGGAATATTGTCTGAATTAAATTGTTACATTGAATTATTGCATTAACATACAGCTTCTGATTTTTAACAATTTTTATCATAATCTCCATTGAAACTGAAGCTTTGTCAGAGCTATGTTTATTTTTCTAATACAGGAAATAGTAACTGCCATTATTATCATGCTGTTTCCTTCCCAAGGTACTTGTGAACTCCATTTCTGTATGCTGTTTCCGTGATTTGATCACAGTCCTTTAAATATGGATTTCCTGAAAGACTCATGAAGTCATCATAAAATATAGTTCCTTAAAGAAGGATGCTGGGTTTTAGTATTTTTCGTGGTGAAGATGCAGGAGATTTTACTTCTGATAATTGTCTTTAACTTGTATAATTAGACAGTGGTTAAAGCAGTTCTGTTTGTTACTCAAAACCATTACATCCTTCTTGGGGCAGGCTCTGTGCTGCGGTACTTAGTGGCAGGCAGAGCACCACACCTGTTGCACCATCACCTCCTGATGACGGTGGCCTGTGTGTCCTGCTGTAAAAATGTCGAGGATGGTTCACAGGCCCGAAGCAGTACAGTCCCTGTAATGCAAAGCTCTGCTGCCTTTCTCTGCGCTGCACTTTTGTGCAAGTATAGGGCCTGTTCTTACGTTTTTGAACTCTCATCCAGGTCCTCTTGGAGTCAATGGAATAATTCCCATCAATTTTAGTAGTACAAGAAGTGCAGTCTAATCAATACCCAGTACAAATGCAGTTAAAGGGTAACATGTTCATTCATAGGTGATCTAGCTGAGGTGACTAGTGTCCATTTTTCAGAATCCAAGAAGTACACTTACATGTGATTCTGGTTAGCACTGTTACAGTGTCAAAAAAAAAAAGTGGCAATCACAGAATAAGGTAAATTTATTTAATGCCTCTATTTATTATTGCTGCTTTTGTGATCCCTCATCTTTTGACGCATGATGTCTGCAGTGCTAAAGGTGCTTATAACAAATCAATCTGTGATTCTAGGTAGAAGAGTTAACATACTAAGAGGAAAAAAAAAAAAATGCAACTGCAGTATATGACAGGTCCATTAGTTTGGTTTCTACACCACTGAAATAGACATTTCCTCATACAGACAAATACTGAGCCAAGCAGAAACTGGAATGCCCCTTGTGGGGACTCGTATGTCCTGGTTAACAGGGCAGTGCAAGCAAGACCTGCGACATGCCTGGGATTGCTTTCTTGTAACAGGTGGGCTAGGGACTCTTTAACTTTTATTCATTAGATGAGATGGATGTACTGGTCACGTGTTTTACTTTGGTTTAATATTCTGATGAAACATACTGCCATTTTGTTAAAACTCCTGATGCAAAACTGCTACATTTTTGTGTTTGTTAAGTTTTGCGGAAAAAGTGGCTTATTGGTTTTAGCCTCAGCTTTTTGGGGGGTGGAGGGAGAAGGTGGGTGAGGTGCACTGCTATGAGTATCAGTGAGACATAAATAAACTTAATTACAAGTGGCCGGGACTATTCACATGAAACATGTTTTTATTTTTCAGAAACTGAGTTGGACTTTGGAAGGAGGAACATGTTTTCACCTTCTCAGCAAAACCATTTGATAGACTCAAATACTCACATTGCTAACATCTGCAATTACTTAATTACTATCTTAAGTTATTTAATTTTTCATAAAGAAATCCTAATTAACGCATAACAGGGACAACCAGTAGTATATTTATCACTTCTGTAATCTCAAAGAGTCAGTTTACAATGCTTTATGTGTTGGCTTTGTTCACATGTCCAAATCTTGGTTATAAAAATACTGACCGTGAAACTGCACATTGTTATTTTGTAGCATGGCCTTTCAGACAGCAAAGGGACAGTAGGATTTCATAATACCACAACTGGCTTCTAGCTAACTAATTATCCAAGATTTTAACCCTTGTTTTCAGATTCAGGATACAAGTAGTACCTTCCCACTACACTGCAATTGCCAAGGTTGTGTGAATAGTTGCGTCAGGAAAAAAAGAGAATAGAGAAGTAAAGAAGCAGTATATGAGGAACAAACAGATGTAAAGAATGAATTTTTCTCAACTTGAAAAAGAAAAAAGGCAAAAAAGGAGGAAAAAAAGAGGCAAACTCCCCAAATGGCAAAGCAACAGGCTGTCAGTGCCTGCTTTGCACATGGTATAGATGGTTTTACTTAGAAATACTGGAAACAGAACATGAGTTTAGAAGTAGCCAAGAGTCACCTTTTTGTATAAAGTTTGTTCCTGTGACTCAATTTGAATTAGTATCTTCTAACATTTTTTGTTTTGCCTGTTTGTGTCAGGTATAGTTTTGATACAGCTCAAAATCATTCTTGCTTAATTTATGTAGGTTCTGTAGTCTGGTTTGGCCTTCAATGACACACTTTTGCTTCCCTGATTCTACTTTGGTTTTTTCTCTTCATTTATATTATGGTTATGATCTAGAGCTTACAAGATCCTGTGAATAAACTAACAGAAAAAGCAGAAAAGGAGGACCTGCAGATTGACAGCACCAAATCAGTACAAGATCAGCAGAGTCAGTAAGTCACATGACCTATATATTAAATTAATAAGTATTTTTGTCTGTAATCTGCTTTCTCGTTGCTAAAGTCACCAAACATTTATAAATGGAAATATAGACACAGCTAGTCTGATCACACTAGCTAATAGTAAGCTTAATACAAGAATTCCTGAAATGTCGTAGTGTGTACATGAAAACTAATAAACTTTATCGTGAAATTAAGAACTTTAAAAAGACCCATTAAACCCTTATATGTTTTTCATCTTTCCTAGCCTTCTCTTTATTTTTCAGCTTTTGCTTCATTTTTTCTTTAGTAAAAGAAATGATAAACAACTACACATGGGAGAAGATATCTGAGCATTGTATTTCTCCCTTCAGCAGCATCTCCTTTCACCTGGGAACAGGATATGGATTCCTGATTGCTTTGAGCAGCGATTAGTTTTTGTAATGTATACAGCATCGGTTAGTAATCCAATGAAGCAGTAGGTACTTAGTATAAAGTACATCTAAGTGAGCTGATGCTATCAAGGTTTGAGTTACCTGTAGCTCTGAGGTGAGAGAGACTTATGAATGGGCTGTTATGGGGAGAGGAGAACAGGAGAACGAGATGCGATCCCTCCCCTACGGGACCAGTTCAAACCTACGGATTCAGTTGCGAGGAGATGCAGCGTTGATATAATCCTGCTGCCACCTGTTGTTTTGACTGTTCCTGGTTAAATGAAGCACCCAGCAAAGGATCAGTTGTCAAAAAGCAGAGAACAGCTTGACCGATTAGTGGATTTTGCTCAGCTATTTATAATAATGGATTTTTAAAGAGTTCCGTTTTCCAGTCCTTTTACTTGTTTAGATTCAGAACCACTGACCAAAATCAGTTTATATAAATTGGTCAGTTTTGGTGCTATATAGATTAGAAATGACTCGGCCAAGTACCATTCGGCAGGTAGTTGTCTCCACAGTACTTCCTTGAATATGCTGCATCTCATGATAATGATAAAGAATTTAATAACCAGTTGTTTTCCTCAATGTTGAATATAAAATTCTAGAATGAATGCATGATTTATGCAAGATGTGTGCATTGGCACCTACCAGCAAATGCATCAGATGCCATGTCATGGTTGTACTTGTTTTTATTCATGGATTATCTTTTTCCTTGTCTGTCATAAAACTGAGGGGAAAAAATATGTCATGATTTTGATGTCTAAAACAAACTATAAACAAACATCTAAGATTCTAGAAGAATTACACAAAACAAAGCTTTTAAAATCTTCATGAACTTTCCATTCACAGTAAACATTCATTATACTAGAATTTGGCCTGTATCTAATTTTCCTCTGCTCCGCCACAGGCCTATCCTCAAGAGCAGGGGAGGTGGCTCCTCCTGTCCTGTCACTAGAGGAAAGGAGGAATATGCCTACACAGTCCTCTTCACCACCATGTTAGCAGTTAGCAAGTATATATTCCTCACTGAAGAGATTACCTTTGTATAAGAAGTGCATGTAAACTACAGCTTTTTCTTCTGTCAAGAGCTTTTTCATCAACACTGCTGATGTGGTTTTTTAGAAATTTGCTGACATGGGACAAAGTTCACCTGACTATTGACTTTTAATTAGTTGCTGTTAGAAGTGCAAAGTGGTTGGGGTTTTGTTGATAGGTGTTGGGTTTGGCTTTTTTGGTTTCTTTGGGTTTTTTTTTTTTCTTTTGGAACAGTTGTACCTCCTTCATGATAGTTATGAGAAACCAAATCTGGAAGAGCAGAATACACTGTACTTTTCATTACAGAGATTAGGTAGATTAAAAATGGAAAGGTGGTAGGTTTTGATAGTTGGTCTTCAATCTAATTTTGGTTTTCAACAGATGCCAATGACACAATAAAGTTAATAACAGACCAGCATATACAGCAAATGCAAGAGTCCATCTGAATTACTGTTTATTGATAACGGTTCTGTAATGATGTGACCAAAAAGAGAAAAATGTATTATTATTCTATAGCCTTAGAATTATTTTCTCATTTTTTCTCTTATTCTTTCAAATTAAGGTTGATTTCATTAGATGAGGAGAGCCATACCAAGGAGTCAAACTATTCAGGTATTTTATTTCATGTTATCGTAAGTGCTGTAATACACGTTTTTTTCATTTTTTTTAATTTCCTATATGTTCAGCTTCACCCAGCAAATCCCTACAAATGCATAAAACTTCAGGCCAGGAAGATCTGTCAAAACTAATCTTTTGCATGGTATATCCCACTGCATTTCATTCAGTTACTCTCAGATAGGTCAAATAGCTTGTCTTCCAAAGCATAGTTCTTACATTGGCCATGTCTTCAAGGAAAGGATCTACAGATTAGTAGGTGTTGAGATAAGGAAAGTATGCTACTTAACCTTGCTAGTTTGTTCCAGTGATTAACCATGTACTCTGTTAAAAACTTGGTGAATTCAGTGGAACTTCTGCCCAAAAGTTAGGCAGAGTCATATTCAGCTGCTTCCAATGACCTGATAGGTTGTTACTACCCAGTGACACAGCCAGGCTGTAATTGGAGGTGCACAGTGAAAGAATGGGACGCAATGGGCATAAGTGACAGGAAGAGGAAATCTGATTACACACTAGGAAAAAAAGTGTTTACGGTGAGGGTGGTGAAGTGCTGGGAAGAGTTCCTGGAGGGGCCGTGGAATCTTCATCCCTGGAGATCTTCCAGGACGTGACAGGACACATCCTGTGGAACCTGATCTAACTTCATAGCTGACTCTACTCTGACAAGGGGCTTGGACAAGACAACCCCCAGAGGTCCTTCCAGCCACGGCTTATAATATATCTTTTTCTACTAAATTAATGGAGAGTCATTTTAATATGTGGTATTTTATGCTGCATGAAGATACTTAAAAGGTACTACGTTAAAATCAAGGCTCCTCTCAGATCTTCATTTTGATAGGCTAACCATATTGATGTCTTGAAAACATCTTCTTTACTCCTTTATTTTTTAAGTTTTTGTTTCCATTCCACTTTACAACATCCCTTTTAAAATGTGAAATACATAACTAGACAAGACATTTCTGATATTGGTCTCTCCTGTCATGTTTCTAGAAGGTAAAATCACATTTCTGTTTCTATATCCAAGGATATCTCATTTTGCTGCAACATCAAGTTAGAAGCTCGTATTTCAGTTTGTTGTTTATCAAGACTCGGTTCCTTTTGGTCACAGCTTTCCAGGACTCATTCTTCCTTTCTGCAGTATGGCTTATATTGCTTATTCCTGGAGCTATAACTTATGACTTAGTGGTATTAAATTCTCCCAGCTCTGATTACAGAAACTGAATGACTGGCCTGAATGACCGCCTCTAATAGTCTGTTAGTTGTTTGCACGTTTTTTTCAAGAGTGATTTTGTGTTTACTTCCAGTTGACTGCTAAAGCCATTGAATAGCGATGGATATAACACTTAAACCCTGCAGATATAAACTAGAAACACTTCTACTTTCCAATTATTTCTCCTAACAACTGGTTTTTGACATCTGTTAGTTGTCATGTTCCTAATCCATTCAATATGTTCATTATAGATATTATGCAGTGCTAACTCTTAAGCTGGAAGGCTGTGCAGTGCAAAGTCAAGTTGTTTCTAAACAAATATCTTTACCAAAGAAGGCTCATAATTTTATCAAAGAATGAAATTAGTTGGGGTTTTTAAACTAGGTCTGCTTTCCATAAAAACACCTTTTATTATAGGAGCATTTACTATGCTCATATTCTTTTGCTGAATCCCATACGGGATTCAGTTAATGTTTTGCCTAGGAGTAACGGTGAGCAACCAGCCCATAGTTACCTACAGTTAGTTGAGTCACCCTGTTAATTATTGTTGTTGTTTGGGTTTTTTTCTAATAATGACACAATATTAGGACTTTGCCAGTGTTTTGAAGTTTCACCCATTTTGCAATTAATTAGATTAGATATCTCTTTGGTGAGATATTTTAATATTCTTGGATACAAAATCTGACATATTTTCTTAGCAGATGTTTTCCAGAATCTCTTATGGGCTGTAAAATATTTCACTGTTGTCCATAATATAAATACCTTGTTCTGTATCTCTCTCCATCACCCCTAAAAGGAACTGAAGTACTTTGGAATACTTCTGCCTGCTCTGCTACCATTTTTCCATCTCCATACACTAGTTGTTCTGTGCTATTACTAAGATTTTTTTTTTTCTTAAAGTACTCTGTACGTACTAAAGTAATACAGATGTAGTGCTACTAGTGATGGAGCTGTGTTTTTTTCTTAGTTTTCCTCATCAATTACTTCTGCTTTATAACTTCCAATTTTTTATTACTTGCTCTGCATTTTTCCTTAATATACTACGGATGTTTTTAAGGTTGGCTCCATCATGTTTACCACTGAACTGAGGCAGGCTTTCATCAACAGTTGTTCTTTTTTCATTACAGAATTGTGGCCATCCATATCCCACCTTTCATGAACTTCTCTTTCTGATTTTTTTTCTTTTTTTTTTTTTTCCCCTCTGCCAGTCAGTTTAGGGTTGGGTTTTTCCCCTTCAGCTTTGTGCATTGTCCTTTTATGGAAGCATCATGTATATTTTATCGTGTGTTTGTGCCTCTCCAGTCTATATCTATATAGAGTGTAATCAGATGTGATCATGGGTTTTTAAATGACCAGCTGATTCTAGGGCTGGTAGCACATTTCTGATACTGTCCTAGCAAAGCCTTGTTAAAATAATACAATTCAAACAGCAAGTTGTTCTGTTTCATTTAGTTCTGAACACACTTTGAAGTTTCTCTTGAAAGGGTTTGGCGTTCAGTTTTTATTCCCCTATGGCGAATTTTATTTCTCCTTTCTAGCCTCAAGTTTGATGCTTTCAGCAGATATGCCTTCCAGTTCTGGCAATACTGTGACTGACCCCTTAATTTGCCTTTAGAGCTACAGCCTTACTTGTCTAGAAGCTAGATTTCCTCAACAGTTAATGGGGAGAGAAAGGTGTGTTCAGCAGGTAACTCATCTCTCCTGTTTTGCTACATATCTTAAATGGAATTAATCACCTGAGGGAGGTGTCTTTCTCTTCAATGATAGATGGAATTTAGATGATTGGTTTGAGTCCACATCTAATCTAAGAAACTTGCTCAGAACTTAAGGTATTTACAGTTGGAGTGCAGTGGTATTTTTTCACCTCTGATCGCCTATAACCCTCAGCTATACATTTTCCCTCCTATCAGTGTTAGCCCATTTATGTTCCTGCAGGACAGGAGGTGCTGTTACTCATATCCTGACCAGGGGTGCTTTGGGGGAAGATTCCTTTTCCCCATTCCGAGAATTGGTGTCATGAGGAAGAACATATTGTCAAGGAAGGTGATTTAGGGGAGTGATAAGGTCCTGGCCCTTTTGTGCTCTCTCCAGGCCTGTGTAAGTACAAGCTTTGAAAAGAAGTGTCTCTGCTTCTGGAGGACAGCAGAGACCTGTCTGATTCTTGCAGTTGCCTCACTTCGGTGCATGCAGCCTGGAGATGGGCTAGTGTGGCAGGCGGCGATTCAAAGGAAGATGTGCCCCCCCCCAGGTTGTTACTCAGAAATTTGCCTCACTTCTTAGAAATGCTTGTATCTTGGGTCTTTCATCCATAGTGACCAGGTTCATTTTAAACATGAATACCAACAACCGCTGCATGTTGATCTCATAGTGACTTTGTTCATAGGCATGGTGTTGCGCCAAGTTCAGTTTGACATGTTTATGGGTCTTGATTACAGCTGACGATGGCAAGGATGTCATATCCACGTTACAAGGAAATTGTAACCACAAGCAGAACTCAGGTGAAGATGCTTAAGAAAACTACCTTTAGATGTGTACATACTGATTGTCAGTGTACTGCAGATCTTCCTTTGTTGCTTTTCTTTTTTTTCTTTCTTTTTTTTGCTTTTAGGTGCCATAGATGACTTATTAGACCTGCAACCTGAAGAAAATGGTATGAACTGTTTGTGCATGTCTGTTTCATCTGCTTTTCAATTACAGGCACCAACTATAATTTTAATCTTGGATCTTAATTGTTTTCATAATCTGAAAGGTTGAATGAAATTATTCAGCTGCAGTATTTAAACAGTGTTAAAGGAAACTCAACTTCGTGTACATGCAGAGGCACTATTCCTGATGTTATAAGAAGTAAACCTTACTGGGGATAAGATGCCTTGTAACTGGTGAATCAAGATCAGGTATACCAGACTATATCTATTTGCCCCACTGAAGGAGGTTCCACTGTAAACCTTACCTCTCCTATGACATTTCACAGACTTTTCTTTTTGGTTCTTCAGTTGTTGTATCACAACCTTTGGCAGTACACTAGTAACCACAAGATTTTATATTAGAAATGTACGTATTGGAAACAAATTAGTTAGTCCTCTTAAAAACATACAAGAACTGGTGACTTCTTTCAGCCAGATAGTTAATTAAATCTGCTGTGCTGTTCTCATACACACATGACAAAGCAATCTTTCATTCTGGGCTCTACTCCTATCCTTATGCTTTTGTTAGATATGTGGCAGCTCAAGGGGATGTGCTGGTTTTTTTTCCAAAGGGCATTCTTTTAGCATGTAACATATAAAGATCTGGCTAAAAGTTTTATATTGTGTTCTCATATGCAGGAAGAGTATTGCCTATAATTTCTCATTTGATTTTCACTCATGTACCTCAGAAGAAAGAGTAAAAAAAACTTAAACAACAACAAAAACAACTGTGGCAACTCAAAAAGCAAGTAAAGAAACAAAAAAATGCCTTTGTGCGGTTTAGACAGTCAGACTGAGAGTGTAATTTGGGGTATTTAAGGCACTGCCTTCATGGTAGGTAAGGAAGAGAGCATTTGAAAACACCTCAACTTTGGATTTGCCACGGGCAGTCTCTTGCACTGTGGGGAAACTACCCATGTGGGGAATCACCCATGAAGGCAGAAAGAGGGAAAGTTCCTTAGCTGCCTGCATAGAAGCAGCCCTAATCTGTGGATAGATAAGGTAGTGATGACTTCTTTTCTGTGGTTAATAAAAAAGGTCAGTGCATGTCTGATAGTGGCCTTTTTTCTTCTGGTTTTCCCCTTACTCGGTTCCTTTCGTTGCTGCACTTTCTTAGTGGAGATACAGATAACACATGCAATTATTGGTCATACAAGTTTAGCTATGTCAGTTGGAAGGCATTTTTTTTTTTCCTTTAGTCAAATATTTAAATAAATATGAAAACAGTTGTGGGACAGCTATATCAGATAAGAACGGTTATAGTAATGTTACAATATCAGCCATTTACCCTGATTTTACACACTAGCTAGCTTTAGGCTAATGGATATTGTATTATTTTAAGTGAAGCAGTACAGTTAGAGGTACATGTCCATGTGTGTTTCAGAAATAGGTCTTTATCCTGTATCTGATCATTGTAAATATTTTTAGTTTCTCTTCCCATTTATGTTTTTTTAAATACCAGCAAAACGAGACATGTTTGCAAAGGAATATGGGCATTGCTAGAGGCTTGTTCAAACAAGCACAAAAAAGAATATAGTAACATTGTTTTTTCAGTGTTTTATTGGGAGTTTGGGGTTTTTTTTCATGGATATTTATAAGGTTAGGGGCAGCATGTGCAGGCAAAAAAGGGATTTTGTCTGTGAAAATGGGCAGTGAAAACAGAAACAGGAAAAGAAGTAATAGAAGATTTACGGGTGAGGTGAGAAAGTCCGTATCATTCTAGTAATCTAGCAGAGATACCACATGAGTAATATCTTGATAAGCAAGACTGGTTTCAAAATAAGCTTTATTTGAAAACAAGAGTAGAACTTACTGCTGCTTACTTGAGGTAGCCTGAGCATAAGCACCACCCTATCCTCCCCTGCCCTGGGTTCATTGTCCCTGCAGGAAGATCAGAAAAACTGCTGAGACAAGGAATGTGTCACTCCTCTGATATCTGGTGGTCGTACGCACTACAGCAAGACATAACTGCTCTTCAGATATAAAGCTGTATGTTGTACTTTCTCCCACAGTAAAAAAGGGACTACTGCAATGGGATACCCAGATGAAGCAGACCTTTGCTCTGAGCTGTGTTGCTGCAAAGCTTTTTGTTCCATTATAGGTCATTTGTGGTTAGGTACGGTGTTGACGGTATGTCTTAGCAGATCTGTTAGTAATGATGCTCCCTTTGCATCTCACCCTGCAAGCCTTCCAAGTTCATGAAGGGGCCTCCTGAAAGCAGCTTTGAGATGGTGATGCCCCATAGAGATCAGGGTTCTTAAGTGCCTTTGAAATAGCAGGTGTGTTTCCCCTGCGGAAGGATTTACCCCTCTGCCTCACCTGCTGAATAGCTTGGGGGAAATTGTAGGTGCTTGGACAACATTAACATTCTTTGCCGTTTATCTAAGATGGGAAAGCAGCCTGAAAATTCATGAGAACAGATTGTTTTCTGTGGTATTTTAGTTACAGTCTAGTGGGAACATCAGGAGAATTGACGTGTTTGTAATGTTTTTAAATCTAATTTTTGGGCCCTGTCAGGGAGTACAGAGGTATATAAAAATGTGAATTAGAAAGGAGCTGAATCTCAGAGCTGACTTTAGTAATGAATAAAATCCCTATATTATGTGTTGGTTTATTTGTTTCTTAGTACGTAGGTGTGTATGCTGACTCATCAGCCTATTTTAAAACACAGTTTTGTGCTTTTTTCTCCTCTGACTCAACTTCAGCCATGTCATTATAAATTATTACAGCTATTAAAAGGGAACTTCCCTGAGAAGGCTGTTGCATTTAAATAAATGGCCTGTTGCAACCACTTTGCTACCCTCAATCTTTTATCCCAACCCAAAAGGGTTAAAAACATCTTTGCAAGTTGTATGCAACTTGGAGAGCTAAGCTGATCTACCCAAACTTTGGAAAACTGAAGTTGATTCTGTGCCTTACCACAGGTTTGAAACAAGCATAATTAAGACAAACTGATCTGGGTTTCAGTATTGTTAACCACCATTTTTGTCCTCTGCATACTTCCACAGTGGAGCTCTAAATAATTCCAAGTAAAATAACACTTGGAGTTCCTTGATAGCCCTTTCACTTTCCAAATATTTTGTGAGCTAGAGAAAAGGATTATGAGTTTCATGTATTTTATATAACTATAACATTTCTGAAACAGGAGAAATTTCTTTTTAAGGAGTAATGGCTCGAGTGATCTAAGAGCTTCTTCAGCTGCAGTTCTGGTGCTAGAAAAACTAGGAAGGGGAATTAGAAGTAAAGTGGCCCCAGTTATTTCTGAGCAGCCTAAGAGAGGGAAAAAAAAGTTACTACAGCATTGGACAGTGTAGAAATCTCACTGTGTGTAGAGTAAACTGTTCTCATGGGGAAATACCCCAATAATTCAGGCACTGGTCAGAAGGTCATAAAGGTGATCTTAAGTATGTTCTCACAAAATTCTAGAATAATCCCCAACTCTTACTTATTTTCAATGTATACCAATCTGATTTTTTTTTGACAGTTTTATATAATGCTTCAAAAAGCAACATAAAAGTAGTCTTTCCAATGTTTTAAATATTAGACTGTGTAATGATTTTGGTGTGGTGTTTAATCTATTTTTAAGCATACTTTTAATACTGTTTTTAAAGAGAAATGAATCTTAAGAGCAGTGAGGTTACCTAAGATAATCAAGGAGTTATTTGTTGCATAAGCTACAAGCCCAGATGTCCAAGAGAATTGGGTCTAAAAGAGAAAACAACAAATACTCACACAAAAATATTCCAGCTCAGTTAACATACAAAGGCTAGATTGGGTATTTTTAAAAGGTTCCTTCTTTTCTTTTCTTTGTCTAAAAAATTATTTCCCTTGTTGCTCTTGTTCTGAGACAGCCTCAAAGGATCAGTTTGTGAGATCCTTGGAGTCAGAACCTGGTGATAAGGATGACATGGTATTACTGAACGAGATCCTCAACGCTTCCTCCCTGGATGAGGGGGAATTCAGCAAAGAGTGGACGGCTGTTTTTGGACAGGTTGCACTTGCTGATCTCACCGTGAACTCTTCAGCTGGAGATGTGGAGAATACGTCATCATCTGTGGCACCAACGCTATCAGGCTATTTGCCCTCACAGCTGTTAGACCAAAACATGAATGACTTGCAGTCATCTTTACATGGTGAGAGCTTATCTTGTTCTGTTGGCGTTTTGGTTTTAGATTTTGGAGTATGGTTTTCTGCTATGTAGAAGTGTGGTGACAACTTATGTTGTGCCATAGCTGCAGAAACCCAAAAGTTAAAGCAGAGTGTGGCCTGGAGAAAAACATGAGTAGCATATTCATTTTTCTAGCCCTGCTCATTCACTGCTTGTGAATGAAGTACCCTAAAACCTAACGTCAAGATTACTGTCTTGAATGTTTTCGTGGAGCTTCCTGAAATGTTCTGTAGGCCTTTGAGATTATCTTTTTTTTCCTGTAATAGAAAATCTGTTTGAGTGGGTTTTCCTGTTTAAATCACAACTGCTGTCTCTGTTAAGGGGCCAAAGAACCAAAAATTATTACTGTATTTTGTCTGGGAATACTGTTGTTAAACAACTTAGTGAAAATTAATTGCATTCATTCATTTTCTATTTTTTTTCAAAGCATCCCATACTGTTGCATGTAGGGATGTGGTAAGGTAGAACGGGTTGTCTCATCTTAGCAACTATACAGGTGGATTCCTCTTGTAGGCTGGTTATCTACAGATGCAACTCTTTCTCTCCCCTTTCTTCTGTGCAGTTCATTTTCTGGGGTTTTCCAAGCTGCTGCTGGGGGAAGAAGAAAGGAAAGAGGGGAACTAGGGCAGAGCTTTCCTGCTGCTGCTTTGGCCTTGAGGAAGGGAGGGAGGAAGGCAGGCTGGTGATAACCAGCCAACAGCAACTACCTTTTGTCCTCCCCACAGTCTGGATAGATTTCTCCGAGGGCTTTGCAAGCTGGAGGAGGACCTTGCCTTTTTGGGCTCTATCCCAGGTCATTTAAATCTCATTTGGGGAAGAGTGATGTAGGAAAGACTTAGCAGACTGATTCCATCCTGAAGGCTGCTTCTTGGAACCCATGCAACTGGTACAGTCATACATGATGTAAAATGACTTGTGACATTTTGGCAAGAATAAGAAAGTCAAATTTACCCTATAATTAATACAGTTACCACCACCCCCACTAAAGCAAGATATTTGGGTTCACTGACTTCAGCGCTTAGTGGGAAACTGGGGGAGTGACGTTTGCAACAATGCACAGTTTTAGATGTGTTTTTATGATGAGGTATGTGCATATATGAGTATGATTGATAGATTGAAGAGGGACTGGAAGAGTGTAGTGTTTGACCGCGTAAAATATGAGCTAAAATAATCATGAGGTTTAGTCATTGCATTGTCAAATTAAGCAGTTTTTGACCAGAAGCAGACATGGTATCTATTGAAAGGGGGAAAAGGAACAATGAAAAATGCCTTTCTTGACACAGAGGCATAAACAGATTTTAAGCAAATTACTGAAAATAGCAACAGAACTACTATGGGATTGATTTTTTTTTTTTCCCAGAGCTTTTACATATTTTTAAATGTAAACAGGTTTTTGAAGGAAAAATATTTTTGAGGTCTAAATGGCAAACAGGGCTGGGTATCCTTTCCGAGGCTGTTGTTACCGCTGTCATTTGCACAAGACACTGGCATTGGCTGTGCTGTTAGCACTTCAAAGTCAGAACTCAGGTGTGTTGCGTTCAGTGAACACTAGAAATGGAAAATCCATTCCAGTCAATGTGGTATCCCAAATATTTTTTTAATAAGAAAAAGAATAAATCTGTATTGGAAGAATAAAATATGTTGATGTTTTCAAATGGATTTCCAAAGTTTTGGCAGAAGATAATGGTAATTGATCTACTGGCATTTGAAAAGTCAGGGCTAATCAACTGAATGATTGTATCTGATAATGAGCATGTTCCCAGCTGACTCTACTTGCCAAGTAAAATGCATTATATAAACTAACTTTCATAGACTATTGTTCTTTTTAAGTTTTGGGTTTTTTTATTTTTTAACAGAAGGTGAAATTTTGTCCATTTTATATCTTGTGAAATCTCAGCTTTAACCTTAAACTGCATTTCATTTCACTTCACAGCACTTCTTTCATAATTTGACCTTATCAATAAATTTGGGAACAGAGACTTTTTTTTCTTAAACAAAATACTAACTGCAGTATAAATATATCTAAACATAGAAGTTGGAAATATTAGAATATATGAATTATGGATATTTTTACTGCAGACTTGTGATAAATCTCCTACACTTTTTTTTTCTTCCCCTAATTGGTAGGATTGCTTAATAATTATTCAGTGTGAGGTGCTACACTGGAGCCTCGATGTTGCATACTTCCTGTGTGAATTTGGCCTTAAGACCATAAAGATTCTTAAAACTCACATGCTTAACTTTAAGCACATTAACTTTTCTATTAACTTCAGTGGGATTACTTACTTATTTTACGTTAAGCACGCTCATAAATCTTTGGGGCTTTGTTTTCTCTCTGCCTCAGATCTTAATCTGTAAAACAGGCACAATACTATGCAGGTTATAAACTGTTACGGTCAGGAATTCCCAGCTCAGAGTTTTCTCTGGCTGTATTTATAGGCAGGATCTAGCACAATGGGACTTTTGAATTGCTATGGGACTACCAGGTGCTGGTTTGAAATACATATAAATGTGTGTGTGTGTATATATATATTAGAAACAAAGCATGCTCCCAACAAATATTTTACATTCTCCAGATACAGCTTTGTAGTTTGGTTGCCTTTCTGCTTTTTCAGAGAGCGTTGGCTTTCTCTTTCATGATGTTTATGGCCTCATTTACTTGCTTATTCATAGCACTAAGGGCTCCTCTTCCCTACATGTGCATATATTCTAGTTGGTAAGGAAATGTGCAGCTTACCATTTCCATTTCTAAATTTAATTGTGGTAACATTTGTGAAGATGCTAGCTGAAAAGTAAGCTGTTTGGTTTCCTTGCTGTCTCGACAATAATCTTTTGTCTAGTCACGTAACGAAGCCATCCTGTGAACAGGCAAACCAAAACAGGCTTAGGGCCAACAACTGCTTTCAAATTGATAGGCTGCAGTTTGGTTTTGAACGGCAAAGTTCTTCTCTGTAGCTTGCTGTGAATGGACATTAAAAACATAATTCATGATAGTACTTAATAAAAATTCTGTGTCAGTCTTTCCCAGTGCCTTCATAGATGGACAGGTTCATTACAAAAGCATCACACATTTTCTGGAGCGTTTTTGGTTGGATGTTTTTGTTGCTGCTGTTAGGTTCTTTCTGTTTCCTAAGTGGTACTTGAGCTACCAGCGTTTCAATGAACAGAGAACCAGACCACAGCATCTCTCACAGATGTGCTACTTACCAGGCCTTAGTCCAGGGACTCAAAAGGAGGGCTCCAAAGGAGTTAACTGGTCTGTGGTGGTTCGCTCCATGGTCTGCCAGCTACATCAGTGTAAACGAACATCAGTGAGGTCTCAGGGAGCCAACTCCTGATCTCACTGAAGTCAGTGGGACTTGCACAGAAAGTTTCCGGGCAGCACTCCCATTCATTTCTATGAAATTAGGATTTGGCCCTATTTGCTTAAGCCGCTCAATTTATCCGTTGCTATCCACTGACATGTTAAAACATTTTCTCGCAATACATCTCCAAACAAACGAAAGCATTACAGTTTTCTGTAGCTGTGTGTTATGTCCTCTGCCATTCTCCTCTTTTGTAACACAAGCAGAGAAAAAGCCTGGAAAAGTATGTCATTCTGAAGTGTTAATGCCATACCTCTCATTATTTATGATTCAGATTTTCTTATTTGAAAGTTAAACTCCAAGAATTTCATTTTCAGGGGGCACAGGCTAGCTCATAAGCCTTTATCACCTTTGCCTAGAACAAATATATGTGAGCCCTCTGCATCCAGATTTTGAAGAACTTTTTGGTTTGTTTCCTCAGAGACACGGAGGATGTTTGTGGCTTTGAATTTCCTTCCTAATTCATGTGATTTTATAAAAACACTCTTCTTGCCTCTTTAATAACACAACTTGGGCATCAGACCTTTTATAGTTAAAGTAAGATCAGAGAGCGCTGTGAATAATCTATTAGAGAATGGAAGGGTTTGTGTGACTTATGTGGCTGTAACAGTAACTGTCAGGACACTGGGTACCAATATCTGATGGGGGTCTCAAAAGAGGAAGAAGTAAGGGGAGGAAGGACAAAGAGAGTAGAAAAGGATGTGAGAGCGTGAACTTGTAGAAAAAAGAGACTGAATAAGGAAATGCTAACTGTGTGCACAGAGGAGTATCCTGTTTGTGATACTGCAGGATTAGATATACCAGATCCCTGAGATGGATGGATAATTGATCAGGCCGCACTTAAAGGAGATGATATTGAAATTAGAAATACGACCTCCAGTTCTCTAAATGTGAAAAAGTGTAAGAATTTAAATATCTTAAGCCAGGGACAAAAATGCTCTGTTTTTTCCCAGCATGTTTCCGGGGTATGCCACCCCTAGTTCATTTTGCCAGTCTAGCTCATCTGGCCTCATTAACTATATTTATCATTACTCTTTTGTGGCTATGGAATATGCATGTAAGAACAAAAAATTGTGAATACTCGGTTTCACTTCCTCCTGCATAGTTACTCTCTCCCTGCTGAGAAGATCCTTCCAAGTGAAGAACAAAAAAATACTCCATTAAAGCCTAGTTTTAAGTTAAGTCAAAGTAGTGCATCCTGAATTTAATTCTTCAAAGTGTTTTGCAAGAAATTTTTTTTTTTTTTTTTCAGAATTAATTTCATTTCAAAATTAACTAAAAAACTATGGTCTCTAAGTATGTTTTTTCTGGAGTAGTTGATGAAATGAAAATCTGTGGAACTGTAAAAGTAAAGAAAGGTGGAAAAACTGTTTAGTATGTGTGATATTTTCACCTAAATGTAAGTGATACTCTTCTCCCTGCAGCTATGCTTGACTTGATTACTGTACTGGCCTTTCTGTAAACAAATATTAACTGTGATTGGATAAAAGAAACAAGAAAGGATCCTTTTTAGCCAGGTTAAAGGCTTGAAAAGAGTACAGTTGCCTGAATCTGGAGATGGTGAAACTGATCCACGGATACTCTCTTCTTAAAGATGTTGCTTGCCTGCAGCATCTGACTGCTGATTTCTTGTGTACGAGGAAAGATATGAACAGCCATAAACATAATATTCTGCTCCATCCTCTGATGTGTGCGTTGTGCTGCCAGACAACAGGGTGTCGGAGTTAACAAAGTAATTCTTCGTGCTAATGCTGCTGTATTATTGAATTTTAGGATGGGCAGCTAACAGTGTAAGCCCACCGTCTATACCACAACCAGCACAGAAACCAAACAGCCTGAATGTGAATGCTAACAAGACGCCAGTGAAAGGTGATACAGTCATGTAGTTTTTCAGTTACTTTGGTTTTCCTCTTTAGCTGTGACTCTTTTATCTTTCCAGTCTTCTCAGTTACTCTAGCATAATAAAACCTATTTTTGTAGTAGTTACATGTCAAGAATCTTGTGCTCACTAATGAACTACTCTGTTTCAGTGTTGATTATGTGTATGATGTGTGTATGTGTATTTTTTTGGTAGCCTTCAGTGCTAGTGGTATGTCAAAAGAGTAATTTATAATGAGGGAGCTGAAACTACAGTTTCTTTTACTACTTTAATTTTGAGTCACACAGAACAGCATCTGCATGCACTTTGTCGAAGCTAAACTGTTTTGAAGCTCTAGGAGGACCTTGTGGCTAAAATACAGGCTACTGATAAGGCAGAAGAGCCCTACTTGCAGATTTTGTTGATAACATACATAGTGTCAGTAATCATCTGTTCGAAACTTAATTCACTTCTTGCAACTGAGCCAAGAGTGCATAGTCCTGCCATCTACTGAGGCAAAGCCCTGCTGATTTTGACTAGGGTTTTTTGGATAAGTGAACCAGAAATATGTTGAATCCTTATTGCCAGTTTGTAGCCTATTCTGTGCATTGACATTCGATCAGGAGCTATGTCAAAGGTGTTCAGTGCAGAAGAAAGGAGTGACATGTATTCCCTCCCCTGCCTCCCAGGATTAAAAGACTGACATTTTTCAGCTCCGCAGAAAAAAAGAGGGTTAAGGTGTTTTTAAAACTGTTTTGGAAATGAGTGTGATACCACAGCCACAATACCTTCACCAGAAAAAGGAACAGCCTTCAGCTACTTTGAAATCTGTGTTTATGAAAGTGGCAGATACTCCAGCTTTGCAGACACCAAGATGAAATTCATGCCAGGTGGAGCATGGTTTGTCTGTAAATTCCTTGTGTCACAAAGAATGCTTTAATGTGACATTGTCTCTCTGAGAGACAGAGCACATCTTATTTCACTATCAGTATAATACATGTTAAGCATAGGGTCACAAAAAACAAAGCTAGTGGTGATGTACCTTTTTTGTAGCAGCCAAAGTTGTCGCTGCTTTAACCTGAACATCTGCCCTGTTGGAATAAGAGAAGGTAGGAGACCTCTGTGAAATCTTTATGTCAATATAGACACACAGAGGCAATCGTTCAGCTGCTGTTGGAACATATTCCTGGTTAACATTTTTTAATATGCATCAAAAAATACACCCTAATACTAGAAGCTGTACGTGGGACTGGCTGTCAAACGTACCCCCTCTCTCTCCAGCCAGTACCTTGCCATTAAAACTTCATTCCAGATGAGTAATGACCTTGTGTGGTCATATACAGGGGGGACAAGAACAGTCACATGAACTGGATTTAGGCGAAGGAATTTAGTCCTGTAAGAAAGGTTGAAAGTAAAATTTGCCTTCACTTTCCTTTTACTTTTTTGCAGGCATGCAGGTGCACACACAAATAAAATACCTTTCATGAAACAAAGCTAGACAGAGGGAGATTGTTTCTATTTTTAATTGAAGTGTTACTGTACTTGTCATGGCAGGAGCCATATAAAATACACAGGCAGACAGATGTAAAACATTAATTCTTACTAAAGTTCCATATTCTGTTAAAGGTATGGTTTTAAAATACCATCACTCATTCTGATTTTCTTGTCAGAAGTGCCCTTAGTAATAAATTTAAAAATAGCATGGCATTTGTTTGACCCTAGTCAAACATTCAGTCAGTTCTGTTTTAAAATAGCTGACAAGTCTGTACTTTTTTCTTTTTGTTTTTGTTTATTTTTTTTCAGAACCTAGAAAGAATCCTAAAGATTTGACTGCCTGGTTCAGTCTCTTTGCTGACCTTGACCCGTTATCCAATCCTGATGCTGTTGGGAAAACTGATAAAGAACATGAATTGCTTAATGCATGAGTCAGCTGCCTATGGTAACTCACATTCTTCCATTCATCAACACTATTTTGGGATTTAAAAAAACTAAATGAAAATTAGTATGCTGTTGTGAAACTATAAAGTATGTGCCATGATAATAAAACTAAAGGGAATGAATCCCCTTTTATATAGGTACAGTTATTTGCTCGTTTTGTATAAAAAGTTCGCATTTATTTTCTACGTGGATTTACAAAAATGAGGTTAAAAATTAGGGCAGATTTCTTGCCAAATTAGATTATCTGCTGAAATACTGTCTTTGCCTGGGGTGATGCGGAGCTAACACTGGAGTGAAATGAAAATTGCAAACCTATTTTTTTATAATGTTTCTCGAGTAAATAAAAAAAAAAAACCATGTAACTGAGGAGGCTGCATGAGTCAAACATCTATCATGTATATAATCTATATATTACTGCTATGTTAAGATGTCAGCTAAATTTGTTTTGTTAGTACTCACAGTGAAAAATCTGTGCTGGGGCTAATTATTGAAGAAAAACATTTGGGTCTGTGCAGCCATGGAAATTGTGCCCTTTCTGATTTAACTTACTAGACAACCTGCACTACATAAACAGAAGTCTTGCCCAGCAGGCTTCTTTTCTGAGGTTTTTCTCCATTGCATCAACAGAATTTGCACCTGTTTGCAGAAGTTTCTTGCAACTGATGCTTTACCATGCCTTCAAAACATTGATATTTGTTTGGAGTGTTTTTCATCCAGTTTATTTCTGAAGCATGTGTTATTTTGAGCTTGTTGTGACATTAACTCTTTAATAAAATGATTTTGACAAAAATGACCTTTTATTCCCACTGGAATGCTGGTGTGCTGTTGAAATGGAACATAACAAGTGTCTGAAGATAGCATGTGACCAATTTTTAGATAGTACCTAATAATATCATTGCCTCATGCTGTCTCTGAATAGTAATCCAGTAGGACACTCAGCTAGTTAATCCTTGCCTCATGGTCTATTGGATAACTAAGCACCTGTACTGGAAACGTGAAAATAACTGTACAAATATAGAAGTTAACCAACCTGACCTGCTTCCTCTCAGATGCAGCAGAACATCATTCGATGGCCACACTGAGCAGCATTAGTGTGCACTTGATACCTCCTAGCTAAAAAGCTGCATGTTACCAGTGGAAGGGGGGTTGGACTGACTGGAATTCATCTGACTGAATCCTCAGCAAGTTTTAAATACCTCCGTCCAAAACTGTAGCCTTCAAAATCCCACCTCGTATCCTGGAAGTCTCAAGGCACTTCAGTTTTTGCCAGGGAAGTTCTCCAGGTGTTTAGCAGAGTATTTTCACATATAACGGGAAAGGACGGCCTGGTCTTCTCTTTGCGCAGTACCCAGCCCACCCAGCTCCCTAGCACTGAGGCTGGTAATTAAGACACGGAAGCTCGTGTAGATGCCTAACTGTTTCTAAAGGTAAAACTTGATTCCTTCCACAGTATTTCCTGCTGTTTGGTACTGGCAGCTCCTCGCTCAATAAGCCGTCATTTCTGAGATGTATAACTTTGTTGAGCATTAGGGGGGAGCCTGAACTCCTGACTTTGGGCTGCAGTCTCTGGCAGTAAATAAGGGATCCACAAAGTGGATTAACTGGGAAATACCTAAGGTTTACGCTGGGGTACACGCACTTACTTACATTTATGAGTGCTGCTAGTTTGCAACTCATAACACAGGATGTTTGCCCCAAATCCTCTTCGTCTCAAACTGTAATTATTTGCAATGCCAAAAACGTTAGGAGCTCAAGGGAGACAGCCTGCTTTTCAGCCCAACTTAGTTACCACTAAAATCATTAAACAAACAGATTCCTGCAACTTTAAGCAAGTCTGTGGTTGCTAAATTTTCTATGGATTATGTTTGTCTTGATAGTTGCTAAAACACTGGTGGACAATCCACTTCAGCATTTTTAGTAGCTACAGCAGTTTTAGGATAAAAGCAAAGAGGAGGCCATAGTGACTTCAAAACAGCTAATTAACTGTTCTTCAAGAATCAGAAAGAAGTTTGTGTTTGTTTTTTAGGTCACAGAGTCTAGACTTCCAAGATTGGGGGGGAAAAAAAAAAAAAAAGAAAAAAAAAAGTCTCCTGTCTTGATTGGCACAATTAAGGGCATTGCACAAGTTCAGCTAAAGCTGTTCTGAATCCTCATCATGTTTTTAGGTAGAAAACCAGCAGAATGATCATCGCTTGTACATGAGAAACCACGGCTGCAGGGTTTTTCCCCCCTCACTCTTCTGCCCCTGCAAACCACACTATTGATTAGGTCATATTATGCATTAATTTCTTGTAGTAGTAATTTTTGAAATTAACGTTAGCTTTGAATTTAGTCTTTAGCCTATGCAATTTTTTTCACACTTTCAAATGAAAAAAAAGGAGCCAGAAGTATTTAAAATAATAGAATTAATTTTGCTTAAAGAAAAGCAATTGAAATCCCTGTGTGCAATGCATTATTGTCAAAACCATTTATCAAAGCTGAAAACTAGAGCAAGCAAGCTAACACCCTGCAAATAGGCATTTTTCAGGCAAAAATCTTAATTACAGAGTTGCAAACAATGCTTCCCTACTACTAATGAAGCGTATGGCATGCGCCTCTCGGCAGCCTGGGCTGCAGAGTAACTCCAAGCCCCAGTGCCATCGGGAGAGGATTTCCTGTGATGTGCGTACAGGCTCAGCAGTGGTTGGGACAACAGGGTAGTTCAGCATCCTGGTAAAATTACAGACCGATTGTCCTACACACATAATGTTCATCTTGATTTAATATGCTTCATTCCAGTTGCGTATTCTGGTTGAGTAGTGGATTCTTTTAAAATAAAAACAGCTGCAGAAGCCTATGGCAGATGAAAACAGTGGTAATTGATTAACTGTCTTTATCTGGAAGTTTATTAAAGTTGATGTAACCAATTTTGGTGAGTCGAGGTTTCTACAAATCTAAGAACAGCTGCTTCAGGGCAATTGGAGTGTGCGCCTTGGGAACTGAACAGCTCAGAGAGAAAACCGACAAGTAATTTTTTCAAGTAACTTTTCTGGCCTTCTTAAGTGATCAGAATTTACTTCCAGCATAGTAGAATATGACTTACCTTGTTCCCTTCTGCTCTTTCCACATCCAGCACTGCATGGGCATGACATTGAGGTACTCTGAAGCAGGACCACTTGGCCACAAGCAGCCACCTGCCTTCCCCCAACACCCTTTTTTAAATGGTGCCCTTCAAATGTTAGGGGCTGCACATGATAGGAAAAACAGGACCACCCAAGCAACAAGGTGAATGTGAGTGGAGAAGCAGCAGCTTTGCTCCGAGCAGGAATAGCAGCAGGCCTACAAGCCCCGATAGCTCCAGGATCTGAGCCTGGAAAGGCTCAGTAGAGCAGGAGGTTGACAGGAGGTTGACAGCCCCCAGGTGTGCATCATGCCACCTTTTCCTGCAGCCTCTGTCGCTGCCATTGTCTTCCATCACATCCCACTGCAGATGCCAGGGGATACTGGATGAGCACCACTGAGGAGTGAACGGCGGTTGTGCTGTCCGTGCTTGCTGCTGAGAGTCTGGGGGGTGAAATAGCCCCAGGGCAAAGAAGGAAGAAGAGCTGGAAGGTCCTGTCTTCTCTCAGTACAGTTCCTGAAGATGGTTACGCACGAGTAGCAACAAGACATTGACATGGTAGAATTGCAGCTGCCCGTCTTGGGTTCCCCCCTCGCTTTTTCAAGCACCCTCCCCCTTCTGCCCAGCGCGCAGTTACTGCTTCCACCCACTTGGTCCAGCACCCATCTGCTTTCTCCTCCCTGCCAGGGAGGCACCGGGGCAGGCCGGCAAGGACGAGCGGGGCAGCGTAGGGAGGCCCTGCCATGCTGCAGGCTAGGCAGCCTGCGGTCACTCTTGCGGGACCCTGTGTATTATTTCCAGGGTTGTTTTTTTTTTCCACACTACAAGTGTGTAAGTAACCTGATAGTTGAGCCCTCACTGCAACCCCAGCACACTTTCTATCTCATCTAGTGTTTACTATAAATCCCCCTCTGGTTAGCCTACTTCTACAATTTCTGCTCCTTGTAGATGTCTTATTTTTAAACAAGCCACCATATGGGAAGGCAGGAAGCAGAGCAACAACCAGGCTTGCCAACAGCCAAGCAGCAGAGGGTTTGCTGCAGCTGAGAGGCAGAAACGCTGAGACAGTCTAGCGCCGCATTGGCAAACCAGGTACGAAGGAGCTGCTTCCCACTGCCGGGGCTGCCGTCCTCGCCCGGCCTGCGTGTCGCACCCAGAGCCCGGCTGCCAGGCTGCAGGGCCCCTGAGCCCGACGCCACGGGCGCACACGGACGCACACAGAGACTCTCCCCTGACAGCGAACGAGGGTTCCGTGGCCAAGCAGGGCCTGCAGGTTCAGCGCGATTGGCCTCGGGTACCCATCCAGCCTCCAGCTCCGAGGCAGACTGGCTTTGCCGTCAGTCTGACCATTACCCAGATGTTCATCAACAGTGCTCTCCTACGCATAAAAGGGACTTTACCCCTCGTGGAGTAATTGGAAACCAGATAATCTTCCCTTTAAGTAAGACAAGGGATTTGCCTGCGCAGGGGCCCACCATGTGAGACCTGTTGGAGCAGGTCCAGAGGAGGGCCACAAAAAGTGGTCAGAGGGCTAGAGTACATCTCCTATGAAGAAAGGCTGGGAGTTGGGGTTGTTCAGCCTGGAGAAGAGAAGGCTCCGGGGAGACCTTACTGGGGGTTTTCAACATATAAAGGGGGCTTATAAAACAGACTGACAGAGACTTTTTACCAGGACGTGAGGACAAGGGGCAACAGTTTTGAACTGAAACAGGGTAGAGTTTAGGTTGGATATAAGGAAGAATTTTTTTTTTTACGATGAGGGTGGTGAGACGCTGGAATTGGTTCCCCAGGGAAGTTGCAGATGTCTCATCATTGGAAGCGTTCAAGGTCAGGTTGGATGAGGCTTTGAACAACCTGATCTGGTGAAAGATGTCCATGGCAGAGGGATGGACTAGAAGACCTTTAAAGATCCCTTCCAACCCAAACAATTCTGTAAAGTCTACAATGAAGTGAGGAGGCTGCCATTTGCCAGGGAGCAGCGTACAAATCCCATCAACTGCATCAACTTTTAACTCTGCTCTAACATAGTGAAAGCTTGAGGTGCCCAACCTTGTAATTAATCCATAGTGGAAGGGTGGGAAGTTTTGGCTGCTTTCAAAAAATAACAAAATTTAAATTAAAAAGAGAGAAGCGTGCTGTAGCTTGGAGGTAAAGGTCTGTCTCATTCTACCTGCCAGCTATTTACGCTGGTTGCTGTTGGAATCTTTATGGGGTAATGAATAAAAAAAAAAAAAAAAAGAAAAGAAAAAAGAAATTAGATGATAAGAGATTTTAGAAGTGACTGCAGACCTACCTAAGCTGTTGAAGTTACAGCCAGTCTTCTCTTTAAACAAAAGTCTTTCATCTGGCTCAGAAACCTGCTCTGTAGGGTGTTTCTTTTATTTTGGACTTCCACAGCTATTATGACAGTAGGAAAGGCCCCAGGACAGGTGCTGGAAGCCATATGCTTGCTTCATCAACAGGCTGGAGAGAGGGGGGAAAAAAAAAATTTCGAAGTGCTACACAATTAAATCATCCACCCTGTCTCCATCTAGGTGGGAGGATAACAGCTGGCTGCAGGAAACAAGCATGCTGAATGTAACAGGAGCAGGATCCAACAAGGAAAAACAAAACAAAACAAAACCAAAATTGTTACTATTATTTCAAGTGCAATCCTCAGAATAAACCCTTGACACACAACATACAGAAATTAAAATCATGGGCCACTGCAGTAACTGCTTTGCTGTTACAGCTGCATATTTTTCTGGACTGTTTAGGCAGTCTGTGTGGTCTTCCATGATCAGCTCTGCCTTGAACTTGAGTACCAGAGCTTCAGAACACCAAAGTCTGACAACAGAGAGCGACCCTTACTGCGGCAGGGCGATGGTTTGATTCGATTTTCAGAAGACAACAGAGATTCTGAAGAGTGAGACAAGCCCTGGAGGGATTTGTCTGATCTATGGTTCAGCTGGGTCTTGGGTGGATCTGACCTTTATGCAAGGTTGTCCCTGGATTTGGTGACAGCAGCCAGGGTTGCAAAGGAGCCAGAGGCACATAAGCAATCAAGGCTTTTCCCCTCAAAATGCCAGCCTGTGCTGTTAAGTCACAGAAACCTGCCCAGGACTCGGGTCCGCGAGCATCCCAAGCCCATCGAAAAGTGGGCCACTGCCTGGTGGTGTCCTAGCAGGCCCCTTGCAACTGAAAGAAGAGCCTGTAATGACACTGATCTGGCTGAAAACTTGGCCAAAAAAAAGGAAAGAAAAAAAAAGAAACAAGGCAGCAGAGGTCACGCAGGCACGCAAGCCTGTGCAGTGGGGAGATGCCAGCAGCGGCGGCAGCGGCAGCAGCGCTACCCTTGGGCAGGACCTGTGGTCACCTCTACTTGTCACCAAACCACAGCCAAGCTTACCTGCAAGGTATACACAGCCATTACTGCGCTTCCTGTAGGGAAGTAATTACAAAAAGCCTTAACTGAACAAAATCTTCCTTTTGTCAAACATTAACCCTCCCTTTCCCCTCCCACACTGAGCACTTTGCAGCTTTTGCTTTCATTTTTAAGGGACGTGATCTGGGTTTCGTCGGAGGCAGGAGAGCTCTTGGCTTCACCAGCTTTTGCCACGTGCATTAGTTGACCTCAGAGAGTGCAGGTCCATCTCACCGTTTGCAGTTTAAGCCACAGGAACGTTGCCAAAACAAAGTATAAAGGGAAAAAAGATCAAAAAGCAAAACCAGAGGCATTCAGGAAGAAAGGCTGCACTTCAAGGCCCCCCCCTCTTGCCCCCACCCATTTTAACAGCCCATCCTGTTTAGCAAACATTAAATGCAATTGGAAAACACTAAAAATCCATAATGGGTCATTTTTCTACTTGAGATTTGCAGGAGCAGATTGAACTGCCTGTACTAGGGTGGTTTTTAATCAACGGTGCAGCTTGCCTGTATGTTGTTTGGGTTCCCTCTCCGTTCCCCATAAACACATGAGGTATCTAATGGAGGGCTTAATTGAGGTTGAGGTACGTAATGTTGTTTTCTTTGATGGTTGTTATCCAAGTGAAAAAAGGAAAGTGTTTTAAGATACAGGAAAATGGTTTTATGGCCCCAAAATAAGTCCTCCTGTTGTGTAGCATCGCCAAAATAAACCAAGTTTCTTTCTGCAGGGAGGACTGTCAAAGTGAAGCACGTGCCTTTCTGCAGGGAAGACTTAATCGAATATACACACCGTCAGCATTAACAAAATTGCTGTCAAGGTGCTTAAGTTTCTGCACCAAGGTGTATGAAAAAAAAAACCCAAAAGCAAACCTATGCCTGACCCATGACAGCATCAAGAAGCTTGGGGTCAGTCTTACCGTGACTCACGGGCTCATGATGGTTCCTGTCTCCAGCTTACTGCCAGAGCCCAAAACAACACCGTGATGCTGCCTGCCTTAAGTCCCGAAGGCTGCAGGAGACCCGGTCACATCCTCTTGGATTGCAACAGGGAGAAAACCTCTCTTGGTCATCAGAGATGGTGGAAAGCAGACTCCCACGCAGGAGGGGCAGGCAGAGCCTGTACTTACTCTGTTGGTAAATGGAGACACCCATGATGGTGAAGGCTGGGAGCTGGTGACTTTCCGGCACCAGGAGGACAGCTCCTCCTCCACCAGCCGTGTCCCGTGAAGCGCCTGCACCTGCCAAGCCTGGGCAGCAGCAACTGACAGCGGTGGCCAACTCCCTGCTGCCACCCACCCTGTCATCTAGGGAGGTTTGCAGCTTGCCCGGGGACGTGGGATCTGGGACGTGATGGAGACGCTGCTGAGGCCTGTCTGGTCAAGTGACAAAGTTGTGGTTGTGGTCCAGGTTTGGCAAACAAAGGGTGCAGGGTGATGTGATCAGGATAGACCTCAGAGACGACAAAATAGGGGCTGACCCCCTGTGAGCCCAAATAAGCAAAGGGCCGAGGCAACAGCACTGCGGGGAGCGCTCCTGGGAGGTCGGGGTGGCTCCCTGAAGGGGCTGACTGCGAACGCCTGCAGCCTGGGGAGCAAACGGGAGGAACTGGAGGCCTGCGTGCAGTTGCAGGGCTACCACCTCGCTGGGATCAAAGTTGTGGCGGGACAGCTTACACAACCGGATGGAGCGCTGCCATGGCTGGATGTGTGGGCTCTTTAGGGAAGACGGGACGGGATGGTGAGGAGGGGAAGCTGCCCTCTATGTGGGAAGGCGTGGATGCCTTGCGATGAGTGGTGACCCACCTGAGAGCTCATGGGTCACGATCAGAGGGCAGACCAACACGGGTGACGTTGTGGTGAGTGTCTGCTACAAGACCACCTGATCACAAGGGAGTAGACGAGGCTTTCTTCAGAAAACTGGAAGAAGCCTCATATTCACAGGCCCTGCTCCCTGGGAGCCTTGAAGCACCCCGAGATCTGCTGGAGGGACAACACAGCAGGAGACAAGCAATCTAGGAGCTTTCTGTAGGACCCTGGTAACTTCCTGAGCCAGTCAGCCAAGGAGTTGGTATGGGGGCATGCGCAGCTAGATCTTGTACCTACAAAGAACAACCGGTCAGGAACATGAAGGTTGGGGGCACCTTTGACTAAAGTTTCCACAAGACGGTAAAGTTTAGGATCCTGAGAGGAAGGGGGAAAAGCAAAAAGCAGCATCACAACCACTGACTTTAGGAGAGCAGACTTTGGCCCCTTCAGGGACCTGCTTGGAAGAATCCCATGGGATACAGCCCTGGAAAGGAGTCCAGGATACGCGGTTGATTTTCAAGGAACACCTGCTCCAAGCTCAATCCTTCCTCTCTACCCAGCACTGTAGAAGGCTCAGGGGGGAATCTTATCCATATAGATCAATATCTTGAATGGGAGGAGGAGGATTGGTGTCAAAAAAGATGGAGCCAGACTCTTCTCAGCGGTGCCCAGAGACAGTGGGCACAAACTGAAATACAGGAAATTCCATTTAAACGTACCGAATTACCTTTTTTACTGTGAGTGTGGTCAAATCTCTGTCCCTGGAGATACTCCAAGCCCAACTGGACGCTGCCTGAGCAACCTGCTCCAGCTGACTTTTATGACAGTTACATTTTTGATCAAAAGGATTATATCCACAGATTGACTTTCCACATCCAGAATATTCTTACAACTCTATGCAACAGTCCCTAATCCTGAAGGCACATAAATCTTTAGATATTTTGTTTCCCTCAGTGCATTTCCACTGGCACCACAGGACAGCTACAGAAGTACCAAAAACCCCAGGCTGCTGGGATGCCCCACACTGAAGTACTCACAGGATTCCCAAACAAGTTTTTTCCTGTGTCTAGTTTGTTGTCCAATCTAGTAGGTACATTTTCTCACTTACCAGATACAAAACCAAATCATGCTACAATGCTGCATTCAACAGCCTTTCAGTTAGGATGCCACCAAAGAGACAGACTGCAATCCACAGATGGCCCGATCTGGAGAACGAATGACACTTACCCAGCCTACTGCTCCTCTGTAGTATTAAGGCGTCCGCTGTCTTCCCAACCCAAAGAACATCCTGCACATACAAATATGCATGTACAGGGTTACCCTCCAAATCAGGTACAGGGCCCCTCAGTATCAGGGCCTAGGCTGCCTTTGCTTTCCCGTTGCTTAGAAAGTGAAAGACCTACACCATCTTCATCTCCTCCCCGCCCCCAAGGGTTTAGTGTTCCCCTCCAGAAGAGGGTCAAACCAGAAAGTCCTCCCTAGAGAAAAGCACATTTCTTGGGTACTGAATTCAGAAAGTGTCTAAACTGTCTCCTTGGCATTCTTCACTAGAACAGAAAACACGTCCACCATTGTACCCAACTTCATTTCATGAACAAGAGCCCCTGAACAAGGTGGCAATCTTTAAAGTACACGCACATGCCCCATCCAAAATAAAATCATGCAGTGAAAGCCTGTAGTATGGTACCATCTCTGTACTGTCATAGGGATGCAAGGCTACACCCGAAACATTTTTTCAGTGACTGGCACTGAAATGCTGAATGTTTTTCAGCATTCTCAGGAGATATAGTGAATTAGAATCCAAAGGAATCACAAAAGCAGAGTGAAGCATTTCTTTTTTACTATTTCCTAAAACCAATGTTTAGTTTCCAAAGGCAACACCCTTAGTGTTTTAATTTTACACAAGAATGAGTTCTTCCTTCCCTATGTAACAAGCCCAAAGATACGCCAATCTTCTGGAAAGGGAGGCTGTTGCTCCCTGAGAAACCTGTGTGTCACAGAGATAGGGCAGGACTAGAAATTCTTATCCCAGTAGAAATCGGAAAAGAGTAATTGCATCACCCGGCCTTTTGGCAGCAAATCTTACCGGGGAGTCTAGTTTCTTTTAGCTTCCTTCTCCTTGGAGAAAGAACCTCCTTCCACAAAAACCTCAGGAGTTCTCAGATGTCATCTCCTTTTGCAGTAAGCAGTTAGACACCCAGAATTAGTTAACATGACTTAAGCCTAGCAGTCTGGATTTAGATAACACTATTTACTGACAGCTTATTTGGAGAAGTAAAAGTAAAAACAAGGATACAAGAAATAGATTACCATGGGTATTAGTAAACATATGTTGCTCTGGGCAAACCCTGTTTCTCAACCAACAGCTGTACAAATCACTGCAGTGTTTAACCACACACTTCACTAGGCACATACACACACAGAGAAAAAAAAATCACCAACACAAACCCAGAACTTATTTTTCTACAGGCGCAGTTATTAGCCTAATTGTGCTTCATTAACAAGCTCAGTCTCTAATTCACGGGGTGGGGGGGAATATTACACAACAACTTCTCCCAGGCTTCCAGCTCCTCTGCAGCTGAGCTTCCAGGCTACAGCTCAAGGCAGCCAATTTAACATCAGAACTTGTTACAACCCGAGATAAAATTCCACGTTCTTCTTAAAAAAGGGGTCCTCTCTCTACCTAGCTTCATCAGATTGCTCTTCTTTCTTGTTGTCAATTGAATTAGCAGTTTAACTTGCATGTTCGCTCACTCCCAATGTGGTCTTTACTGAGGAAACACTCTACCTTCTCGATCAGCATTTTCCTACCGGCCCCACTTGAGTGACACATTATTTCTGTGACCTGGTGCACTCCAGAAAGACACCGCCTACTCTCCAGTTTCTTGCCATCTCTCCAAAATTACAGTGCTACAGAGGAGGTGACAAGAATCAAAACAACTATAAAGCTACTCAGCCACCTCTGCTTTACTGGAGACTTCATTCATGTGTGACACAAACCAAAAGTTTTCAGGAGCCAGAAATGATCCTCAAAAAGCTGTTCCAGACAGTTTTAAAAAAGGTGTTAACTCCCTACTTAAAAATATTGCAGCGTGCTACTTTTTTAGTTAGGCACGAATGCTTATGGTAGTTAAAAAAGCCAACCTCTTTAAAGTCAACTGAAATGTAAAAAGCCCCAAATAATCATTAGTAAGGCTTCTCTGAGCGCATCCTTTGTAAAATCATCTCATTTTAAACATACCAGTACTTGAAAAAAAAAATCCACCTCTGCAAGTTGGCCCAGTACCTAATTACCCTTAGTACTAAAATAAATTCACATTTCTAGTGTGAATTCATCTAGCTTCATTTTCTTACTGCTTTAGTATTCCATGTCTGTTAAATTTAAGTAGCTCGTTACTAAGTATTTCACATGTACATATTTACTAACTGGAATTAAGTCACACCTCGACTGTTCAAGTTAAACACGTTGAGCTCCTACAAAACCTTGCTGTGTGTTTTTTCCAGTACCTCACTCATTCCTATAGCTCTTCCCTGAGCCTTCTCCAGCCTTTTACAGTCTCTCCTGAACTAGACGGTTTTCCAGGACGGGTTACACTAATGCAAACCGAGACAAGATATACATATTTTAGCTGCACGACAATCTTTGATCAAGGAACTTCCTTTAGCCAAGCACCAGCTACGAGTGGCTGTACGTGTACATCCCAGTAATGGATGTACTTTTCCAGCTTTCACTCACTTTTTCCTTGCATTTAGGTTCTAGAAACATGTTGCAGGAACTATGGTTATTTCCTCCCAATTGTGTACCTTCAAAGTTGTGTTTGCATGGCTGTATTTTGCAAAGCAAGTCAGGCTGTTCTGCAACAGTGATTGATTCATACTTCTACTAGTCATCTGTCATCTTCCAGCTGCTTGGATTTTACCCCAAGTAACAGATGAAGGTATCAATCCATTACCATGGAGCAAGGCCAGGAGCTAGTTTGCTAAGCCTCAGTGGTCTTCGCCTGCAACTGCGATGCCAGCCACCATCTCTAATCCATTCAATTTCTTGTGTTTATTTTGTATTACTCCAGGCTTATGTTTAAATACTGTGAAGATAGCGAGACTCTACCCTTGGGCCAATATCTGGCCCTTCCCAAGAGCTGATTTGTCAGGAAGCCATAAATCATCTCCCTGACAGCACCCTGCTTCCTACAACAAGCAGGTCACTATCTGTTGCCCTCTACCCCCAGCACACGTAGCCAAGGGCTCCTCTTACACAGTCCTCCAGTCTCTGAACAGAGTCCACTTCTAGAGCCATGAACTGCTAGAAAACGTAACATTCCAGCCGAGGAAGATCTTTTAGTCACAAAGTGGGGACACAAGGCAAAATGACAGCACTTTCTGGACTGCTTGTCTTGGCTTTGAGGAAGACATCGGCAGGGAATTACACACAGCACACAACTTTGAGGTGTGGCTTATGTGGAAGCGGCACCTTACCGCAACCGTAACTAACTAGGCGAGGCCTACGTTCACGGGGATGGTGAAAACGTTACCCACGGTACAAGTTGCATCACGTCTTTTCAGGGCGAGCTACGTGCTTTTGTCCAAGTAATTCTTGAGAAGAGAACGCCCTCCCACACACGGGACTGCCTGGGACTGCCGCAGCCAAATCCATTTAGAGGACAAGGCGGTCACAAAGCTTTTCCTAGCAAGCCCTACAAGCCGATGATGAAACGGCAGAAACCAAGCTGTTTCTGACTGAAGGACATCAGGCATTTTCAGAGCAGGGTGGGACACTACGCCCTTTGAGGCTCCAGACTTTCAGCACTTTCAGTTAATGTTTTTAACATACTCACACTGAAACCTCGTAATCTTTGGGATGCTGAAAACTTACATTCCCTCTTAGTGATAATAAGCGTTAAACCATTTTGATGGTTATTGCCATAGTGCTCTTCAGTAAACACTGACTTTGGAGGATTTACATGTATTTAAATATTATTCTTCTTTCCTCCTCCCCCCCCCTCACCCCCCCATCTGGAAAGAATTATTCTGCAAGTCAAATGACAATCATTTGACTCATACAAAACAACATGAAACCAAGACTGTCAGTAGATTTATGCCACATCCTTCAGGGGTTTAGTTTAGTTTCACATAGTGAAACATCTAATGGCTTTCATAATTTTCAACAGATAACTTGAAATTAGCCATACCACAGACACAGCAGCAGATACACAGTTTCCAACAACACTTAGCTGTTGGGTTTTTTCTATGCTCTGAAGAAAGAAAAACCTCATTATATGCCGAAATAAGATATGCTAATTTTAAGCATATTTAAGCATTCAGCTATTTTTAGTTTTTCCCTTTCCTAGAACAGTATTATGCAAAAACCAACAGGTAAGAGATTATCTTGTTCTAGAAGACAAAAGCACACTAGTCAAAGGCACATGGTTGATGTCATTCTAGATGTAAATTTGGAACAATATTAAGCTTTAATCTCATTCTATGGTGTTTCATACCCAGTTTCCAAAACAAATAAATGAACCACTGCTTTCGTGTGTTGTCCCCACCACTTCTTTTTAACTATAATTTTTATTTAAATAAGACACAGGAACTTCTATACCAAAAAAAATACAAAACAAAAGCCACACATTTCCTTGTGTAAAGCAATATTGTGTGATAACTTGAATACTGTTCAGCACAGTGGCTAGAAATAACAGTACAACTATGTACAAAACTTTAAACAATATTTGACAAATTTCTACAGCTGGATGTAGAATACAATTGAGATAACTGCTGGGGAATTTACATGGCAAAGCATTAGCTTTAACACATTTGGTTCAAAACCTTCAAATCTGCTAAGAACAAATGTGCAATTTAATTAATATTTAGTTTCTCGTGGAAAAAATAAAAAGAACATGTAATGGCATTGGAAATATTGTACAGAGTTCATCACTGATCTAAAAACCACTCATCATATTCCCTGGTAACCTAACGCCAATAACTGAGACTACGATTTCTTATCTGGACATAACCAGAGCATAAAAAGGTCATCATACTGCAATGTTAATCTAGAAAGAAAAAAATTAAAAGAAATCGATACTTACATCACAAGTATTTTCTCCCCTTTATCTTCGGTCTATAAAATATATAGTGTTTTCACCTAGGCCTGAGATTAGTAGGGTTAAAGATGGCTGCTGTGTTTCAAGAAGGTTTTTCACATGAAAATGGTTAGAGACAGACCTCTCTCTCCTTCTATACTTTCTGCAAGGGGAGTCAAAAAACAGTGACCATTTTATAGGCTGCAAATTCCACCTTGTAAGATAGTATTAACAAAAACTCAGTAATTAAAAAGGAAACAATGCTTTATCTCCGAAGAAAGCCATATTTAGTCAGTAGTTATTGGTGGCTCACTCTCACCCCCCTCCCATCTCATCTTCAAAAGAGGAAAAAAACATAATGGAGCAAGTTTAAACGCTCAGTAGCTGCAGGCTACTCATCTCTTCAATTCCTGGAAAAGGTGAACTTTATTCTCTTAGGAGCAGACAGCATAAATGTAGTTCCACTGAGCTGAAAGCAATGGAGCAAGAACATCAAGTTTATTTTGCCTTTAGGGTCCTCTTTGTATCACAGGAAATTATCTCTGAAAGCAACGCTCCTCTTGTTCCAGTACAACAGAAGAGCATCACTAACCCGCTCTTGCCGTGTACTATTTTGAGAAAGTGTCCAGCCTGCAAAACCAGGATTATTTTACAAGGATTTTTTTTTTTATTCACACTTAAGGAGGGGGGAAAACACACTTTTACACACACACAACTTTTAATTAACTGAAAGTTATGGGAGAAGCTTTGATTAAGTAACATGAACTTAAAACTATTGTTTTCCCCACCCCTCTTAGAACACTCACTTGCTACTTTTGGACTTTAATCCAAACACAATTACTCACTACATAAATAAAATGCTGCTCATCTAACACTGCTTGACAAAAATCTGAAAACCTATATCCAACCAGCAAATGAATGAACATTTCCAAAAGAGAAACTAAACATTAATTTGACTTTTAGACGGTAACAGTAGCATTTCACATCCTTAACTGCCAACGAAAACATGAGAGGAAATCCCCATCACCCCCTGTGAAACCTGAAAGAATTTCTGTCCTTAAACAAAAACATTCTTGTCTTTCAAAATCCTCTCACACACAACGTGGAATGTTTCTCATGTACAGCCTAGTACTGAACACTTTATTTGCAACAGTTTAACAGTCATTAACTGAGCAACACCTGAAACCTTTAAATGCCACATTTTTACATATATTGAAATGACAGTAAATGCAACAGTTGTTTTATTTGTAAGCACATGACGAAGTGATATACATCACAGATTTGCTGGTTCTCCTCATGTTCACCCATGTCCAGGGTCATCGTTCACCTGGATCTGAATGCACTTATTCCAAGAAAGTGGAATGTAATGAGGAAATATTAATGCATAAAATAAGGAAAGGCAAAAGAGTGATGTTCCCTCTTTAGCTTTGTAGCTGTAAAATATTTTATATCCCAATATGATATACATTCCAAGTTACCTGAGTTTACACTTCGAGAGAAGTACCTGAAGCTAGGCCATAGGGTGGGCACTGTGCAACTGTTGTGGCCATTTTTTTTTTTTTTTTTTTGCATTGTGTGTATTACAGAAGTTAGAAACATAAACACCTGGATCAATTGTAAACATAATCCTGAAGTACAGTATTTTCCATAGGACACAACACAGCAAGACATTTTCTATTCAGACAGGCAACTTTTTTTTTATATATATATAGAGCTTATTTATACTGTAGAATTTGAAACAAACACAGGACACAGTACTAATCTGGTCAAACATACTATGAAATGCATAGTCTCCACTTAAAATGCTTAATGATATATGGATTCTGCAGGCATTACTGCTTTCTCACAAAAAATGCTGAATATGAATTCTGTCCCTGCCAAGAACAGCGTTGAGATACTTTTCTGAATGCTGCTAAGTATTATTCCATGTTGTTCTGAAAGGTTGCCGCCTCATGCAGATGTATCTGAATTATTATCTCCTCGATCCTTGTTTCAGGGCAGAGGCCTGCTCCACCTTGGTCTAGATTAACACGTAGCTCTGAGGAGAGGAATGGTCTTCAGTCTGAATTTCTTGCAAAAGCGGCTGCTGCTGTTGGGACGGTTGCTGTACCGGGACCTCTGTGGAGTCCATTGTGCTGGTGTCATCTGACAGAGATGAGAAAGAGACCCGAGAGGAAAGCTGCTCGACAGTCAGGGTGCTCAAAGCTGTGCTTTGACCAGAGTTTGGAGAGTTCTTCAGCGTCAGGTCTGAAGCGGGAAGGAGGGGGCCCAGAAGTTTTACAGGACAGAAAGCTGATCCGGTTGGGATGAAATTAACCTTGTTTTTGTCAGGACATGAAAAGAGAGGGGCTGAGACAGGCTGACGAGACCTACAACAAGAAAAAAGATTATATACCTGGCCAACCAAGATGTTTTATATGTCATGAACTTTGTGGTTCTACAGGTTGCTAAAATGTGAATGACAAGGAATGGGATTAATTGGACAGAGGGGCAAACATCTTCCATATTGGTAGTCAGCTAACTGATCCACAGCATTAAAAATAGGACCGTCACAAAAATGACTTGATAATTACTGGATAAACATGCAACTTCCAGCAAGAAAAATCTGCAGTACATATGCACATGAAAAAGTGCCGAGGCAATTTAGAATGGCACAAACTCTTCTTTAATAAAAACAATGCAGCAACAACATTTAGTCATATTAGAACCCTTTGAGAACCTCCATAAAATAGACCTCTCCTTCCCCATATTCCATAATTTGTCTGGAGGCTTCCTCCACAACCTAACATTGCTCCTTCACCATCCAGCAGGCAATGAATGCTGTTAGAGCAAGAAACATCCCCTCCTTAATTCTTTCATCCACAGGAGCTAAGCATGCAACCTCGACAGCATGTGCTCAAATACTGCTGGGTCTAGGGGAAAAAACATGATGTCCAAGAGTTTAATTTCTGATTTTGTGCTCAGCAAAAATATTGAGCAAAGTCTATGCCATAAGTATACTGCCATCTACAAACACTTCACATATGTTTCATTCCGTTTTATATGTTTTATTGGTATCAAAATATAACCTATGCTTGAGAGAGAATTATGACAAGAGTTTTTGTTTTAAGCCATGAACATTTAAGAAGTTAATAAAAAATATATGGAAAGAGGTTTATAAATGCTTAGGAAATTAAATGTACCTTATCTTTTCTGCTTGGATTTTTGTTGCCTTTTATAAATGCACAAAAAGAGTTCAAGCATAAAAGACTCCATTTCCTCTTCAAACCAACGTGAACACTTCAACTTCTCTTCTGTACAAACTCTAAGAATAGTTTGCTCCTGAAAAACTCATCAGCTGGAATAGTTTATTCATCTGCAGTTGAATAGGCTCAGTAAACAGGTTTACTGCTTTGCAGATACCAGCTGATATAAAAGGCATTACTTACGACATTTCCTCAAAGACCTTCACTCGCTCACATCCCTCTGGGGGCTCTCGTTTGAACATGTAGCTGTTGTTTGGTTTGGGAGATGAGGCATACTTGGGCAACGGTGAGCTACTCCCACTGTCTGAAAATTTAAAGCAGTTATATTACTAGAGATTGAGAGTGCTTTATAATTAAATTTGATTTCCAAACAAGATGCCTTTTTTCACAATTTAGCCACTATGCCGGTTTGCTTCTACCACAAAGCTTCCTTTATTGCAGGCTATTTCTAACACCCTTGTATAGCACATTTCTTCTGAATAAAAGCTTCAGTGCAGCAGTAATCTATCATATAACAACACATAACAGGAGGATATTTTTATCCAGAACACTGCAATCGGAACAAAGCAGAGCTGTGATCCTGGAAACAAATACGTTCTTTATTATGTATTTCAAAAACCATAAACGAACAAGGTAATATGCATAATACATGCAGAAGAATTATGAGTGGTAATGATAATACGCCTTCTCACTGTATAAACACAGTTATTGAAAATGTGTGTATACAGCATGTATCTTATTTTCAAACATAATTCTTCGCTGGAGTATTGACCTCATTAGTCTCATGAATAGTTCAGAAGTTGCAAGAAACAAAGTATGTTTGTAACACAGGTACTGAAACCTCATCATTACAATGTCCTACCTTACTTGCTTCACGATTGTGAAGTTGTTTCAGTATCCAAAATAAAACTTCCACAATTCAATTCTCTCATCGCTACTACCTATATAATATAGGCATCCTTCATAACTCTAGCTGTCTGTGTATATTTTACTAGACACACTTAGAACTAAAGGTGTGAAGATCTAGGACACAAGGCAATAGGCCGATTTCTTTGTACTTCTTGGAAAATATGAGAGAAGGCTCAACTCTGGTAATGACAGAAGCACAAAAGTCGAAAAACTACGACTATGAAAGGGCTCACTTTAAGCACTCATCTTTTTGTCAAGATGATATTCAATGTATTAAGGAAATAAAGTAGGTACAAAAATAATTACTCACAGAAAATTAGCTTTCTGCAGTGGCTTCTACCTTTTCAAAGAGCAACATCTACCTCAGACTAGTATTAGTGGCTCCCTATTCTCTGCTTGGGCTTAAAATAAAAAAAAATGAAATGAAATGAAATGGCAAGGTTCATGAGGATCCCCAACTTACAAACACACCTTATCTGGAGAGAAATAACTGCTCTTGCTTTAGCATCCTTTTGATGCAGGGTACCTTGCCATTTTTAACTCAGATACCTTTGTTTATTCTGCTGCTGTTCACGTGTGCCTTTTCAGCAACAGCCGAAAGTCAACCAAACCTTCAAGCACTATGATCTAGATTCACTGAAGCAAATAAAGTTGTCTTTAACAGCCTGCAGACAGTAACTACATAAACTTTTGTATAACCACGACTCAAATACAAAGGCTAATCATTAGAGGCTTTGAAACATCTCTACTTCCTCTTACAACAAGACACAAATCAACTCAAATGTCACACCTCCCTTTGGAGATTTACTATGAAAGATATGAGAAAAAAACCCAACAGCTGAAGCAAACTTCAGTAGTGTACTGATTATTCAGCTCTTTCCTGCTGTAGAGTCAACACAGAACTTCTATTTACAGAATTTTAGGTGTTAACTGTACGAAGGCAGAAAAAGCTTAGAGACAATGCAGATATTTGCCAAGCTGGGAGCACGATGGTCCTGTTGGCATCTTTCCACTGTTGGCCCACACAGCTCATTCCAAACACAGAAATCATTAACAGAACCCAGACAGTTTGTTTCCTCCTTCTAATATTTAAAACTGAAGATCCAAGTTTCTATTTAAAAAATTTGAGACATAAAATGTGCTACTGTTCATTCCACCAAATAGTGGAAAACCGTGGAAGTACATCCAAGGAAAGAATCAAATGGAATTCAAAGTTAAGTCAGTTCTTGGAAGATTCAGAGTCTTGTCTAGCCAGTTCAGTTTTCAATCAAGTTTTCGGTTTATTTAGCCCTGTCTGGCTGAAACCTTCTATACAAGACAGCTGTTAAACAAGTAAAAAACAAAAATTATATTGTATAATTTAACTATTCTGTTTCTCTCTTTACCCTCCCTGCTTTTAAAGCTTACTAAGTTGTTAGCTTTTCATTTTCACCAAACGCACACCACACTATTTGAAAAATACGTGTGGTTATTAGGAGGTTCACATGTACAGGCTTGGTGTTGGTTCTACACGTACAGCAGCAATGCGAGAACGGAAGGGTACGGGGAAAATAGGCCACGAGTCAAAGTGGCAAGAGGTGGAATTTACGGCTTAAGCCAGTCTCCACTTGTGTATCCTGTAAGCTCTTAAGTGCTAAACTGTCACCTTATTAATCCTTAATGACACTGCAAATGTGTGTTCTCAAACTGTGCTGTTTACGCATTTTTTTCTCCTGTCTCAGAGGCTGCAGTGCATGAGCCTTCATGTCAGAGGACACATCTGCATCTTCCATGCTTCCACCAGTGGGGTGTGCTCTGCTGGCATATTTCAGCCAACTAATCACATGTCATTAAGATGACAATGATTAAAGATTAACAGATGTAACCTTTAAAGTGAGTTTTGTTCCCATAACCACATAGCAGACAATATGGAGCCTTATTACACAGAATTTCTAAACATAAATATTCAAAATGGATATATTCTGTTATCTAGAAAATGTTTAACATTGTAATTAAACACTAAAAATACTATTTTAACCAGAAGACAATGCCACAAATTTTAGTTTGCATGTATTAGAGCAACAAAGGAGGCAAACTGAAAAAGAACCTGTAAAACAATTTTTTGAGTAACAAAACTTAAAGGAAACAAGAAACTTTGCCAGTGAGCCTTGGGATTTGTTTTGATAGGTTCAAAAATACCTTTCTTCCTTAAGACTATCCAAGACTTCACATACAATTTTCATTTTAAAAACTATGCATCAGATGCCCAGAAGTTAAAAAGGATCTTCAGTTCATCTTCATGAACATGTTGCTTGTAACAGCCTGCTAGCAACAGTGGGAATACACAATGCTACACAAAGGCACCTAAATCAAAATCCCTGAAAAACAGGTTATACTATCTATTTTTGCACAAAAGCCCCAAATTTCATCTGCTTATACCTTAGCATGCCTTTGAACTGTACCTCTGTCACAGCTGCTAAGTATGCTGTGTAGCACTCTGAATTAGTCTCATGGACCAGAGTATCATAAAACAGATCTAGTGAAACCAGGAGATTTAACACAGCAAGGCAGTCACTTACCTTGCAACAGGCTGATATTTGAAAACAAAATCATAAAGCCAGGTGCCATTAAAATACTTTCTCCCCCACCTTTCCCTCTCTGCTCCAATCAATACCATTTAGTAGCACGGCTCCATTCAAAGCAGTATTGTGGGGCTGTTCTGAAATTTAGCTTTCACTTTCTTTTGAAAAATTCAATAGATTTAGCAGCTTCTTGCAGAAGTGTAAACCAAACAGCTGATACAGTCCAAAGAGCAGCTGTGAGGGCCTCAGGCCAAAGCACAGCTTTGCACAAGAAATAAAAGATGCTTTAGAAATGTAAAGCAGTGCTGTGTCTGTACAGAGTGCTGGCTCCTCTCACTGCTCGTGTCTCTCAGTCAAACTACTAACCTTCCTCTCCTATTCAGCAACACACTCAGGAGCATTCATAAAGCTGATAATTACGGTTTTTTAATGGTAAAGCCAAGTTATTCCCATAGAGAGGAAAATAAAACCTCAACTTGAGAACAGTAACAGAAAAATATCTTGAGTTTAAAATGTCTATATTTGGTTATACAATGCATTTTTCAAAACTGAACAGGCCTCACAGCAAACTCACAACAGTTTTATTCTACATCACAAAAATTTTTAAAACGGTGTGAAAAACTTCCTGAGTTTTGTTTCATAAAGCAGTTAACATCCACAATAATGTCAATAAACTGTCTCTGAAAACTTGCTGTTCCCTTAAAATTTCCACCTATACCCCTCACTTATCTATAACTTAACTATTTTGAAGATAACATTCAGAACAACTAACCTGTGGGGTCCTAATGATCTGGGAGTAAAAGGTGCCTTTCTGACTATACTTTTACAACCTCTGAACAAACTACTTTCTCTTGGAAAACCGCTACACATTTTTCTAGTTTCTACCTAGAACAAACTTGTGATGAGCAGTTCAAGCTTTTATCTTTCATAAGCACACTATTAAGTACTTTACTTAGACCAATTTAAAAATGCCACTATATTAACTACACAGCTGGCTGTTTATCACCATCACCTATACACTACTACTAAAGTAGACTTTTGATACAAACCTAGCATTAAAGCCATCTTAAAACCAAAATCCACAAATAAGTATCTACTCATTGTGAAGTTTAGCAATAAATTTTACTCCAATTAGCAGTTCAAAAAATCCAAGACAGGAGATAAAAACCCTTGAAAAGCATGAAGAAGGTCAGATGCACCATTTCAAACTGTCTTCACTCGCCACTGCCAATAAAGCACCACTGAAAATTCCAATTACTGTGATAACTGAGTACTAACTGCGAAAGGAATTATTCTTTTCATTTCCTCACTTTTTAACTTGTATTTGTTTTCAGGACATATATGAACAAATTTACCTGTCAAGACATTTCCTTGTGTGCCAATACTTTAGTGGATGTCTCTATAGTGATTCAGTCTTGACAACACACTACAGTTCACATGCATACTATAAGAAAGAAAAGGGGGGGACGACACCACTAGTATCTTTGTTATTTCTGGAGCATGGCCAACTATCACGTTGAGCTAAGACTTTTACTTTGATGTGGTTAACTTACACACATGCACACACACCCCCCTCCAATTGAGGATTCGGGCAAGCGGATTTGTTTTCCACTACTTCCTTTTAAATCCAAGATGGGAAAGCAATACTTTTCAGTAACCAAGAAAAGCCAGTATTTCTCCCACTGCCTTCCCCAATCTTATTCCTGAATTACTTTAAGAATTATTAAACAGTGAATATTTACTGAAAAAGCTTAACCTTACTTATAAACCTCAAAACACTGCTGTCTTTAGCTTATTAAGTAAATCTATGCTAAATCTTGAAAGTTTTCATTTCCTCTGTGAAACTTACTACTCTCAGCTTGCATGTTTTACCCAAACCCTACACTCTCCAAACTGAGTCCATGTTTCCAGCTAGCTGACCAGAAGCCCAAGAGTAATTTCATTAGTAAACAGTTGTCCACAAAACTAGTCTTTTTACACTGGTGCCTATACTTTCATACTACATGTTCTGTCAGTAACTCTTCATCACTGAAACCCCAGTTTACTCCCTCTAAAAAACCAAATGACATTTTACAGACTTTGAAAAAAATGCAGGATATTGACATACAAACACATAAATTATTCAGAAATGTGGGGTTGTTATGCAACATACAGAGACAAGCAATTGCTCTCCATCAGATTGTTCAAACTCCTATCTGAGCTCCTCACCAAAGAGCTTCAAGTGGAATGTAAGGGTTCAGAAGCAGAGTACTTTTAAAAGCAGTTCAAAACTTCATCACCATTTTGTTCAGCAAGTAACTCACCCATGATGAATATATAGTCTACCACAAACCTTCCTGAAACCTTTTTTAAACATAAACATGTTACAGTCTGAATTCTTCACATTAGAATCTTCATAAATAGTTAAGACTGTTTGCTGTGCTCCTCTGACGTATTTATGGAAGATGTTTGTGAAGTTTCACAAACAAGAGGGAAAAATATATGTAAACAAACAAAACCAATTTTAAGATAAATCCTCAATCCCTCCACAACCATCAAACAAAAACAAAAACTGATGTAATGAGTAAAATGAAGGTAGTTGTAAAAGCAGGACACCACATGCCTCCCATAGGTAAAGGTGGGCCATTCTACTCTCACCTTTATCACGGTCATAGAGTAAATCTTCTGTTGAGCAAGGACTCCCATCCTGAGATTCAGGAGGGCAAAAGGGAGAGACACATGGTGAATGACTGCTGCAGCTGCTGCTGCGCTCCTGGACAGACGGAGTCTGAGTGTCAATGCTTCGTGTACTACTACTACGATAGTGAGCAGGCAATGGGGCCCTTCGACCATCAGGGATATCCAAAGGCTGCAAGAGAAACAAGCAATTCAGGTTACAGAGAAAAGATCAAACTCCTAAGCCACATCAGCCTGTAGCACTCATAACAGAAGTAACGAGGCAAGGCCTTAGAAAGAGCAAACAAGCCATTTTTGAAAGAACAACTTCTATATGAGAAAATAATGCAATGTACAATGGACACAACATACGTTAATTATGCTGAATGGTGGGACAATGTGCAGATGTTCCAAGCCAACTACATCCTCAATGCAAAGCTGATGCCAGAATGCACTTCCACACATGCTAGTATTACATTTTTTTATGATAGTTTAAAAAAAGCAAACCTCCCCAACAAACAGATCACTAATTAGCCTTAGTAATACCATTTTCAAAGGTCACTGTTACTATGAAAGAAAAACAAGTACCCTGACAGAGATCACATTTGCATAAAAGGGAAAGTAGAAAACATCAAATACAATGGCATACTATTGCCATAACAACAACTGAATTACAATTATAATTGAAACCATCCAAGTTTTGCCAGTAAGTCATAATTCTCTAGCACACCTCTACATTCCATCCTTCACTTCTATAGGTGACCTCTGACAAAATGGCAACTGAATAGATGATGCACAGGTTTATACAAGGTTCAAAGCTTTGTCTTGAACCAAAGCTAGTAAGCGCTGCCTGCTCCTATCAGCCTAGCTGGCACTGGCCAGAGTGATCTTGCATCCCGTTCTGCAATATACTGCATAGACATGTTCATAGTAGTAGATTGGCACGCTCTACTTACTTGTCCTTCCCAGTGGAAAATTAGTTTTATTATAATGACAGTGCTGCCTTAAATGTAAGAAATCAAATGAGAATTACAGTTTTGCTTAAAAGTGAAGGGGGAAAAAAATGCCTGCAAGATTTAAATACCATTTTTATCCTTGCATCAGTGAGGACTGTATTCAGGCCACAGAGAACAGTTTAAATGTTCTAGCTACAAAAAAATAATGTCTTTTTCCTTCTCACTTCAAGTGAACATCTTTATTGCTTTCTTCTTCACCATATATTCCAAAACTATAACATCTTGTTCCAGAGCCTAAAATTCAACCCAGTGCTTTTGCTAGCAATGAGGACATGAAACCTATTGGCTGAGTATAGCGTTCTCTCCTTTTCAGTAAGAGTCTGTCCAGAAAACCACCACATGTTATACAAAGAGGCAGACATAGCAGAGCAGGAAGATCCTTTTCTTCTTATGAGCCTTCCAGTTAATACCATTTCACATTTCAATTAAGAGCAAAGAAACACATTATAAAGAGAACATTACAGTTGCTACATCAAATGCTGAAAAATTTGGACACAGCTGTGTGGTCTGTTCCAACAGCTCAGTTCACATTGCATATGCGTTACAACATGACTACGTGTTGCTTGCTATTCTCATCACCCCCCAACAGGCCGTGACTCATTCAGTGCACAAGATAGACCTGAAGCACTTTATCCTTTGCTACACAGACAGAAGGGAGGTAGAAAACAAGACTGAAGCTGTAGAAAGAAAACAGTCTCATAATTAACATAACCAAAAAAATAACTGCCATGCAGAACAGCATTTTTATTTCCGTCTGCCACAAAAATTCTGTAAGACGCCAGGAAGTCATTTGAACCAACCTCTCTCTTTTATGGTGTCTTTTCTGGATGCCCAGTCTATATAGGACTGATTTGCAAAAGTCTTCAACATTCACAGAAGCAGGAGGAAACTATGGGAGCTACACTTTAAAGTCCTAAAATGGCATGCAGTGTTCTGAGTTACCTGAAGAATCACATTATAGAAGCCTGATGGATTTGTGTTTCTCCATCCACAAAGTGCAGTTAATACCATCCTTCTTCTCACACAGGTGTGATAAAAAGAGAACAAAATTTCAGACACTCTCCTATTATATAGAAGCAAAAACCCAGGAAGAAATTCAGATTTCTGACTTCAAAGCAAGGTTTAATAGTGAGCACAGGACACACATCTACTGAGGAGAAAACAAGCACACCAAACAGCTGCTCGTTAAGTGCATATACTATGCTCTACATAACAGGTAAAGCAAAGATTCCAGGGAGGGAAAAAACCAGTAAGTGATCACATAATTAAAAACTTCAGGATAACACAGATGTTCTTCCACACCTGGAGGAACGATGTAGTCTTATGTAGTATATCACAAATCACATATTTCAACCTCCACTGAATTAGAATTTGAGGTACAAAAAGTTCTCCATTTTTAGACATGCCTCTAAATATACACACAAGTAGAAAAAGCTAAATATTTATCACTCTTTCCAAGTAAAGTAACTTTTAAGGCATAGAAAATGCCAGCAAATATTTCAGATTACTGTGCTTCTGTATTTATCTTTCCCTTAATATTGAATCCAAGTTTTGACAAGTGCAAAGAACTTCATGAAAGTATCAACTGAAAGTATTCCACTCTTAAAAAGCTTTATGTATTAAACCTGATCAACATAAAAAAATACTTTAGAAGTTACTTTCCATGAGCCATGCCTAAACTATTCTAAAAACTGAAGTCCTCACAACCTTACAACATTAAGAAATAGGGTAACTAATCTAGTACAGCTGCTACTAGTTTTCATAACACTCAATGCATGGAAAACAACTACAAGTTACAACTACATGTCTTCTATATGCTGGTGGGGGGGTGGTTTGGATTTTTTTTGTGTTTTTTTTTTTTGTTTGTTCTCCCCCCGCAAGAACGTCCAGTCATGTACTAACCTTATGCCAAATGCGTTCTGACAGGACACCTGCCAACACCTATGGGACAGCATGTTCTTGGACACCGTTACATACTACCCTCATCTCCCCGCAAAGGTATGGAAATGCTCAATTTGACAACAGCATGCATTTCTCAATACACTTAAAATTCACCACGTTGTTTTCAGTATCAATCTTTTCGCTAGAAAAAAACCAAGAACACGCTACTTGGTAGCATCAGGAACGCTACTATGATATGATATACCAATGGGAGCCTTAAAAATAATCTGTTCTTCACAAGCCTTACATCTATTTGGGAGGCAACTTCTTGAAAGCAAAGCATTCAATGCTTTTGATTTAAAAACTGTTCTCTAGACTGGAACACAAAAGCAGACATAGGAAAGTGCTTCTTCCTTCTTGCATCAGTGAAGTTATCAATGCATTAGATAAGGTGCAAGTGCAAAATAACATAAAGTATCCTGGGAAGGAACACTTGGAAAAAACCCGGAGTTTTCAGATGAAGGGTATGAAGATTTAAGCAAGGATCCTCTGCATCTGTGCAAATTAGAAAAAGTCCTTTTATTACAGGATTAAATTTTCTGATAGGTACTTAAAAGCATCTTGCTATCTATTTCCAGAAGCATTAGAAATCAAAGAAGAAACACATTAATCATTCTATATATATTGTGTGATAGTCTTGTCAAAATTGCTTCCTTTCTAATTACTTCTGTATACTTGAAAGATAGTTCCAGTAATATTTTTTTCCCTTAATAGGAGACTTATGAATGTGTCCATGTCCGGCTACAGGGCATTTTTCATTATTTTTGCAATGTATTCTGTAAGAGGGAACACCTCTTCCCCCCTACTCCCTACAATAAGTCCATCATCTTATTGTACTGAAGTTTCTAATGTTTGTGTTGTGGAGTGACAACAGGACAAAGAACAAAAGCCTGTCACAACTTCACAAAAAGCCAATTCCCTCTTACAAGTTATGGTGGGAACAGAGACACAGCATCACAATTTCCTGAAAAGCTAGTCAACAAGTTATAAAACAGGAAGGAAAATATATCCAGGATCTTTGAACAAACGCATTAGAAAATGAATTAAAGTTTATTATTAAATCTGAGGAGAAAGAGGTGATTAAGAAGTGACTCAAAAAAGGCAACTTTAACTTAGTTTTATGAAAGAAAAAAGAGAACAGCTTCAGCTAAGTAAGATGAATAATCTGAAAAAATATACACATACATAGTGAAACTGAAAAGAATGAAATATTTGGAGTGTTTCGACCACTTACAATGCAATCCCTCTACCTTTTAATAATCTAACAGACCATAAAGTTTAATGGCATAATGACATTACTTTATCATCAACTATCTTTGTGCAACAAAAAATAACAAGACTTATGTCTACAATAATTACTTTTTTAAGGAACTATGTAAGTACAATTTCTATTATAATTAAAATATTATTTTAAAAAAGCAAAGAGCAGCATTTCAAAGAACTAACAGAACTAAAGTCAGCATGAGAGAAGACAGAAGACATATTCCAAATCAATTTATACTTTTTTTTTAAGAAGTAGGATAACAAAAACTCAAGTCAGCAAAAGGGAAAACAAAGTATGTAACATCATACCCTACAAAACCAAAAAAGCAGCCTAAAAAATAAATTAAATTGATTTGTCTATCTGAAGACTAAGCAAGGAAGTATGAACCTGGGAGGAAAGTTTCACTGGTTACCCATTTTAACTGGGAGCTAAATTAAAAAAGTAATTCAAGTAATATCCATAAAACTACCCACAAAACTGCTTTAACCTTACGTGTATTTTTGTCCTATATATCCCCTAGTCTGACTTCAATATATGAACTAAGAAGTAGTTTGTTAAAAGAAAAAATCACAAGTTTATACTGAAGAGATGAGAGACTAATAGAAAAAAAATCAAGAACACTAGACTAAAATTTTAAAACTCAGAACTAAAATGCATTTTATTTTACTTGGGACAGGCCAAATACAGTTATCAAAATGAAATAAATCAGCTGCTAATGTAGTACCTAAATTTGAAAAAAAAAAAAAAAATTTTTTTTTAAATTATGTAGTGAGCTGCACCTAACAAAAAGGTAATATAATAACCTGGTTTTAGCAGGTTGTATGTTATTCCCCAAATCTTTCCTGGCAAATGAATACAGATTCACAATAGGGCACAAAGTGTTTTATGCAGTTGGATCGATTGATTCGTATGAAGATTAAGGTTTGAACATGCACTGTTAAACTGTGAAGTAAACGTGGAAACGGGTTAGAAGAAACCAGCTGAAAATCTACACAATCTTACAAGTGAGTCTATAGAATAATTTATCCTTGACACATCACCCAAAGCAACCAACTACCTTTGACTGCTATTTTAAAACACCTTCTAAAAATACAGAACGTCACAGCAAGAAAGAATGGCAGAAAAGTGAAAGAAAAACAAATTGTTTCACTAGCAGTGAAACTAATGAAGTTTGGTTTCCTATGGTTTGCCTTTTGTTCAGTAATTCCTAACCCTTAACCTAGCTGCCCCAACTCCCCCAGGCTAAAAAGAAGCTAAATTGTTGTATTAGGGGAAAGTTCACCAGCAGTGCTATTGAGTAAATTACTGTTGTTATGATCTTCCATAAGGAAGCTATAAGATCTAGTAAGCTCAAAGACAGTACCAGGAGTCCCACTTCAGGTTCCACTAGACCAGACTTCACAGAAATTGACAGTTACATAGCAGGCAACAACCCTCTGCCCACAAAGATGGACTTGACTTCAAGGGCAATGTCTCATTTAAGACTTTCTTTTGTGTCCGAAGACTCTCCACAGCTAGATTTTTGGAGGAAGGGTTCACTATTGCCTTGGTTGCGTAAACTGCTGAGCACCTCTGGCCCCAATCCAACAGTGCACTTAAGTATGTGCTTAACTGTTTTGCTGGATCAGAGCCAGTACATTCAGTAACTTAGGAGACCGAGTTCTGCATCCCGAGTAATAAGCTGTTAGAGCCCAAGGACAACATTTGCAAAGATGATCTGTCTGATAAATAAATGAAATGTCCTCTAACCATAAATTATAACCCTAGCCATAGCAGTATCACTGGTGGCACTGTAATACATACCTTTCTATACTCTCTTTGGAGATGGTGCAACAAAGTTTACTGATTTGGGCTTTCTGTTTCGGTTTGCGTGTTTGGTTTTTTCCTTATTCCCCTGTTACAACACGCATCCCTTCCAAAGGGATAAGACAGCCTTAGGAAAGCAAACTTAGCATAAAACTTCTACTACTACAGTACTTCATTCTTACGACTGCTTTGTCCTCACAACTAAGTCTCTGGAGAAGCCAAGACTATTCCAAAACTTTTTTAAGTTTACTACTGAAATGAACAACTACAAATATCAGGTTTTGGAATCTTAAACCTCTGGCTAAAGTTTTATAGGTCGACTTGTACATTAAATTACTATTACATGACCATTCACAAGAAAAGAACCTACAACTTAAAGCAGATTAGAAAGAACAGTAGAGTAGTTCATTCCACAGAAGAAAATTTTCATTGGCTATTTAGGAAACAGTGGCTGTAAACCAAGTATTTCACATTTTAAGTGTCATCTAAGGACTCCAGCGCTCCTCAACGACAACTCCAATGCTCTAGTTCTCCCACATAAGTAAAGCTGCCCCCTTTGTCAGTATTTCCATGTGGAGACCTCCCATGACAGACCACAGTGGTTTTATGGAAGGAAAGTGGTCCACATTCAGTTTATGGAAGAAAAACATTAAAACCAAAAGGCAGCGCATAGCACAGGAAACTTAAGTCTTACCTAAGAAAAAGAATACAAAATGAAGCAAATACAGAAATTAATCTCCTTGTCTCTAAGTACTTAACTTCTGTAGCCTGATGTATCTAAATTTTCAAGCACTTGCATTTCGCACAAAAACTTCCAAGTTCTCTACAGAAAGGGCAGTCTAAACAAAGTATGTTTGGCCAGAAGCCCTTTAAAACAAAGAAACAAAAAAAAAACCCCCAGCAAACACCACCTTACAACACTGAAACAAAATTTTCAAACAGTTCTTTGAAGAAAATTATTTGTAATATCAGCCACGAGGAAAGTTTCTCACGAGGAAGGTTTCCCATGTGTTTAAAAATTATGAAGGAAAACTAACCATGAACACATTAATATAAGCTTACCTTGGATACTTCTTCTTTTCCACTGTTTTCTTTAATGAATACTTTTTCCAGTTCGGGGCTTATTCCTTCTACATTACACGGCACACGTGAAACAGTTGATTTTGGCACTGAAATGTTTGACAGTGGCATAGGGACTGATCTGGAAATAGAAGCCTAGAAGGTAGAGCGCAACACAATCTGAAGTTGGAAAATGGAATAAATACAGAAGTCTGAGATCAGTACTAAAAAAACCTAAAAAGTAAGCAGCTGTGTATTACTTTTGCCATCTAGAAGACCATCTTTACTTGGCAAATTTATATAAAAAGAAATGCTTGCATAGATCAAAAGTCACTAAAATCACCTCTACTTAACTCAAAGTGTTCTATAATAAAAGCATTCTACTACTACACATATGAGTAAGTAGGCAGGCGTATGTACTTTCCAGACATACAGACTACAGAATACGCAGTGGGGGGTGGGGAGTACACAGGGTTCTGATGCTGATGGTTTAACTGGGATCCAAAAGGCATTTTCCTAAAACTTAACCGCTAAACTGAAATATTCACTTAATGCACTTTTACTCTCTTTTCATTAGATTTAGTGAATGAAAAATAAAGCATTCATTCTGACCTTTAATTTCATTAGCTTATAGCTTTTCAGAACTTTATGTCAAAGGTCTTAAAAGAAATCATTTCAAGTTTAAGAATCAAGCGTGTAAATAAACGTAAGTATGGTTTTCAGAAAAACTTGTTAGAGCTCTGTTACCAACAGGAACCATTTACAAGAGCGCACACGCATCTTGTGCAGTCAATCTCAAAAGCTTTACCTTGGCAGCAGCTACATAGCATAGATGCATCTATGCTGACAGCCATGAACAGTGTTCAACTCCCAATATATATTCTGTTCTTGTTCATAGAATCACAGGATGCTTAAGACAAATGTCAAAACTTTTTTTGAGTTCTTGCCAAATGAACTTTGCACAATGTGCAGCTCCAAAGGTGCACGTCACTTGTGTGGAGGCATTCTCTGACTCTGACAAAACACGCTGCCTGCAGGATGGCTTCCCATAATGGTGCCAGAACTGAAAACTTCACCAGCCTCATCAGAGAACACCTCCTTGAGAAATCAAAATGTTGCACGAGTCATGACAAAGTGAGCTGCAAGTACTAAAGAATGTTCCTTCAAAGTGTATGTCCTAGCTGGATTTCAGTCTGTGCCAAAGACTGTTTTTACTGTGACTATAAATAGTGGCACAGGTACCTGCAACAGCTTACTTTGAGATGGAAAGCAAAACCCTTTTCTATGCAAAATACAGTGGGATCCTTTGTTATAGAGACATAAAAGTTTCAGGAAGAATATCCATTTCCTGTATGTCTTCATCACAGTATTAGGTTTTAACCACAAGATTCTATCCAAACAGAAGAAGTAACATGAAGGATCAGCCATCACAGCTCAACCTCTTCTTTCTAAAACACTAGCTATTTAAAAAGGCAGTCAGGAAACACAATGACAGAACCAACATTTCAGGAGTTCAAAGAGTGGCCTGTTAGTAACATGGGGTCCAAGCTGTGGATCCACTGTAGGTGAAATTTAATCAGGACTCAAATGTCTGCACTGTCAAATGAGACATGATTAACCGCTTTCTACAAGTGGCTTAAGGTTCACGAAGTCATTGACTGAACCTTGCCTGAGCTTTAGAACTCGTTAATTGGGTTTCAGTTTCACTGCCAGTTTGTAATGGCTAGAGCAGACACTGCATGGGGCATCCTCCACTGCACCCTGCTGAGAATCTGGTTCATGGTCAGGTAATTTGGCCAGGTAATTTGTCCAAAGCTATTCTTCCTATGTGTCAGCATCTTTGTAACAGGAGAAATACAGATATACTCGGAGCACAGGCAAACTTTTATAACTTTGTGAAACATGAAAATGACCTGAAATCAAAAATTGTCTTAGCCAGGCAAGTGTTAAAATGATAAAATGTTAAAATGATCAGATATATTAAAATTTGCCTAAGCTCACACATCACTTTGAAAAATATGTAAGTAATAAGACAACAGAAAACAGAAGCTGTCAGACTAGGAGCCTGAGCTTAACCTCTCAGAAAGGAAGATACCAAATCCATAGACTGATGGCTGGAGAGAAGTCCTGTCATCACAATGCCCATTAGTATGGAACATGAGAATAATATGGACATAAAGTTTTTCATCCTTAAAGATTATGTCTGATGGACGTTTTACAGTAAGTCACAGTGTCTGGAACAAGAACAAGCTGGTAATTATAGCAGTTTTTCCATTTAATATGACGGAAACTCAAAATATACTGTAATAACTGTACTGTGACATAGCCACTGCAACCACAAACTCGCGCTAGAAGACAGGATCCTGTATTGACAATTATTCTGGACTACCATAACAACCAAGAGGTATGTCCTAGACAAAACCATGAAGAAAAGACTTTTATCCTGTAGTGTGACAGATCCTCTAGTCACCAGTCACCAGGGATGGGGTACTGTGGCAAGCATCATCTTGATTTCAGTTGAGTTTAAATTCAGGGCGAATTATGACTTTCTTTTTAGAAAGTAAACACCACAATATTGTTTTCCTTGATGTCATGTGGAAATTGCCTCTCTGGCCAGGAACTGACCAATAAGCAAAGGATCAGAAAGATTCTTAAAATGGGACAAGGAAATGAGATTTTTCTCTCAAACCTCTGGTGATACAGCATTGCTGTCTTTTACTGATGAATACATGGTAAGGTGAATTACAAGTCTGTTCGTAAGAAGCCAGTTAGTGTTCTGCTTGCTGCTCAAAGACTGATCAATTGCTGGGCTGCCAATCCAGACTGCTTACCCCTGGTACTTTCTTTTCTTTCTTTTCTCTTTTTATTTTTTTTTTAAGCAGCTCAGATGAAGTTGGATTGTGAGACTGATAAGCAAATTCCTGCCAGATGAACAGAGACTTTTGAAAGTGTACCACAAAAATTACTCTTGGAAGCAAGCATGTATTCCTGTAAACACAGTCTTATCTGGCCACGCTCAGAACTTTTACAGCTTCTTGATATGTTTTAGTTGCTATCCTGCTGCAATCTTCTTTCTTTTATTATACGGCAACTATCAGACAAACTTCCATGAAGATGCAATGGTATCAGGTTAAGCATTTTGGTGTACCACATAAGAAAACAAACAAGACAGACAGGAAGAAACAGCAGGCTATTCACTCAACCCTGATAAGGTAGGAGGTTGTTAATACAAGCAGCTATCCACTTACCTGAGTCTGACTGATTGCTATATGGTTGCCATGGAGAGGTGACTGACGTTCTTTCTCTTTACTGTGACGACTACTCTGCTTACTGCGCTGAAGCTGCTGCCTCAGTTTGGCAATCTGCTGGAAAGAATTTCAGGTGACGTGATAATGACTTACCGAACAGATAACTGCTCAAATCTTTACATATAAAGTGAATCACAGACATTTGAAGTTCTCTTTGGAGGATTTTACAAGCATATGGGACTGTCTTCCCTCGAAGCGTGAGCATTAAAGCTTCCTTCTGCTTATTAGATACTTCCTCCAAAGTATCTGCCTTATTTGCCAACCTGAATATGATAGCAAGCTTAGTTTAATTACTAAACTTCTCATTTACAAACACACACTGTAATAACTGATGCAAACAAAGTAGTCAGAATGATAGTTTGTGGCAATTTTGGGCCTATAATTGGTTTAAACTGGGGACTATGAAGCCTACAGTTTAATTCATTTGATCTTAAACTGAACCAAAGTTTTCCAATGATAATTCATTATAAAAGCAGAGAGCCTTCACAAACAACTGGCAATCAATATGCATTGCTCATCTTGGAGAACTTATTTAATGCATTTAATAGCATTTCCCTGCAGGCTAAATTATCACAGATTCCTTCAGGCAGACAGAATTCTCTTTTCTGCTGTCTGCTGCAAAGATGTCTAAACAAAAGTCACATATTTGAAAGGTCAAATGCAACTAAAGTCACTTCCATTTGACCTCTTCCTTAACAAGAAACCAAAGAATTTCATTTTGGGAATCCTCCACTTATTTATTCCTTCTGGATAATTTCTACATGAAAGAGAGTATTTACCTCTACAAGCATTGTCTCAGAAGTTTAGACTATGTGCAAATTCACACAACAGGTACCGACACTTCTTAAGACTGGGTAATTCTTTCCTTTGGGCTCAAGCCCCACTCCTCCTCATGCTCAGCACACTGGCGTATATGGCAAAGCATGCACAGCCCCATTTCATTTTTAACTCAGCTAGAGATACAATTTTTAAAAAACTGAAGGGCAAGTAAGGAGAAGTGAATGCACATGAAACTCATTGCAAAGAACTTCGTTAGTTCTTCATCACAAAGTAACCTCTCTTTCTGAATGACAGCTTACAAGTACATACACTCTGTCGTTAACTCCAAGTAGTTAAATATATCACTAGTGCTCTTGCAAAGCAACTCTGTGGTAGAGAATCACATCACATCACTCTTCACAGTGTCACAGATGACAGTGCTTGGTGAAGAGATCTGGATGGAGCTTTGCTCCAGGCTGTGGACTTTTCTTGGTGATCTTTCTGGTATCACTCACAAAAGAAGGATTCACCTCTAAGGCTTCATATCAAGTCTTGCCACAGCTTGTTACCCATATTCAGAGAACTGCTACTCAGAAATGGCTGAATACTTTGATCTTTCAACAACAGACAAACAGTTCAGACTTCCAAAAGTGTCTGTGTGTAGAATACATCAAGACAGACAGACCCCGAATATGACTGAGTTTCTAACACAGACAAGCTACATTTAGAGAACTCAGAGGCTAATCTCTTGATGAAAGGTGCAACTCAGGCACAGTGTTGGAAGAAACTTTGAAGGAGTCTGAAGAGATACTTCAGCTCTACAAAAAAAAAAAAAAAAACAAAAAAAAAAAAAAAAAAAAAAAAAAAACCAAAAAACCAAACAAAACTTTTCCAGAACTTCTACGTTCTCCCTGTAGGAGTAAGGGCAATTAGGAAACCTAGCTCCATAGAGAGATGAAAAAGCAAGCCGATAACCACTCCGGTAACCACATCTACAAAGATTTGTGTCTTACATCAGAATGTTGGAGAATGGGGAAAACCGGGAAATAATCTTCATCTTCCCCTTTAAAAAACTTAAAAACAGAAGAGAAAAAACAATGCCTAGATCAGAAGACAGCTGTGGACCGAGATGGCTGGCTACAAGAATAATCAGAAAGCAGGGAGTGCAGTACATAAAGCTTTCATTTCTGCTGCCTCTCCTTGATGGTGTGTGCATACTCCTAGTTAAGAAGTTAAATACCCTATTTTTTTTTTTATTTAAATGAAATCTGGCTTTCTGAGTTTTCTTCAGGAGCATGCTATAAAAAAAAAAAAAAGAAGCTATACAATTCCACCTCAGAAATCTGGCTGACTTGATTTCTTTCGCAAACAGCTTGCAAATCTTTTGAGAACATAGCCTCTCACTGTAAAATATGGACAGTGAAAGTATTAAATGGGGGAGCATTGATAGGCTGGTATGTCTCTAGGCTGACCAAAACCTTGAAGCTCTGATATCCGGAAAGGAATCATGGACCCCTGGAACCTGAGGTTCTCTCAGCCACCTCAAGAGTATGGTATTTTGGCAGTTAGTAGGTTCTTGACAGTAACAGAAAGAAAAGGCTTCTTGGGTCACTGGGGAGAAAGAGAAAGACGAAAACTTGAAGAATCCGTGTATGTGGAACTGATATGATCACTTAAGCCAAACATGCAATACAGTGAAGAAACAGATAAGGTTTCTCAGATCATCTGTCCTTAGCCCTGAATTTGAAGGAACCTAGTTTTCCATGATGTGGTAGTTACCATCAGACAAAAAACCAAGAGAAAGTAAGGATGGGTATATAAAAAGGAATCTGCCACTTCTTTCCCATCCTCCAGTCACGGGAGACAGAGGCTTGCCAGCACAGACATCCCGGCTTCAGAGCAGCCGCACTAACCAGGCAGCAGCACCAAGTACCTGGACAGAAGAAACCTCCAAACTAAATGATGTTCCATCTCTTCACCAAGGGGAGCCCACAACGAATCCACCACTTGCTAAAGCTAATCCTGAAATCCCAATAGCTTTTTTCTTCTACAAGATTACCTTTTTATTACCAATTATTTTCCATCTCAAACTCAAATACTAAGAGGAAGAGGTATCTGTGCTAGCTTCCTAAAAGTTTATCTTCACCTTCTTCCCAAGCAGCAGAGAAGCACAATCAGAGCATCAAATGTAACCAAATGAGCTGCAAACAGGTATGAGGAACACTAATCCTAGGTAAAAGAGATATAATTTGTGTAGCGAGGAAGGAGTCTGAAACATATGCCTTGATGGCACCTGTTCTACCAAGTATCTCAAATAAGCAGCAGATCCTGCAACTAGTATGAGCTAGGGGATTTGCTGTGCAAAGAATACAGTGTCAAATGATGAGTATCAGGAAAGCACATACTTGAAGATCTAGCCATTACACTGGTGTAAATACACTGACACTGAACTCCACTGAGGGCAACAATACAGGCATTTCAGTTAAGAAGACGAGGCAGAAAAGGAATAATGTGCTGTGCTGGGGGAATAAAGTACAGTACTTTCTACCACTCCATTTTAACCGGGCAGCTAAGAGCAGAAAGGGTTTGGGACGTTTCCCTCACATGCCCAAGTACCGAGCACGAAGGTGACTGGGGCATACACAATCATATTAAGAAATACATGTAAATCATCACAAAAACATCTAGTGTGTATCCTTTAAAGCATTCAGTAGTTGAAGACATTAAAGCCCTAGCCTTGCACATATATGCACTTAGATCCATAAAATGTGACAATGATTTTAGTACACCAATTCAAATACTCTCCCTGTCTACCTGGCTTGAAGATAGGCACAAAGTTCCCATTATACAATACAGGTATTTTCTTAAGAGGATACAGCTGAAAAAAAAAAAAAAAAACAAACCCAAAAAATCAAGGAATTCCTCAAGGAATAAATGTAATTTGAATCCTACTTCCAATGTTCAGATACAATTATTTAAAGATATTTTGCTGCTTTACAAAGTGTAAACATATATAGGAGTAAATTTCAAAGTATATATTTTCGTTCACATTTGGCAAGTACTCTCATGTGACTGTATGGCAGGGGGAACACAAAGCACACGTCTGTGCACATTTAAATAAATAAATAAATAAATAAAGTTTCCAGCCCTTCCTCTTCTAGTGACTGTTCCCTGCAACATTTTTGATGTATCAGAAAGACTCTTTCCTTCACGTACTTTAAAGTTATTTATAAAAAAAAACACCAACAAAAAAAACCCAAGAAAACACAAAGATCAGTACATCATATCCAGGACACAAACTTGCAGTTTGACCTTGATGGCTTACTGTCATACAGCCAACTATAAACTGACCATCAAAGATTATTCAGCAAAAAATATATTTATACGTTTTTTTCCTAGCTTCTTGTTTGTTTAATATTTTTACAGCTAGAAGTGTACTCGAAATAAATACTAATCTTGTCTATACCACTTGTAATATGCATGCAGTCTAATATAACTAATGGCACAAACCTGAGATATAAGCGAATTAAGTTGGTTCTTTACAGCACTGGAATAATCAAGAGTATCCTGATCATTTTTCATTTGAAGAGACCTAGACGCAGACTACTAATATGAAGGAACATGTTACGTCTCCCCGTTCCTGTCCAAATGCTCATTAATATTTGCCAGTCAATACGTTGTATTTCTACAAATCAGGCCACACATCATGGTAACTTCCTATTACTGAACAAGCCACAAACTCCCTATTAACAAGAGCGAGCTCTAACTCATTCATGAACCATTTAATAAACAAGTTAACCAGTAGGTCAAAGAGCAAAACAAGCATTTGAAATTCACCTTAAGGCTTTGAATACAATCTTTCAATTGGTATATGAAAGCACATAAAAAGTGCAAGCTCTCATATTCGATTCTCTTTTATTCCAAAGTCCTTTTCAAGTACTCTGTTAGAGCAAAAGGGACCTTCCAATGGGTTGCTGGTGTCACTGTAACATACAGCATACAGACGTGCTTAAGAGAAGGGAAAAATCAGCTGTCTGAAATACTCACATCTTCAAAAACCTACACAAACTGGAAACTAATTGTTTTAAATCCTGGGTTTCTCCAGTTCTGGGTAAATTCCAGTTCAGGGTAAGCTATAACTAAAATTGTCCCTATTCAACTTCCAAGAAAATTTCAAACTAACTATTCCGGTTGAAAGGGGAAAAAATACCAGTGGTTCAAACCACTACATGGTTTGTGCCCAGTACAAAGACTGATCGCAATCTTTATCTCCCAGTCAAGACATGTCTCTCTTAAAATAATGTTAAACCAGTCTGGCATTATCTTACAACAAGTTATATTCAAGACTGCATAAAAACAAGCAGCAGAACCCTTCAGAATAGAAAAAAACAAAAGTATATTTTGTTAGGAAGTGATAACACTCTATCATTACAAAGTTCATATTGAGAGCTGGGGAGTTTTAAATTTTTTAATAGACCCACTACAAGAAAGCAAGCATTGCCTATTTCCCTGCTAGACAGATTCAATCCTGACACCCATCTATTTCAATTAAGGGCAAAATAATTTTCAAGTACTCAAAGTGAGAATTTTTTTTATGTGGCAATACAGAATTCATTTGCTTGCTTGGGACCTTAAGTCTATACAATCATCTTTATGTTTTTTAAATGTCAGTCTTTTTAAAAGAGTTCCCAGTTGTATTAAATAAATGTATTTAATTGTAATAGTTCCCAAACTAACCAAGGAAAAAACAATTTTTTTAAACTTAAAAGCACATTCAATCTTCTTTTATCAAAACCAATTAATACTACGCATACAAGTATTTGGCTAGTTTACAGTATCAACATAGTAATACATACATGCTAGAAATCATTCCATTAATTGCTGGAACAAGAAAACATGAATCCAAACTGCTAAGACAAGCCAAGGAAACTGTAAACAGCTATCTACTTGTTTACTGTCAAATGCTATGGGAAACAATTCAAAATGCTGAGCAGAACTACTGTTACCTATGTTACTCATAACAAATGCAGTTGCCCAGGAGAGGTGATACTTTTATTTCCATTACTTAAGCTCTTGCTTTCAGCTGCCTATAGCTTTGTCAAAGTTTCTTTGAAGTCTATCATGCAACATTCAGCTCTCCTACCCCCTTCCCATCAGAGATTTCAGTACAAATATTAAGAGTTGTTTTAAGAATGAGATTAAAATGAAAGGGGGGTGGAAATCATGTTACCATTTTATGTGCTAAAACACATTATCGTAGCTTTTTACCTGGGAAGCTCTGTTGTCCGATGCTTTCGAAGAAAAAGCCAAACATTTGTCTGGGGGTCTTGTATGCTGGGAATGTGCCCCTCTATTCCCTTGGAAAAATCTTTACATTTGGCGAAGCTTTCACAAAAATTTCAGTTTGCACGTGTTCAAGAAAAATGTTTGGAACTGGCAGCTACATTTGCTAGTAATTCTGTCTCCAATGGGCTTTACAATTTGAATAGTACTGCCCCAGAGAATTTGTCCTTCCAGTAACTGCAGATTACTGTGGCACAAAGAAACTGAGCACACAAATACTGTTGATATTGAACAAACTCTTAACACCCACCACACAGGCATTAAGTAGCCAGACAGAGAAGCTGGAACCAGGACTTACAGGTGAGGGAAAGGAAAAAGAAAGGCATAAAATGGAAGCCAAACAATGGAAACAGGACAGACAAGGAGCTGGAAGGTAACTGAGTAAGAGCTCAAGTAAGGGAAGATAGAAGAGAACTGGCTGGTTAACGCACGCAGAACGACACTGGGGCTATGAACCCAGGGAACTAGAAAAGGCAAGAAAACTGGTTTGAGAAGCTGGAGAAAGGAGAACAGAGGAAGGGGAAGAGCTATAAGCTGGAGAACACAAGGGCAGGTTTGGAGTGATCAACCATTGCAAAATTTGGACAGAAACAATTCCCTTCCTCAGACTCCATTTTTTTCATTACTGCGTTCTATCAGAAAGGAACCATGAAACCCACTGGCCACATGTTTATCTTTCTCTTGTGGCTAGTCCATAAAGAGGATGGCAACCTAGCACAATGGATCACTTATCAAATGGCAGAGACTTGCTTACATGCTGAAGATTTCACTATCACCGGCAGCCACAGCCCTGTGGTGAAGAAAAGTTGCTTGTTGCAGAACTTGATAAGGAACCGCCAGAAGATGAACGACGGTCTCTCAGTAAAAGCAAACGAGCATTATTCTGGAAATACAGATGCTTTTACTGCCCCTGCTACAATCCCTTTGTGCTGGTGGGTAATGTTTAAGCCAAAACTTTTCAGGCCCAGAACTGTCTGCACTAATTTCTGGGCATTTAATCTGTGATTCTGAGTGCTTCCTCAGATCTGCAGATGAAGTCACCCAGGCAACTGAAGGCCTATGTACTAATAAATCAGCTATGATGGGTTTCATAACAGGTACTCAAGGAGATGGGAACAGACAACCCTCATTGGATTGACCTCTCTTTGGCCCAGGTCCTCATCTTTAAAAATGAGACTATTGCCACCACCAGAACGCAAGATTATTCCATATTTCTCAAATCTGATTTTAAAATTCAAGTAATTAAACTTACATCACTCCTTTTGCCAACTATTCTTCCTATCACTGGCTGTCCAGAAGAGGACTATATGTTGCCAGTAACATCATCTCCTCAGATAACCTACACGCTTCTCATTTTTGAATGTTCTATTAAACAGGGAGCTAGGGGAGAGGATGCAAAAAGCCAGAGTATCAGGGAAAAGTCCCACCCCCTGAGAACAGACTGCAAGACTCATTTCTTAAAAAGAAAGGTGTAGCTCTTGAAGACAGGCTGCACCCTTCCAGACAGGAGCGTGAGGCTGACTGCAGGCCAGTTACCAGGTACTAGACAGAGCTAGAGTTACGTGAACTCTGGACAGAATAGAGTTTACTGGGACAGAAACTGAAATACTGCCAATTCAGCTGAGCCGAAATCATTTTACTGTATCTACTTGCTCGTGATGCAATTCCACTTCACATTTGGTGGGTTCTTTCTAGTTGCAATTGTAGTCTTCAGCACGATATATACGATTAAAGAGGATTTCAAGTAATCATAGCATTACTGTATCAACACTTAACCTCCTTTTTCATTTGTGAAAGTGATGTCCTCTATCTCCATCCTAAAACTTGGAATATACTAACATACCAACTGACACTTTGTCTCTTTCAGGAGAGCAGCATTAAAGAACAGAAAGCTAATTAAGGTAACTGAACAGAAAAATCAGTGAACAAGCGGGTTCCTCAGCACTCACTCTGGCCACTCCTTCACGGCCAACACTGTGTATGTAGTAGGCAGGCAGGAAATCCAACAGGCATGAAGTAACAACCACTCTTGAAACAACTTACGTTGGAGGTAAAACCTGTTTCAAAAGCAACAGAGGGGAGGGAAAGGGCGCAGTTTCCTGGACTCCAGATAGGGATTAAAAAAAATATCTTGGGCATATCAAAACTTGAAAGGCTCCACTGTGCAAAACTTCTCACCTCTTTTAGTTGATCAGCACTTCCCCATGATGCTGAGCGCTGATGTGATCTCTTTTCTGCTCCTTCTTCAGCCCAACAGCTAGGTGTCTAGAAGGAAAAAAAAGAAAACATACTGTACTGAATTCTCCAGGTACAAAAAACTTTTGACACAAATTACTGCTTTAATCTTTCTGCAGTGTTAGAGTTGAGGTGTTATACATGAAGAATAAATTTCAGAATGTGACACGCAGCAGTAATAGTCTCAATAAATAAAACAATATAGAAAACTAAGGCTTTGTAAACTTGCATTTACAAATGTGCATTACTGAAGAAGGAATCAGAGGCCTGACAATCACAAAAAAACCTTACCTGTCTACTCCCATTTGCGCTTTGGCATCCATTTCTAGTTTTCACTCAGTGGACAGTTTAGAAAACCACAAAATTAAAAAAAAAACACACAAACTCAGACACCAAAAGCCAGGATTCACTTCTCCCACCTGTCTTCCTTAATCACTGGGTCATATAATCAATTCCTTCTTGCTAACTCTGACTTGATACAGAGTTTGATGCACCTTTTATTATTTTTGGCACCAACCTACATGAGCAGAATGGTGAAGGACAGGCCTTTTCCAGCCTTGTCTGCAAGCCCAGGAGTCTGGGGACTGTCCTTGGATGTAGGAGCTATAAATTTAAACCCCAAAGACTGAGAAGGGTCTGGAAGCCAGATCTCCCAACTCCTGTGCTTATTCACCACAAGAGTATTATGAAAATTGAGGGTATCCAGCAGCATTTCTGAACAAGAAAGTCACCGGCTGCCAGAGCAGCAATGGGGACATCTAAAATCCAGGCAGATTTTGGGGTATGACCACATAAAACTCAGGGCTACAGGCACATATATAAATTTGTGAAAAGAAAAAAAAATTTTTTTTTTCTCAACAATGCCTACTAGTATTAGCTGAATCTTTCACAGTGAGGCTGCAAGAAATAAAACTACACCACTGAAAACAGTGAGAATTTGGCAGTGAGGTTTTTCAGGGAGGGGACCACTGCTGATACTTCTCCAAGAGAGATGGGACCCCAGCCCAGCAGGACAGGCAGGACCTGAGATCCACCTCCCTGTGGGACTTCCTTCTCATGCACGGAAACCCTGTTCCTCCCCAGCTTTCCTTACTCTTGCTTCCTTCTCTAGGGTCTAGAATCTTCTGTAGTACCCACACACATAAGCAGACACTGTTGTGCTCAGGAAGGAGGCTGGGCATCGCCTTGGAGAACACCACAAAAAACAACACCTGCAGCTCCTCACCCCTGCTGCCCTGAGAAGGGAGGTGGAAGCAGCCCTCCGGGGCCAGGCCACTCCAGCCAAGCACGCCAGGCCAGGCCAGGCCAGGCCCAGCCCCATTAAGCACTGAACTGCAGTTTCAGAGCACAGGCTATGCCTTCATAATCACTGCGCTGCCACCGTATTTTAAGTCCTACAGCCCAGCACCTAACTCCTAAGTGCTAATATTTAATGTGCTAAGTCACTTTGTGTGCACAGGCCTACATATCCCAGTTCTGTTTTCTGCTAGCCCTGCGCTTTCCATATTTTTGGTGGTTTTTTTTCTCCGTTATTTTCACATCACCAGGAATACTTCCACAAGAGGCCCAGCGAGCTGCGTAGGCGATCAGAAAGCAAAATGGAAAAAATCAGTAACGAAGGTTTTTCTGCATGTTCCCAGGAAAGAAAAAACAAGTCTTTATAAAAGTTAGAGTTCCGTGCACCTATTATATGACTCTCTTTGTGTGGGTCTGGGGAAGAAGCCAGAAAATGTGGTTATGAAAAAAAAAAAAAAAAAAAATCAAGAGTGAAGAGTTAAAAAAGCTATTTAAAACTAGAAGGAAAACATGGGAGTCCCTCAGCCAGGCAACCCATGACCGTCATTACTCAAAGCAGAGCTTCTGCCACACGCGTGCTACCTGTGTGTGCATTCGCTCGCTCTGCATTTTAGCAAAGCCATGTTCTAAATAATTACTTGTCTGGGTTCCTACCACCTCCCTGAAATTTGCGTGAAAGACACTGTATTGCTTTTAAATTTTTTTTTAAACACTGAAGTGGCCTGTAGATTTCTAAGGAACTAGAAAAAACAGGGGCAAAATTTACTCCTTTTTTCAAAATCACGGGCTTTCACAATCTATTACAATTCAGTTTGAAATTTAAATTGCTCTTTTCTTAAAGTATTTTACTATACCTCAAGTACAGCTGGAACCATATCCTGATACAAAACCCGAAAAACATCAATGCAGAGGGAATTCTTTGGAAATTTATGTTCCAAGGAGTGTTTTCTGAATACAACACTGCTCCATAGTTTGGGGAACAACTTCAGGATGAGGTAGAAACACGCATTTCAGATGCTTAAATATTCACCTGTAGTGCAGGAGGGTGTACCAGAGATCACTACAAGCTCATAGCCTTTCAACTACAGCTTAATAAACAGAATAAAAAAGACATCAAGTGTCTAAAAAGCCAAAGTGAGTTTCTCACCAAAGAGAAGTAAACTGTTTAAAAAAAAAGTAGAAAGCAAGAGTTTGCCTGTATTTTTTAATAAGCACAGATATCAATCTAGATAATGAGGACAAAAACCAAACTAACAGCAACACTCTGAAGAACTTCATCAACAACACTAGTGACTTAGTAGAGAGGTAGGAATCCTTATATTGTAGCTGATTTAATCATAAATCAAAAGTAACAAATATATAACATTCATTCACTTAATACTAAATTTGGTACTTTCTCAAATATGCTTTGACACTCTCTTCCACTCAAATACTACCTCCCTTGACACAAGCATTACACAGTTGCTTTCAATCTCTGGTAAATTGAGTTAAGTCACAAGCTTTCAAAATATACATACAAGTATGAGTATACAGGGGGCAGACTATTTGTGTACCTCAATTTTATTTGCAATATCAGGTTACAAATACTGTATGATATTGCTGGCACAGTACTGAAGTCAGGCAATGTTATATTAATGTGCTATTTATATTCATATGGAAAAAAGAAAAAAGGTTAAAAAAATAACACAACATAAGCAGTTACTAGAATATTATAGCAAGCCAATCTTCTTCAAACCCTAGATATTGCTGCTTATAATATACTGTAACCTACATTATATGAAGGTAAGTTTTGGGTTTGTAACCCAAAATCGTTATATTCAAGCAAAATCTTTAAAAATAAACAAACAAACAAAAGAATGCCACACTTGAAACATTCAAACAGGAATTCTGCTTTTGTAAGTTTAGCTCATGCATGAGCACCTCATATCTCACTTCAATGTTGTAATTTACATCACAAATAAGATGGGGGTGTACACCACCCTTGATATGCCACATTTCATGAAAATTGTTTTCACCTCTTTATTTACAACTTCTACAAAACACGTTTATCCATGGAAGCCTTCATTTGAAGCTGCAAGTGTACTTCCGATGTGTTAGAACATACTAAAAAAATAATGAAAGTAAAAAACGTAACTCAAAACAGTATTTGAAGAAAAATTTCTGAATCACAATAAACGAAACCAAAGTTGCTGCACCTCAAGTCAGAAACACAGTAAGAGAAGTCATAGGCTCTATCTGTGAAACGTAGTATTTCAGAGCTGAAACAAATCACTTAAGCATCACTTAAGTATGAACTAAACTTCATTAAACTGAAGGATTATTCCTGCAAATCTACATTCAGAAGCTAAGATTTAAAACATTTTAGGAGGAGAACCTTGAAAACATTAAGTGACATGCTGCAGCTTCAAGAGGGGAATCAAAATGTGTATTTCAAAATGCGAAGGTTGTGGTCCCAGTTTCAGTTGACACAATGCTTAAAGCACACACATGGGATAGGACATGCTGAGAACACCACATCTGGTTGCTCTCTTCAGTCTTAATGTAAATCACAATTACCATTGTTCCAACTCACCCAACCTTGTAAAGATTAGCATTTCTTCCCACATGTCTGGTAATTCTGCCTTGCTTTTCCTCCCGTGTCAGGGATATACACCTACGTTCTTTCCACTTAATTTAGATCAGAATGACTACATGGAGTACCAACCTACCTAAACCTAGACGTAAGACTGAATTACTCTAAATATCTCACATTTTATTGCCAGCCTTTCGGTCTAATTACTATATCTAGCCTGCATTCCAGATTAACCACATTGGGGGATGGCTGCAAAGATTAAGAACAGAAGTCCAGGTTTTACAGGGGAAGCAATGATGTTTTTGCAGAACTTCCACATTCAAAAGAAACGCAACAACAGCACTAGAAGATAAAGTCTGATGAGTCTTCAGATGTTTCTAAAGCAAAGGCCCTCTGGAAAATTTACGGAAATAAATGGCCTAAAGAGTTAGAAGTTAATTTGAGTATAGATGATGACTCCTTTTAAACATCAGACAGCTTAAGAAAATTTAGAATGATAAACTCAGTTATATGACACATCTCTTCCTCCTTGTCCCTTCTGCCCAAGTACATCATTAAAACATCCCATGAAAGCAATGACAACTAATACACCAACGAAAAAGCTTCATGTAATTGAGCCTCCTGATGTTAAATTCTAAGCAACAAAATTTCTACCCAAAAGAAAACAAAACATTACTCAGGCGACTTATGAGAGGTGACTACATTAAAGCCTTGACCCACACACAAGAACAAAAATGTATTTTAGCCAAGCATTCCAGTTTAGTAACTCTGCATTATTCTTTAGATCAGAGAGTAGTAAAAATTTTGAACGGCATTTTGCAAACTTTCTTCATTTCCGTTTGTGTAATATGTAATTGCCATATACAATGAAAAAGGCATATCCAGGCATATTGGAATCCAGTTTAAGTCGTCATTTGGGGGAGGGGTGGAGGGAGGGGTGTGTGGAAAAATCACTGAATCATATTCCACTTGGTCATTTGTTCTTTTCTTTGTATTATTTAGATTGAGAAAGATTACATAGACAAATTTTAACTGGCAATATCTTTGACATCAACATCATATGTTTATCTCTGATCTCTCCTTTTTAACATTATAAAAATCTTTTAAATGATTTAGCTACTGCCAAATAATTGTATTAATAAACTGTGACGATTATCCAAACATTTCTGAAGATTCTGAGGTTAGGCATAACCATTTCAACATCGAATTATTCCTTACACCAGGAAGGGAGGAATACTTACATGAAGGAGAAGGATACAAAATCATTCCATCAGTGCTCCCAACAGAGACAGAAAAAATGGGAAAGGAAGCTATACTGAGTTGTAAATAGCCTTAAGAAAAGTTCCAACTTTACTGAACAGGAGAGGGAAGTCAGATAGTGGAGGAACTTGGGAAGGCGATCACAAAATTTATCAACACGTAATAACTTCCTATAACAGTAAGTTTCCCCGCATTTCTGAAATACTTAAAACACTACTAAATAAAATGCTGTACCTTTGATTATCCAAAACTTGCTGCTCCTTAAAGGTCAGCTAGTCATATACATATGCACACATACACACACGAACATAAACACACGCAGAATTCTGAGAAATCTGGAATTGTATAAATGTCACAATGCACAGTGTCATAGTATATTATTCCAAAAGCAAACATAACAACCTCACTTCTCTTCAGTGTTTTCAGTCAAAACATTTGAGGTGGGTAAGAGGGACACAAAAATATGAACTATAGTTACCGTTCTCCAAGACGCAACAAAAACTAAAATGAACAAACAAAACTGTTTCCTCTATTTAAATAAGGTATTACTGAAATATTTTTTTAAAAACCTGGTTTAATTTCAGAGAAAGAAGAAATGTTTTATTCATGAGCACTATACACGTTCAAAGAACTTAAGTGGGAAACAAGGACTTGGAATAAAACTCATTAAAGGTTCATCTGATCAACGGTGAAGACCAGAATCTGCCTTTTTTTTTAAAATACAAGAATTCTAAGAAACTTGGAAGAGCCATAATCACCACCTTCAGGAAACTGCACAAAATTTGGATTTTAAATTAACGTTTAATTAGGGACAAAAAGTACCCTTGAAAGAGAAATAATTATTCCACCTAGAATGTAAGTTATACTGACACTATTGTTCATGAGTTTACAAGTAAAACAAGAGATAATTTATTCTCCAAAGAAACACAGAATCATAGAATCGCTTAGATTGGAAAAGACCTGTAAGATCATCTAGTCCAATCATTTAACCTAGCACTGACAAGT
>JAVKLA010000073.1:16627116-16648892 GCA_034782735.1 Sagittarius serpentarius
TCCTCTTGTCCTATCGCTTGTTACTTGGGAGAAGAGACCGACCCCCACCTCTCTACAGCCTCCTTTCAGGTAGCTGTAGGGAGCGATAAGGTCTCCCCTCAGCCTCCTTTTCTCCAGGTAAACATGCTCATACAAAAACACTGGTTTATTGATTTTCATTATCTTTTTATTTGCTTTGTCTGTTACCATCTTCCACACTGCTGAACTACCAAGTGCTATTATTTTTAGCTACTGTAAACTACATGAACTCCCATGAGCTAAACAGTTACTTAGCCAACAGACATCAAGTAGTAGAAGTACTTGTGCTGGTACTCAGGCAAAGAGCAAGGTTTTAATTAATTTAACTGAATTTGCCAAGCATGCATCCTATCAACAACTTGGAACTCATCCTCAGTTCTTGAAAATAGATATACTTCAAACGACACAGAGTTCAAACAACAACAAAAAAATCTGCACAACCAAAACATAACTCGAGTCGATATTTTATGATCATCTACAGGTCTCCCCAGTGAACATTTTATTTAAAAAAATCCTGGAATTCACTGTGCCAATCACTATGCTTGCAAAATTTTAGATATTCAGACAGTCCTGAGTAATCAAGACACACATTTTTCAACTCAGCTTAAACACTGCTGAATGTTTGATTTTTGCGTAATTTGAATAAAAAGACAGCTAATATAATTCCTTGTTAGAAGATATCCACACAAATCCAAACCATGAAACTTCCCTGCCCTTATCCCTTTAAAGTAATACTTCAGCTTGTAGCGACAACAGTACTGCCTTTCCTCTCTGTTACATTCAATTATGCTGAAAAGGTAAAACTTTTTTTTTTTCTTTCTTTTTTTCTCTCCCTGAGCTTTGTTTCTGAACGAGGCAAAGGGTGGCAGCCAACAGGTCAAATAACCTAAACACTTACTTGAGCTCACTAGGAAAGCAATTTTACTGCCAAATGCTTGCAGCTCAAATATTTATAGAACAAGTTTGTTTCTCTTTTCTGTAACTAGTGAAAAGGTTTGTTTGTGAATGTTTAAATATTCTAAATTTTCTATTCAGAAGAGTATTTGCAAAGTTCGATACGGATATATGTTTTAAGAGAGGGGTTAAGAAATACAGTAACTACAAAGCATGCTATCAAAAATTCTCCGAAATGGAAATTACGGTTTCAAAACAGAAAGACTTTCAAGGCATAGTACTGTGAAAGGAAGGCACCCTGGAAGCAAATCCAGGATGAAGAGCTTTTTATGTAGATCTTTCATGACAGTAAAGATGACTACTGCTTCTTCTTTTTTGCTAAAACTGGCTGGCTGGTTTCAAAATGAATGCATAGGACATGAAGACAGCATTTTCTGAAAGGGTCCCACCACAGTTTGTAAAAAAGTTTCCTTGAACAGTTTTAATCATCAGATTCCCTAATTTATTAAATAGGATTTCTGAAACATACAGACAGATCTTTTTTCTTTTCTAAACATTCTACACTTACCCTTCGCCCATCAGAGGACTTCCTGCGCTGCGTTACAGTGTATTTTAAAATAATGTGGAAAATTATTTATACATTCTAACTTGTCCTGAGAAATTCAGTATTACACAAAAGACTAAAACCCAGAATCAATTTAAAGAGCTGCTGTATTTGCTCTAAGCAATGGTGGCAGAATGGGTGACAAGTACGTTGCAAGTCAGTAGAAACTAACCAAAACCTATATATAAAATATTATATATTTTTTTTACCTGTTTGATAGTGATACCTTTGTGGGCAACAAGCTCCAACATAAGGAGGAATCCGGCAAGAACCACTGTTCACTTTTCTAGCCAAAGAGCGCCAGAGCACTATGAACGCCACAGCAGCCTACCTGCCAGAGGTTCCTGCTAAGGACAGAGCCCTGAGGAGGATCCAAGGGTATCAGGCCATAAATAATCTCAGTAGCCTTGCCTTTGTAGCTGGTGGTAAGGCTCTCGTTCTGATGTCTGGCTTCAAGACACAACTCTTTCACAGAGCATTTTTATTTGTCTTTCTTGCTACTAAGCAGCAGAGGGGACATCCCAAGACCGTACTGCATGCTCACTCCCAGCTTCCTCTTCTTGATTTCCCCTCTAGTGATAAACTGATCAATTCTTCTTGACAGTAACCTCTCTCTTCCTCCTCCTCCGCACACACACAAATACACTTTTTGAGACCCACAGATTTATTACCACAATTTAGTAAAATCTTTAGTTTGTCAGACATTACTATTATGGAATTTTTTTTTTAAATAACACTCAGCACAATTTTGCATATAGCAGCTTCAAAATAAACCAGATACAAGGCTGAGACTGAAATCTGCTTATTTAGCCTCAACAGATCTGTCCACATACAGAAAATTATTTTTAAAAACTGTTTTCTAAAAGCATAAAAATATTATCTGTCGCATAGCACGTTACTGAATTGACACTGATTAAGAAAACACTACTGCACCGTATTTTTAGGGCTTCGTATTTATAATAAAATTAAGTGAATCCACATTTCTTCAGAATTAAGTTCAGCAAAGATTCCAGATCAGGTGATAAAAGTATTACCAGGAAGACATCAATTATAAGAAACATCTCTGTTGTCTTGTTTTACAGCTTTTACCTGAGTAGATTTATCTTTCATACATGAAGGGTAGTGTACGTGGGGATCACGTGGCCACTGTCCTGTGAGGTAAGGTCCTGTTATTGTGTCCAAAGAAGAAGTTCGCCTTATGGTACCAGAAGTTCTGATTTGCTGGGATTTTGGCCTGTCCACTGTAGAAAACCAGAACAAAATCAACAAAAAAGTCAGGCTAAATTTGATGCGAAATGTTAAAAGCTAGCTATGACACACAATGGCAAGGACACATCAGAAACCTTTGCCTAAATGCCAAGCTGAAAAGAATGCCATCACATCAAAGCAAATAACATCAGACAAAGGAGAAAAAAAAAATACAGAAGGGAAAACTTAACAGTTACAGAAAACAACAATGCTTAAAGTGTTCATCTCTGCAAAGAACCAGGCTACTTATGCAACCCAAGCAAATTTAAATACAGCAATGAGACAACTCAGGCAAGCCCCCATATAGAAACATAGAAAATATAACATAGTATCAGTATTGGGTTACTTGTTTTTTTTAAGTCGGCTTGCTTAGCTTTCTAAATACTAAAACACAAATCATGACAAGCATTATGATTCTTAAGAAGATGCATATATGATTTCTTGCTCTCATGTATGTTATTCCATGTTATTTACAAGATCCCAATACAGGCCTTAGCAAGCTGAAAGCGTGGGACTGGGTATTTCCCTCTGACACAGCTCAGGTCAAGGCAGCTACCATGTTTGTCTTTACTCATCACAGCGCCTGCAATCTTTGTTTGACTCCTCCCTGTACTTCGCTCGCCGTACACCTAGATCATGGAACACTTTTTCCTGCGTTTCATTTGGAAAGCAGAGGGCAAGGTGATTCATGAGATTGATGTGGGAAAGAACAGAGTTTTACAGCGTGCTCTCTGGATCATCTTGCTTTGTCCTCTAGGCAAAATTACTTCATATACTCATTTTCTAGACTTCACATAAGCCAACCTAAGCCCTACATTACAGCTACTGTCTATTTTGCTCACCCCAACTAGAATAATTTTGCAAGTGAGATTACTTTCAAGTTAGTCACATGCTATGCACTGATCTGACCCACCAAAACTCTACTCACTGCTCAGAACTGGAGAACAGGCCTGCCAGCACACTTCCGAGCCCAAACATGACCACTGACCTCCACATGCATTTTCTCTTTGTATTTCATCTAGAATTGCTGGATCTCAAAAGGCAGACTCCATCGTCAATGTTTTATATAGCATTCAGCACAATGGCTGGAGTATAGCTTGCACAAATACAGCATGCTTACAGTATGATATACGAACATGATAATGTTAAAATAGACCATTTCAGAGAAATGTAGAGCTGCTGAAATACTTCATTAGCTACTTTATTTAGAAGTCTTCACCTAAAATATGCCATGAATTGAAAGCACGATAGCATATCATGCTGCCTTTGTACAATATAATTGTTTTGACTGCCTTATCTATAAGTCAAATCCCTACAATTTCAAACAGATCTATCCCCATAGGATTCCAATTGTGACAAAGTTGCATTTTAAGAAAGGTTTTTTAAACTATTAAAAATAAAGAAGGTTGAAAACCAAAATAAAGGTGACAGATTTTAAAAATGAAACCAGTATTTACATTTGTGCTGAAACACAAGTGCGCATACAGGGTGCACACCTACAAAGCATTCTTCCAGCCTTCACTGTCATGCTATGGCACTACACTACTCTCTCAAGTAGCCCGAGTTTTGGAAATTTCTCCAAAAGCTCTGTTCATTAGATACATATCACATGCAAAAAACTATCAGGAATTTGTTAAATATGTAAGTACTTAAGTTTGTTCTAAAAACACCTTTTAAAACAAGTTAGAGACCACGCAAAGACAAACTGGCAAGACAACATCTGAAGATGAGGAAATATGGACTAAGCATACTTTTGCGAACTTTACATTTAAAAGTCTTACCGCAAAAAAAAACCCAAGAAAACACAAGCCCAAAACACAACTGAAATATATACAACCAGAGAATGAACCAAGGTCTGTGTCGCCTTCTACATTTTACAGCCAGAGGAAAGGCAACAGCAATCCCAACATGAATAGCTCACATCATTCCATTACAACTAAACAGAAACAAACACCACCAAAAGTTACTCCATTTATATTTTCCCATGATAACCCTGGAAGCTGACTGCAGGACACTGTCAAACCCTAAAGCCAGGAGAAGGAAAGTTCAAGATGCAGTCTCCTGAGCCCCTACTGCTCTTCAGTATTTCTCTGAATTACAGGAAACAAACTACTTCCCAGCTGCGTAAACCAATCCAAGTTAACACTAATTTAATGCCAACCCTATTCCACTGTTGTCTGCGCTCCTTCCATCTCCTTTGGGATGGCATGCACAGATGTGTGAACCCATCTAATGAAGTGATTCACTGAGTTAAACATAAAGAAAACTAAAATGTACCCCCAAAAAGTCATAAATACATGGTTTTCCCCATTACAGGCAAAGCTGGCGTAATATAATGGGCAGAAACAACCACGGGAGAGCCAGAAGGAACAACAGGGCTGCAGCAGCGCTGAGGTCTGTTCCATACCAGTTTCAGCTCTCACCCTTTTATGATACATCCTTAGAAGGGATCTGTAAGCATGAAATTTGAAAAAACTTCTACAGATTAGCATTTGACAAACTGTCTTGTACAGTAATGTACTTAAAGATGACAAGATGCTGCGGAGAGCAGCGTTGAACTGGACTACAACAGCAGTGTCTCAGACCAGCTTAAATTGTTTTATAAATATTAAAACTGTTCTCCAGATTTATTTCTTAATTTTGCTTTTCTCACCTCATTGTAAGCCTGTCTTCCCACTACTCTAGGGAGCTACTACAGAACTTTCATTTCTTCCCAAACTTTCATTACCATTTTGATGCTACTATCATGAATATCCTTCTCCAGTCCAAATCACTTTCTCCGGATAGAAACCTCATGCTCTGCTTTTCTCACAGAAGAAAAAAAAAAAATAAAAATTGCAGCAAGTACCATCTGATACCTGACGCACTTCAACAGCTCCTGAAGTTAGCCAACAGACTTGAGCATTCAGAAAGGCTTCATCAATATTCAGGTATTTCTAAAATTACAGACTGAACAAGTAAAGTTAGGAACACAGCACTTACGCAGCATAACGTTACCTGAAAAAGTTAGCTAGAAATTACAAAAGCAAGATGTATGCTCATAGGAAGGCAAAATAACCTCATGTGTTATTTAAAATATGCCATAAGTTTTAATGGCATGTATTTAAGGGCTATTGCTACACATTTCTGGTCATAAATGATGTTACGCAAAATGACACAAGGGTCCACCTGAATACTACAGCTGGTGAAATTTGGCATGATCCTACCTCCCAGAAGGAATCAACTAAAATAAACTTCATGAAATCATGTAATTATGGTTCTGCATGCTGCACTGAGAGCCAAAAGAATTCTAGTTATACCACCTAGACTGACTGAAAAAAGGTTTCCATTTCTCTGCCAGCAAAATGTAATTTAGTAAGAGACTAACACGACAGCTCTTTTGAAAAGGACATAGGGCTCAAATAAAACCATCTGCTACAGCTCTAAAATGAAGAGATTGCCTTCCTATCCAACACAGAGGCAGCTAACCTGCACATGTTTGCAGTCCATTTTAGCTTAAATAATGCTTTCTGCCATGCACGAAGTGAGGAAAATCACCTGCAGCAGAAGAGCAAGACTGACAGCTAGCATTGGTACCATTATAAAAACTCCTTCTGCTAAATCTACCAGAGCTCATGTCAGCATCTTTTCTTCTCATCTCTCTTTCAGTAGTTAGCAGATGCAGTTCAAATTTGGCCAAAACTTTTCCACTCACATCCTTGCATGGATATATCCAGCTTAAAAAGACTAAAATTATCCTAAGAACTTCTCAGATGACACAGATTCCTCTCAAGTTGAGTGAAAAACATGGAATAAAAATAAAATTCATTCTTCCCTAAAACTAGGAGCATTAATATTGTCATCTCATTATCGAGGCCAGCTAACTGTGACACTTCCCTGCCAAAAGGCTAGACAAAATTATTGCAGTAATATCTTGATTTTTTTCTTGAAAGTTCATCTGTTAACTTAAACTATTCACCAAGACAGCTAAGTCATGACACCATGAAATACCAGTACTAAATTCCACAATATATTTTCAGGAGATGTTGCTTCTCTTCAGTTCAGTTGCTAACACTCTGCAGAACCTCTGGTTCGCCTTCAGAGCTACTAGTGAACTGAGTCCTAAGCTTAGGTCTCACCTGTTCCTAAAGAATTTCAGATTTTACCCTGGAAATTAATCCTAACTTCAAAAGAATTTTCTCCAAAAATACTAAAGACTCTTGGAAGGACTCACTTTGATGGATATCCTAGTCTGCTTAAGACTCTTCTCAAGAGCCCTAAAGTCAGAGTTCAAGTAGTCTGGCCTGAAGGAGATGCAGAGACTCGGTATCACATTACGAAGGAGTATCAGACATTTCTAGGACATTCCTACTAGACATGACAACAAATTCACAATCTACAAAACCAGCGATTCAGAAGTGCCTATGTGAATGCCTCTTAAATAATGAAGTACGTGGGAAAGCAGCATGGGAAATCATAAACTAGAAATGGAAAGCTGAGTATTAAGGCACAGTGACCCACAGCGACTACTAGGAATGACGGCCCAACGCTTAGGTCAGGGTTACCACAGCAGCGGCTGCTGCCCCACCCATGTCTAGTCAAAAGTTCCCTCTCCTGTTACACCTTCTACAAGCATGAAAAGGGGTACCTCTGCTCTCGCTTGCTTCAAACAATGCTTCCTTGGGTACTACAAAAGTAGACTTTCAGATAAAAGAGGAGGAACAGTCTCTGAGGAGTCTGGCCAAGGGGGTTCTTGCATTTTTGTTTGGTTTTTTAAGCCAGTATACAGTGATGCTGTACTGATTCCTGACTGCATATTTGATTGGTCTTTCCTGCTCCAATTATGTACGTAGATGGACAAACCAGTGCACGTTTATTTGCAGAACTTGTCTCAATGACTTTGTGAGGAAAAAGATTGAATAATGGGGATTTAGAGGCCACTCAAAAAAAACATTTCAATCTTCATTCTCAAGAAGGCTTTTCTCTTGTAACTGGAGCCAAAATCTCTTAAGAAAAAGGTTAATGAGGGATTTGGGGTCCCAGTAAGTTTTACGCCACAGGACAGATCTACTGGCTCAAAAGACATCGCCCAGTTACCAGTCGCTCACGGACTTGTTTCTGACCCAGTCTGCAAACTGGCTGTGAGACTGCACTAACGGTTCAGAGTGGTGCAGAACAACAAAGAGCATACTGTTTGCCATGTACTGTTCATAGAAAATAACAGAAAATAGGATTTTAAATAGCCCCTTAAAAAACACGCAACACCCTAATATGTAGTTGAATGGAAAAAATATGAAGTTATTGCACTCTTCCTTCTATAATTTCAAATTAAACAAGCTTAATCTCTTTAGTAGCTTAAAACAAAGCAACATACTAGCTTTTTCAAACATTTAAAATGCAGTACAGTGTTTTGCTACCAAAAGGATATTTCTAAGAAGATATAGTAAGAGACAGTCATTTTAAGTTACCTTTTCATACATCTCTAAAAATACTGTAGGTTCAGCTCTGTAAAACATCTGTCTTCATTACATGCACCACATTGGGTTTGATTCAGTTGTACCAACTTCAGAAATTATTCCCAAGTTTCTATTTTTAGAAACCAAGACAGAAGATGACTAAAAATGAAGGGGGATGACATTCTGAAGTAACTGCTCTAAACAGACTAACACAATCCACTCTAATTTCTTCTCATTACCCATAACATCGAACTGACGAAACAAAAGGCACAGAGCAGCACCATTATCTAACCAATGCCTCCAACAACCAAACTGAACAAGCAGAAAGCAGTCTACTTTGAGATCTGAGATCTTTTCAGAGATCCAGGTCCATGAATGATGTGTTTTCTACATCCAAGATTCTTCAGGGGAGGAAGAAAGAAAAGAAAAAGGAAAAAAAAAGAGGGGGGCCAGTCTTCCACGTAGGTCATTTTACAGTTTGGTTATCAGGGTAGATTCTGTTTTGTACCTGACAAGGCTTAGGAGAATTCAAACTGAACTGCATGAAACAGCAAGTCTACCAATACAAGAGGTAGCCTGTACTGGGAAAACAAAACAAAACCAGATTGCTCCTTCAAAGGAAAATTGTAGACAAAGATCCACATTACAGGTTCTGGGAATCAACAACATTGAGTTATCTTTTACAGCCATGACAAAGCCACCTAGAAAGAGAAGAGGTCTTCTGATTAGTCACTGAATCCAACAGGTAGATCAAGGCATTTCCTTCCATCAAGAAGGTTTTATGCGTGACTCTTCAAGAACATACAGCTCTACTCGCCTAACTGCACAGGAAGGCACACCGCTCAGAGATAGGCTATAAATACCCAAAGGAAGAGGGACAGACAGATGAATCTGTAGGCATACAAATTCCACTGGACCTACAGTTGGCTCTCAAAATCTTGGTTGCCTATGCATGTATGCTGAAATACAGTCTCTGCCTCATGTCCCTATTCCACCAAACTACAGGTCAAGTAAAATGTGACTACACGTATCTTTCAGAAGTCAGATTTTCTTCACAGCAAAACTCCCATCTAAAATCAACATTATCCTTAGAGATCAAGCACAGAAAGAACACTCTAATCGCAGTCAGAAAAGTAAACAAACTATAAGGAAGAAAGTTTCACATCTCTAAGTTATTCTTCTTACAAAGATTACTGCTGGCACGTATAAGACCTGTATACAAAAGACGAAGCATTTACTAACACAGAAGCCTGCTTTGTTCAACAGATGTAACCTACACATTTGTACTCTTAACAGAACACCAGGTATGTAAAACACTAATTCCAAACCTTTCGCATTTTTATGTATTTCACATTTTTAGAATGTGTTTTTCTTTGTAAGGTTATTACTTCAAACTTAAACACTATGCAAGTACCTAAACTTAGCATCTTTTAATAAAGTAGCTAAAAAATGTTCCTACTTTTAGAAGTTAAAAAAAAATTGATTGGAGCTCAGCAGCTAAGTACTTGGGAAAAAGAGCACACTGAAACACACACCCAACCATTAACTGTTGTGTACTTCTGCAGGTACAGAGAATTTTCTTCATTTTAGCTTCGTTAATTTAGATCTGCTGAATGATAAATTTATCCAATATTGAGAAACGAACTGGGAACCAAAAAGAGCACTAAAGCTATTTGGTTTTTTTTCCTTCCAGTGTATTAATAATTTAAATTTTGAAGGAAATTATAAACACATGTAGTTAATTCAGTAACTAAAGATAATACCACCTTTGTTGAATAAACTTGATAACTCTGAAGGGATTTTTTTTTTATGATAATACATAAAATTTAACAAAATGTAGAAAAGTGAGGGGTTTGTACACCTTTAGTCTGATTCCACTTACCATCAAAATGCAACTGGACATAATTGTGAATTTAAAAAAACTTAAAAAAAAATCAGAAGGTGTGATCCACCATTTCCCCAATCAAAATACACAAAGAACTGTAATCAACGCATGGTAGGCTATACAATACTGTCATAATGGTTACCAATGATTAGAGATAGAAAGCATTCTCCTAGCTAGAGCTAATTATACTATTTTTTTCCTGAAAAAAATACTGAAAAATAGAAATCTAAAACCAGCTTAAAACTGATTGCTTAAACCAGGGTGCCCAACTTTGCTGATTAAATAAATTATCTTTTCATTATCAGTTAAGTCATAGAAACAAAGGACTAGAAACAACTTCCTAGATCAGGAGCCCAGTTCACAACTATCACTGACAAAACACACATAATCACTTAAAAAGAGATTACAAACTCAGTCTTACGGCACCTGGGTATTTTGCCCCCACAATCCCTACTGGAAAAGTGATCCAGGAAGATTTCCCCACCCCCCACCCCTGATTGTTTCAGGCCTTCTTATAGTCCTTATATATTCTTTTATATGTATTTCTTATATGTTCCACATAAACATTTACATTGTCAAACCAATCCACCCATTTATGTCCTAGCACTAACTTACAGTTCTTCCTTCGTACCTCTCCATCCCCTTCCCTGCTCACTTGGATTTAGAGAAAGCAACTGTATTTTTATTCAGAGATTTTTTTTTATGATTGCATGGTTAAACTCCTAACCTAGTAGTTCTTCTCCAAGTCTGTTCCAGTTTGATTTTACCCTTCTTAAATTGTGGAGCACCAAAACCGTGTGCAGTTTCCCAGATGATGTCTCAGCAGGCCGCTGTGTGGCAGGTTGCTCATTTGTGCAAGACCTGACCTGTGCCCAGTGCTTTTTCAGTCACTTCATGTTGGCAGTTCAGAGATTCCCACCATCACCCAACTCCACTCTCCAGGATTTTCAAATTATATGCTCCTCCTTAGAGGAAAAGATATTCTGCTCAAGTACAGCCTCACATACTAAACCAGTATTTTTTACTTTTAAAACTCACTTTTTAAAATTATTACTTCAATTCCCAAGGTCCTTCAACTCTTCTTGCATAATCTTCCTGCATACTAATTAAACCTCTCAAAAGTCATCAACAGTTTCATCACCCCAATTTTAAAATTTGCCTAAGCAGATACGATCTACTTCCCGCCTAGAAAATCAGTTCTCTTATCAAAACCACCAGGTTAGCATGATACAATTTGGAAAGCTCACTTTGCACTTTAACATTTCTCCTTGCTTTTCACCACCCCTTAGAATTTCTTCTGCAGTTTCACCTATAGCTGAAGTTAGACCAACAGATCTCTGTATTTTAGAGCTGGACTCAATATTTTTGACATTCTGAAAATATCAGCATTGTATCTGCTATACTCTGCTATCCTCAGATGGTGTCACCTCCTACTCAAAAGACTGCCTTAGAAAGTTGAAGGTAAGCATGAACTTCTGAGTGGGCTTTTCTAGAGTCCTGCAGAGATCACTGAATTGACTCTATGAAAATATGCAATCTGTATTTATCATAGTCGTGGTAATTCCTAATTCCAAATTACCCTCTCCCTTAAAATTTCATTTCTTTGTATCTTCCTGGGTTAAAAGTCACTGTCCTTATTGAGAGCTGATTATTTATACTTTGTCCTGGTGAGCACAAAACATTGAATAAATACCTGTGATATTTCCTCTGAGATTTTTGCTACTGTTCCTTGGAGTTGATTTTGAAACCACACCTTCCAGCACATCAGTCTCAGATCACCCTTGATCTTTTTTTCTTGGTACCAAACAGCTGCAACTACTTTTTCCTTATTTTTCTATTTGCATATTTCTATTGTCTGTCTTCAAGCGTGCAAAGTCCAAGCCTGTTCATGCTTTTAACCATTCTCAGCTAAGAATCACTTTTTGATTGATAATGTGACATTCTTTTCTTGGTTCTTCCTCCTGTTTCTTGCAGGCGCTCTGCTTATTCCTAGTGGCCTTTTTGAGGCAAGTGTCCATGCAATCAGATCACATCCTTGAGTTTTTCTGATGTATGAAAATTCCAATAGTGTTAACATTTTTCATTAAAACAGGTTCTCTCCGTATTCAAGTCAGAGCAACCCTGTTTAGCCAAATTTTCACACTATTTGCTTCTGAAATCTGAAACGTTACTCCAGATTTATGAATTTTAGACCATACCTCTACATAGGTGGGTTTTTTTGCTATGTATGCATGTAAATTTGCATGATTAAGGTGGCATAGCTGTAAAAAACTTCTAACATTTATTGTATATACAGTGCCAGCACACCCATTTCTTCTGCTTCTACCACGTTTTGAGTTGTCAGACTTGGTAATTCCTATCCTCAATGCTGCCAAACTGAGTTTCTACTATAATTCTTCCAATCAAAAGATCTCCCTGCATCCTCCAACTTTGTATTAAAGGTTACACACACCACTAAACAAAATGATGAGAATCCAATCATCTTAATAGGCTAGTTCCTTCTTTGGAAGAAATTAAGGTGGATGTGTACATCAGTTTCACAAAATTAGTATTTTAAACAATATATGGACTGCACACTTCAATACATAACTTGGTTTGAAAGCATTAGTCTCTCTGTTTCTACAGTAATGCCCAAGGTTATTTGGATCTTCAGTGTGGACAACCTCCTAAGCTGAATGTGTCTCTGGTCATTTCCTTCTATGGACATTTCTCAAATACACAATTACTTTTAAACAAGCATGAGTTAATTACATTTTTGCCTATGAGAATTTTTTCTCTTCCAGATTAGGACTTTTTCTTGTTCCCCTTGAAAAGAACATCAAGTATTTCAAATGTATTTTATGGTTTCTTTGTAGGGGAAGAAAACATTGCAAAGATTATTCCCTGCAGGGTATCAGGTACAACAAAGGAGCCACCGAAGGTGAAATGCGACAGAAAGCAGAGTATGAGAAAAAGGAAGTGTAAGGGTATTCCACTATCAATTGCCACAATTAAGTAAACACAGCTATCCGTTAAGAATGAAAATTTTAAGACTTTCAACAGAAATTTACTTCTGTGAAGACAGCTTCTCCTTTAACCTGGCAGCTTCCCAACTACTGTGTAAACCTAAGTCTTATTCTGCATTCTTCAGCAGTTAGCTGATATTTTTAGAGTCACACTGTTCAAAGTCTGTTCCGGGACACTCAGCATAAATCTGGGTTTAATTTTTAGTGAGCACATCAACTCTCCATTACTTTGAAAAACAAAGTTAAGATATCACGTATAACAGAAAGATTTTGAATAATATATGACATACTGGGTATGGAGGTGTAACACCTAACTGCATAGAGTCAACACTGCAAAGCCACTTGGGTTTTGCAATGTACTTTCCAGGGCTCCAGACTCCAGAAAGACTGATTAGCTGACATGCGGCGCTGAATTTAAGCTGACTCCATGTGCGAGAACTGCACCCACCAAACCCTTCCAGAGAACAGACTGCACCACCCTGATACCTGCTATAATCATCAGCATCTTCTAGTCCTGCTGGGCTAATGAGCTCTGCCGTGATGTGCAGAAGGAGTGGTAGTGAGATCATGTTAAATACCTACAGAGACCCATAGGTCTTGCAGAGCCACTCACTGGCTCCTCCACACTGTGTCTCTCAGCCACCTGAGTTCTGGAAACACACTGCAAAATTTTCAAGGTTTATCCAGCAACATTTCTGATCCACCATGGGTACAGCGCTTCATCTAATGAAAGCAGCTGTACTGTTATCCCTGGAAGCTGTACGTTGACAAACCTGGGCATTTATATCTGCGCTTAGGTAATCTGTTCCCAAATAGCCAATGGCTGACTGCATGTCATACTCTGAAGAAGTGGGCTTTGTATTTACCAGCCAATTTCTGCAGACTAGGATTAACAGAATTAGCTAGTGATCCAGTATCGAATAACCAGAATTTCTTTTCTGGTAAGAACACATTATTTCCAAATCACAATTTGGTTTCCAAAGGCTAAGAGATGTCAACAAATTATTAGAGTTTTGGGGTTTTTTTAGTACTGCAGCCTAAGCACCCATATTAAAACGTTTACTTTTTTCTAACCATGAAGCCTTTTTTAAAACTGTAGATAATACAGGTAATCCAGCTAGTCACCCTTCACAAAGTATTTCTATCAGAACTCCAGAATAGACACTGTACACAAAAACGCTAGAGATTAAAAGGCACACGATATAACAATACCCATTTTGCCATCCATTTAATTGGTTCACAACTGAGTGGTTACTGTTACAGAAAACATTTCCAAAAGATAGATTTATACTTACTAAAATAGTATTAAAATTCATATAGCTACAGAAATTAGTTTCAAATTTGTAGTACGAATGCCAGTGATCTTGCAATGACCAGTCAAGCCAGTTAGATATGAATGTTAATTCCTGAAATTCAGAAGCGTGTCTACAACTAATCTCCTTGCTTAATGCACGGTGGTGAGAATGTAGGAACAGAGGAGGAAGCCAATCTTGTTCAGACAGGTGACTTGCACTGTTCAAGGAATGGTACACTTCAATTACTATTCCAGTTTAGACTATCTTAAGGCAGAGCGCGAAGGAAATATTCTGCAGTGGATTTTAGATTATTCAGAAGCGATGACGGAACTGCTATCGTACTGTTCTTAGTCACCACTCTTATGAGCAAAATGCAAGACCCATTCTTCCTAAAGAGGAAACAAAATACGTTGTTTGGGTAAAACTTAGTTTCAGGTTGTGCAAAAGAAGTAGCATATAAGAACCAGTGTTGTTAATTATCCATTTGTATTTGATTCAGAGAATAATATCCATTGCAAACAGCTACTCCTCAATTTAACACTAGCAGCAGTGAAAGTTAAATCCTTACAAACACCAACATCTGTGTCGTCATTTATTGTTAGGGCACACGCAACACTGAATAAAAAGGTCTAACCAATACGGTATCTTGCTTTAAGGTTTCAAAACCCAAGCTCGTAACATTTTGTAACCTACCAGGAAGTATATATTGTCTCCAAAGCAGCAACATCTAATATGGAAAGCTAATTAAGACATCTACTCTACCACTACGAAAAATGAAAACTTTCCATCAAAACTATCTTCCATTGACCCAACATCAACTGGTTAGGTTAATCCCTATTTACAAATTGTCTGTGCATAAAATTGCTTGAATGTACACACCTACACCTTCTGCATTTTTTTTCCCCTCCTCGTCAGAGAAACCTAATCTGTTTTTAACAGGGTGATAGTCAATAGTTTGGGAGAATACAGCAGCAGCTAATAAGAAGTGGTGCAGATACCAAAGGAGCAGGGAAGGTGCAGAAGAGAAATGAACAGGACCAGGACAGAGGCAGTATTGCAAGGCCAGACACAGCAGGCTGAGGGCACTCCCCAGCACGGCCCCACTTGGCCTGGCTGGGTTTGCTTCCCCAAGATAACATTTCCAGTAGCTACATGCCCTCTTCTGTCTTACTAACAGCAAAAGACATACTCTGAGCAGAGTCATCACCAGACAGTCCAAGGGAACCATGTAAGGGAACAGCTCCGGTCCCAAGTCCATACCCACAGAGCCGGGAGAGCAGGAAAGGGTTCCTGTCCTGAGAGAGCATGCACTTCAGTTTCAACCATGGGCAACTGTTTCTATGGATGAGATCCTAGCTTCAGAAAAAGAAGAGTTGGAGAGACTGACTCGCCACTCAAAAGGGATGATATTACACACTGTATCATGATACCCTGTGTGGTACCCATACTGCAGAAGTCTCAAACTGTGATCCCTTCCAGTACCCATCAGCTATTTTCAAGCTTTAGGATTTAATTTCCAATTCAAAAATAGTCATAAAACTAATTTGTGGTGGTGAACTTCAGAGTCAAGTCAGGAGGGGAATAATTAAACCATAACTGAAGAACAATCTAGTTTTTGTTTTGGGAAGAAGTAAATACACACTGGAAATGTAAGGACTATTAAGTACAAACACCCATTTTCCTTCACTCTAATCTCCCAATTCTCTTAATTTTCCAATTGCCCACACCTTAAAAACGGTGACAGGAAGGAAAAGGGGATAATCTCAGGCTGACAAGTTGTTGTGGATGTATCCCTTCTAACGATGAGATGCAAATACTATTTTACTTGCCTGAAAATGCCTTAAGCCGTTGTTTAGGCACTACAGGTTTACATGGGATAAAGCATTAAAAGAGAAAGAACTCAATGCATTTAAATATTAACATTAAAGCAAGATGATGATCATTAACAGAGTTAACTGTCTCAAGTCTTGAGCAAAGTTTTCCCGTTATAAATCTTTACTACAGGGTCCTTTTTTTCATCAGCAAAACTTTTTAAAAAATGCTAGTCAATGTTTTAAACCCTACTATATTAACAATTTTTCCTAAAGTATTCTAAATCCACAGAGAGCTAACTATTGTGTCAAGTGTTGGCAAGATTTTTCTCTACTGAAGATACTGCCAACTGATTTATACAGGAACTTTCATTTTCCACTGTGAGGGAAAGAAACACACCACTATCACCTTCTTCAGATGAAGGTAATTACTCAACTGAAGAAGTCCCAGTAAAAGAAGTATTTCAAATATTCACTTAAACTGAAACATTGACAAGGATATACTTTATTTCCAATAGGTTTTTCATTGTTACAACTATTGCTTTCAAGTCCAGGTTGAACTGAAATTTCACAATTCCTGCATCAGTTATCTTTTTTTTCCATGACACCTGTAGTAGCAGCATAACCCCCATTTTAAAAATAACTAGCTTTCCACTGTGAACTTTAGCAATATAGCAAAGCTCAACAACTCATTTCATGCCAGTCTATACTTGGCAAACACTGACTTTTTGTAAGATTCTAGGATACCTTCTCTTTATCTACTCTTCCTGCATTTTAAGATACATTTTAAGAACCGCCATTCACCTCAGCACCGTGGGAAAGAAAGTGACAAAACACAGGAATCATGAATTTCAGAAACTAAATTCCCGTATTAGCCACTGTCGTACTACGCATGGATGCTGGCAAGTAACTTCAGTTTGGCCATATGTAACACACTAATACTTGCTTACGTCTGAAGAATAAGAATTAAAGGTCAGGTAGTGATTTAAAATAGATATATACACATACTTTGTATGTTATTTTTTCCAGGGGTGGGGGTGCTTTCTTAACAGCTAATGCCTTGCTACAATACCATTCAAGTTCAATAGAGAAAACTCTTTTTTTCTTTCCTGCAGTTAACACCTGAAAGAAGCTCAATTAATTTGTCTTACAAAACATATTTATTACGGAGATCTAATATACTATTCTCATTTAAAGTGATGTTAAAACATGCAAATAAAAAGCCTCCGAGTTCAAGACAACTGGTTCAAATTTAGCCAGTGTCTTTTATTTCACCATATTATATTCCAATGAAAGCTATTTTGGGAAGAGAGAGGGACAAAGCTGCAGCAAAACTGGTTTTGCCATACAATTATAGGAATACTGCTATTATTCAGGCATCAGGAAATAGGAAGCGTCACAAAAATTACTTCCTTACCTACATTTGTTAGAAATAAAGGAAAGATCTTCTTGATCTCTGGTATATATGCTTATGATGCCAAAATATTGAACGGCTTGAATCCAGGATATTAAAATAGTTCTGCCTTTTGAAGTCTGAATTTTGTTTTTTTAAATACTGATATCACTTACAAGTCTAGAGATCAGCAATATTGTCTGTCTTACTCCTCTCCTCACTCCACTAACCTTTTATCTACTAGCGTAACAACGGATACACATACTTATTACTCAGAACTGGGTTAACGCAGTTGTTTTGCATCTTTTTTAATCCCTTTCTCTTACTAATGTTGGCAGCGCTTCAGGACTTATTTTGGGAAGTGAAAGATATTGGGAACCCTTAACAGCCAAATTGATCACAGTATTTTTCAGATGTCCTTAAAACTAACCTTTGCCTCCAAAGTTTTACATGAAAAAAGTTTGTACTATAAACTATATAAGTGAAAGTTAGAAAAATATGAAGCATAATATTACAGTAGTACCAGAGTTAACACTAAACAAATCAATTGCATTTGATGAAAGCAATACTGAGCTTGTATCATACCGAAGTCATTTACACCCTCCTTGTATACAAAATATCACATACCATGTGAAAAAACAAACTAAACAGGAAACCCACTCATATTTATACAAGCTACTTTACATAACAGAAACTACTGATTTTATCCAGGTAAGGTGAGAAAGAAACAACTTGTTTTTTTCTGTAAAACGTTAAGTGTTCACAAACAAGTAATATGTTTTGTTTGATCCATCCAAGGGGTTTGGGGGGATTATTATTGGAATGTCCTTTGTCATAAATCACACAGCTTCATATTCTGTTGACGTTGCATTAATGTGATCAGAGATGTATCGGATGCATTCCCTCTTAGAAAACCATGTGTTGTTACATTCAACCAGACACTTTTTTACATTGCCAACTCTCCAAAACATGAATATAGGCTATAAAAACGTATCTACTAGTAAGGAATAAACATGTTTAAAAAACAGAGGAAATGAGTAGACTCACAAACTCCAGGTTTATCCTACGATATCAGAAGTTCCCCCCCCCATCTTTTTTCCATTTTTAGCACCTTGAAATTAGTATATAGCATCCATGACTTCTTATCCATTCAGTACCAAAACTAACCAAATACAAATACTGGCATCGACGGTTTCCTAACAACTACAAATCCTCAAAATTTGCTTAAAGAAAACAGCAAATTCTTAAAGTCTCAGTTCTAAACACACAGGGTTTTGCTGCAGAACAAATCATTTACAGCATCCTAGAAAGAAGGGAGAGAAAAGATGATGATGCTTTCATTCATGTAGTAGTGATGTCAACGCCTGCAATGGTAGCTGCTCTGACCTGTAGAGGCTCAAAGCTGGAGTGTTTTCACAAAAATCTTCTTTATAAAAAGAACCTCTGACAAATTACTAAAATATCCACAAGAAAATGGCTTAGTAGGATAGCCAGTTCAAGGAATCTATACTGGAAAAGGCTGAAAGGAGGTGGGGAAGGGGCAGGTGTCTTAAGAAGAAAAAAACATCTATCCGTCAGAATGATAAGCAGTCTCCAGCACGAGCATATTCGCGAAACAATCCAAGTCAGACTGCAGGGCCAAAGACAAACAGATCTCCTGCGCTGGTGAGAAAAACAACAGGATTATACCTAGAGCCTAAGCTCACATTTTACAGCAGTGGGAAATGGCTTTGAAAAACTGACAAAAAACTTAATCAAGTCACTTCCCCAAAACCTGCACACTGGTAACAACTATAAATAGCTGGAGTAGCACATTGTTTAACAAGCTGCAGCAAGATGGTCCATGTTTGAAAACAGAACATTTTTTTTTTCCAAGTCCTCCATTATTACTGCAGCAGTCCTCCAGTTCAGCAATCAATTTTCTACATACTACTATCACCGTATAGACTACAAACATCATTTTTAGTATCCATACATCATGCACTAAAATGCTGAGAACAAGCAGGGAAACAAAGACAAAATCCTGCCCCATGGCGTGCAACTATATTCCAAATTGTGTAAAAAGAGCTCTAGGTTTTGGGGCTTTTTTTGGTAACCTTTTTTCATTTGCAAGACTGAAGAAATAGGGTATCTTATTACCCTCGCCTGCTAGAAAATGGTGCCTGTATTTCGGTAAAATAAAGCTGTTGACGTGTGCAATTGTGGTCATTATTAGGGCGATCACGTTGTTTTCATTCATTCATTCAGGATTTGCTAGAGGATGTCAGCTTCTGCAGCAGCAGCTGGCTTGACCCAGAGGAGGGGGAACAAATTCCTCGCAGCGCATACAGATTACAGGGTGCATTTCTTGACGGACCGTTTATGATTTTATACACTGCACTCATTAAACCGAATCAAGCCATGTATGCTGTTAACACGGTTCACCGTGAGGCAAGCTCAAACAAGTTTAATGACGGAAAAGTAATTCAGTACTAATTCACAGACCGATTTATTAAGGCTAAAATAGCCCACAGATGAAGAAGACTGAAACCACTTTCTAAAATTAAAATCTCCCCTCCAACAAAAAATCCATACGTAATAATGAAATACTTCACTGCTTTGCAGTGTTTTTCCTTGCTTGCAGGTAACTGCCCACATTCCTCCCTCTTCAATACACCTTAAGCATAGACATTTATACACTGCACCACTACAATGTTTTGCTCCGGGTCCACATAATTAAATAATTTACAGTACTCAGCAGCAGCATCACTATTCAAATGCACCAATTTTTTTTTGGTTTTGCCTAGTTTCCCATTAGCATATTCCAAAGGTTAAAGGAGGAGGAAAAAAGGAAATGTACATTTAGTATATCATACAGTGGGAAAAATAGGATCTTTAAAATCGTAAACAGAGCTTGAATGAAACAAACCCACTGAACCTCAGTTCCATTTTCAAGCATGCAAAAACTTCTGCACAAATAGATGATCTTTTTGAGAAATAAGTTATGCAGTATCTCTGTTCAGATTATAACACAACCAATTTGGTCATCTGCATAAGCACAAATACTGTATAGGGTAAATTAACTCCATGCATAAATGACAGTGACATTTTGTTCGTTGGCAAAACGCTGCCCATGTCCTAGGACCATTCTGATGACAGATTTGCCGAAGTTACAAATACTACAGATTGTAAGGTATTACTACACATTAAAACTAAGAAGCGGGGTGGGGAGAAGGTAACAGATTCCATTGCTACAAAACACATTGGCAAACAACACAGACCACAATTTGCCACAGAAACGAAACACGGCAAGACTTAAGGAAGGGAGAGAACAAGAGAGGGGTACTGAACCACACAGAACGTTCCCAGGAAGAGATGATGTGTGATACCCGATAGCTACAGGAGGATAACATAAAAAGTGCATTTAGTCTGATTCATTCAACTGCTAAAGTGATGGGGGAAGGGGGGAGGAGGTAAGATGGCCACTGCTACTTTAACACATTCAATAATTTAACAGACAACCTGACACAGGTTAAGTTGGACTTGCTGCGAATCAGTTTTACATTTTAAACTTTACAGGCCTATTTTGGCTACACTGGGGTTGTTTGGTGTTTGCTTTTCTATTTTTTTACAGTCTCAAGGATTCAGTACTAAATCTCACAAGGAGACAGACTGTGTTATTTGTTTTTAAGCATCTCAATATGGGAATTTCCTTTTTGTTTTGGAGTCTGTGCTTGAAAACATTACATATTTTAACCTAAGACGTTATAAAAATGAAAGTCTTCAGGAAACCAAGCTCTGCAGAAAGGAAGAGCATTTGAGGCTTGGTTTTAACACACACGTTACGAACTGGGTTGTGGCACCCCAGATATACATCTAACCTATTAACAACCCGTGCTAAATAATTACACCTGTAGACAGGGAAGCGGGTTAATTTCAGACTCGCTCCTCTGTTACACACCTCCACTTCCAGAGCCCGGGCGCAAGGGCAGGAAGGAGCAGGAGCACCGTCGTTGGAGCCCCCGCCTGCTCCCCTCCGCAGAGGGGCCGGGCTGGGGCGGGGGGAGCCGCTGGCGGCCCCCCGAGGGCGGCGGGGCTCGCCCCCGCCCGCCCCGCTCCGCCGGAGAGGCACTTCCTCCCGAGGCCGGCGCTGGCCGGCGGCGCGGGGGCGGGGGGGGGGGGGGGGGGGGGGGGGGCGGGGGGGTTTTT
>JAVKLA010000073.1:16651534-16664560 GCA_034782735.1 Sagittarius serpentarius
GCAGCCCCCGAGGGGGCTGCTCGGTAAGGTACTGAGGTGCGCTCGTGAGTTTAAAGTTGACTTGAGGAGGATGCCGACTTAATAGTAACTAAAGAGAGCGGGTACTCTGAACCAAGCCTGGCGCTGCCCTGCATGCCACTGCCTCCGCCGCCACGCAGGGAAGGCCCAGATCAGCCAAAATTACCTGCAGCGAAGTTTATTCACGTCCATTGTATGTGACTGTCAAGCCTTCACTGTGATTTTCATTTTGCTAAAAGATCAAGATGTTTTTCAAGCTCTAATTAACTGTAGTTTCATTATTTCGTGTAAGTGTGTATGGATTTTATATTATTTTTTTCGTAATGTACATCCAAAAATACTTCTCGGAGAACGTCAAGAGGAAAATAGAAAGTTCTACAGTGATACTAAGGGAAGTACATTTGTTCTAGGAGAAAGAGCTCCCACCAGATGAATTAATAACACAAGACAATGGGACAGAAAGAAAATAAAAGATTAAGATGAGTAGCTTAATAGCTAAGAAAACAAATGGCTATAAGATCAGAAAGATAAGTTGAACTCAGTCCATCAAGGGAGCAGTGTTTATGTTGGATCTGATGCAAACAGGATGCTAATGGAGGTGAAGGAAAAATGCAGTGAGTCTTGCTTTGTGGAGGAAGCCAGCTCAGTGCGATGGCCTCTCAGATTCAAAGTGCAGGCTTTAAGAGAACAAAAAGGACATAGAATGGAGATAGAATGGTTGGCGTTTAACAAGCTGTATTCTACTATATAAGATACTGCCTTTCAGTCAATCAGTAATCAAGCAAAAGTGTCACAGAACTAACTATATCCCTTGTACTCTTTTCGATTATATGATAAACACTCATAACTGGCTTGTAGCACACTTCAGGTTACTACACTTACTCTGTAGTTCCAAAGCTGTCCATAGCTATCCTTGTCCCTTGGTAGCCCAGGAACCAGTTGATAGTCGCAATGAGAAACTGTATTCTAGGAAAATGCATCTATTCATGGGCTGCTAATGAGACTTTATTTGCACTAGCACCATGTGATGCAGTCACCGTGGTTATGTTACAGAAAGGGTTGGAATAATACACCGTACACCCACATGAACGTGTGCTCGGTCAACGAAGCCACTCATATAAATTAATTAAAAAAAAAATCAGCAACCATGTATTTTTCCATTAGTCCAGCCTTTTTTTTTTCTGCTAGCATGAGCCAAATTTGTTTGTGTAACTGTGGTGTAGAGACTTTTTCCTCCAAGGATTTTGCACTGTGCTTAATCACTAGTTAGTTTATATTTTCTGCTTTACTGCGCTGGGATCAAAATGGCTGCAAAGCATTCACCTGTAGAAGTAGTCTGCCCACACTAATATCAGTAGTATTTTAAGCAGTAAGCACGTTTTCCTGTATCTGTAACTTTGTCAGATAACTTTGCTGATACAGTAATGTCTTATAGACCAAAAATCATTTGGTGTCAGCCAAGAAAGAAGGTGCATCTTTGACTAGGACAGTAGCTGATAAGTTCAGCTGTTGCCAGTGCTCAGGGTTATATCAGATTAAAATACAGGTGAACTAGTACAACTCTTGAATTTAGCTGTTAGACGCTATTCTACAATCCCTGCAAATACTTCCATTGCATTCTTCCCCATCAAAGCAAGTGAAATACTTCAATAGGAAGAATAGATGCATAAAGAGAAGGTAAGCATGTGACACAAAGAAAATCTTACAAGCCCCAACACAAAAACACACACCCAAAACCATAGGACACGGCAGTGTAAAATATCAGTAGCAAGTCTTCCTTTCCAAACAGAGGGCCATGCCGCAACCTTACAGTCCGAACTGAACCAACACGTCGCCTGCATAGCCTTCAAAGCAAGCAAGGAAGAAAAGGTCCACTGGGGCCACTTCTAGTCAAGCTGTTACCAGACACATCCAACAGCTGTGCAGGGGAGACTTTGCTCCCCAAAAGTTATTTCCATCTTCATCTCTTTCTTAACTAGAATTAGCATACATAGTATAACACCACCATGCTATGTGCCCAGGAAACAGTGATTTGGGGAGCTGAAGAAAGTAGTCTTCCTTGTTTTAAAGTGGTATGCCAACTGCTGAATTTTTCATTATGTTTTTGGTCTAGGTTTCCGAGTACTTCCCTCAGGGAATACCATTGCCCTCTAATATCAGAAGGTCTAACAGGGAAAGTGAAGCAAAAACTGAGCTCCTATCAGAATCTTTCTATCTTTCAAAAACTCGGGTTTGCCTTAAATACCTTGAGACAGCTTTTCAAAAGCAACGTAAGAGGCGTTTCCTGCTTCTCATTCCATTATAAGGAACCACCTTGTCAGATGGCATGTGCTTAAGGGCGTGTACACTGGAGGTAACGGGTATTTCTGAAACTTAAATCCTTTGGGGAGACACTGGCGTCCTTAGCACAGCTTCTGGGAGAGGCATCCTGACAGCTGTGGAAATTACACATCACAGCAAGAGCATGGGAGCAAGGGAGTGAACTCAAGGAGTGGGGCAATGACAGGCAAGTGTGGAGCAAAGCTACACACATCTCTCCTACTATTATCAATTACTAATGGGTTCATCTCTTGAGGGCAGAAACAGGCTTACTTGAGTGCCGAGCCATGGAAACAGAGAAGGTTTAAGCAGTCACTAGACACTGTGCAATCCTGACCCTTATTTTGTTCCTACTTGAAGGTTTTAGAGAGGAAAAACTCTTCAAATCTGGACATATCTTATGTTTCTAGGTGCTAACCTGGGCATAAGGCCATCAGTACTCCACTCCCAGTGTATCTACCTGCTTGTTTCATTACTTTTATGTCTCTCTTATCTCCCTCTGTCTATGTTTTCTTTGCTGCCCTTTGCCCGCTCCACTTAGAATTGAGTCCTTTGTGAGGTCTCTGAGGTTTTCACACAGCGCCTAATACAAAATGGTAATGAGAAAGGGTGCATTTATCTTCATGTACCTTCAGATCCATTCCCAGTATTTCACTTCTTTGTAATGAATATACAATTAGGACTATTACATTTGGGAAGAGAGAAATAACAAGATTAAGTACTTACATCCCAGTAATATTCTGAAAGAGACAACAAGAAAGCATTAGCTGTGGCCGAAGAGTAGAACAACCCCAAACAACCCAAGGTGCAGCTCCCAAATGATAAAACGGGGTCTAAAATAAGCTTGCCACTGTGCACTTGCAGCATCCCTATGCAGGAACGGGAGCACCACCTGCTCTTAGGGCCCCTGGGTGAAATGCTGCTTTCTGGTGCTGAGTAGCTCTGCTGAAGCAGGAGTGGCAAATTTTCCTAGAAAATGTCGATCTCAAGCTGTGGATGTGTTGGTTTAGTTTTCGGCCTGTTTTGCCTTTTAAAAAAGTTCTAGCTAGAGCAAGCCAGTCATGGGAAAACCAAAATATATGGCATTGTATTTGCTACAGGGTTTTTTGGCAGCTGGACACTGCCTTCATCAGCCACGCTCCATCTTCTCACAGCTCCCAAATGTTCGATGGCACAGGTACGATCTCCTCAGATCAGCTGAGCACTCTCTGTCCACAGGCCTCTTGGGACTTACCTTGCAATTGTGCCCTTGAACTCTTCAGGGCTGCTGATACAAAGTCATTATCCCCACTGCTGGTTTTGTTGACACTCACCAGGGAAGAGGTTGGAGTTGAGATGTCTGGGTGAAATGCAGAGGAGCGAGAAATGGGACAAGACACTAAAAAAATGTATAAAAAAGAAGGAAAGTATTTGGGAATGGGGTAGGAGGGCCAGGATTCAGGCAGAGAGAATAAAGAAGAGCAGGAGCCAAAATGGGGCTGGTGGAGGCACGCAAAACTTGTGTCTCCCCATTCAGTGCCACTTACAGCACTTCCAACTCACGATGCCCTTCAAGTCTCTACACGCTCAAGTTATCTTCCAACAACAAAAGGAAATCCACTCGTGAGGACTTACCTTCACATTGCTGATCATCTGTCCAATTTAGGGCCAAACGTGGTCAAGTGTTAGATTTCCTTTCCTTATGTCTTTGTTTTTCTGGAGATGGGGAAAGGTCATTAAGTAAAGGAACGTTAGACCTATGGAGTCAAACAGTATTTATATTAGGTGAAATTAGTATTTATGAATACTCACAAACCAGAAAATTTCAGAATTAATTTTAGCGTCGAATTTCAGCAAAAAGATATTATAGGGCTGTCTTTTCAGTCAAATACTACTTGTTACTGTATTTCATTCATTGCGTGGGACTTTCGCTATGAGTAAGGACTGCATAGTGAACAAGCCAGGAAACTACAGAATAAGAACTGTAAGATTTTCCCTTAAGAAAATTTAATACCATTGTGAATAATTGTCTTTTTTTCCTGTCTGCCAGAAGCTTTTTTGTGATACTGAATAACTCACTTAAACCAGAACCTGCCCATTAACCATTACTTCTGTTATAACAAAATCTTATCTCATCTGGAATCAGACCTGCTGCTACATCCTCTTCTCTTCTGCAGGAAAATAGGCCAGCCACTTGGGACTTTTGAATTATGCATTCCTTAGGCTTTTGGTTTAACATAAAGCAAACGTTCAGCTCACAGCTAAACTCAACAATCCTTCGTCTTTCCAGGCTCCTCATTCAGTCTGAAGTTTTTCTTTCTATCCATTGGCACAGGTAATTCCATTCAACATTTTCCTTTAGCTAACAAGTCAACCGTGTCAGACCACACCCCATGAGAAGCTGAGTTTTCTCCAGTCAGCAACCATGCCCTACATTACTGTTCCAAGTTTGGTCACTTGACTCAATCACTGTCTCCATCCTCTTTCCCCAGTTCATCATCTGGGAAAAAAAAATCCAATTGGCGCAGCTGGGACTAAGCCCATGTCCTTTCACAGGAGAAGCTGAGGGCTTTTGCAGGTTGTTTTCCCTTTACTCCATTCCTAGGCAATCGGCATGAGGACACTTGTGGCCAAATTTGTGTGGTTGCTGTACACCAAAGTGAAGCTGATTGAAACAGTGTAAAAGAATTCCGATAACCTGATGTGTCAAATGTAATGGACACTTCTAGTGTTTTTTGCCTTAATTTCTCTTGCCAGTGTCTTATCTGTAAAATATCAACAATAATAGCTAAATAATGCAACACTTCATGTTGCATGGACATAATGAAAATAATTCTTCCTGTTTGTAAAACACCTGCAGGCTACATCATAGAACCATTGTGTTTTCAGAGTAGCTTAGGTACTCCATGTTATAAAGTATGTACAGCAATAGTACCTTGAATGGAAAAGGTAGAAACAGTAAGCAAATACTAGTAGCAATTTGAAAATATTTATATTGTTATATTTATTACTAATCACACCAAATATAATAAAGGAAAAGAAAGGCACCATTTCATGTGGGCAGTTACCTTGCTAAGGATATTAGGAAAGCACAGATGTGCTGTATAGTACTTTGATTTATATGGCATTTTACTTTTTAAATGAGCAGCATCCCCTTAACGAGGGAGATTTGAAGCCATTAGCATCCATTAAAACAGTTACAAGTGTCTGATAGTGGAGTCCCTGACATCTCTCCATTAGGATTTCTTGATTTGGTCTATATCTGGGTTTTTGTTCTTTTTGAGCTGCATTAACTGTGAGTGCCCCTACCACACCAGTGCCCTAGCTGTTGGGTTTGTGCTGGTGTTAGTAAGGGTATGTTTTGACAATACTGATTTAAAAGGCAAATCTGAGGGTTTGGGAACTCCAGCCTCCGTTTCAGAGGGTCCTTCTCTGGATTTCTTCTACCTCTCTATTTATCCTACTTTACTTATTCTCACAAATAAAGCCTTGTTCACCACCATCTTTCTTCCTAGGCACAACAAACAGCACTAAACTTTATTTGGAGCTGGTCACCACTGTTCCATTACCAGCCAAATGGGATGCTGTTGAGTGACACAGTGGACTCCACAACCACTACTGGGAAGTAAACATGCTGTCTCTACATCTTCAAAGCAGGAGAACATTCTCTTGTTAAATAGATTTCGCAGCCTGGTAAGAAGAATAAGAATAAAATGTGTTAGAGAGCCACATTATGTAAAGAATTTTAGGGTTTGCTACTCCGTAAGTGACGTGCTCTTAATAAGGATGTTCCATTTTGAGAGCTTCTGTGCATACAACAGGTTATGGGGCCAGAGCAGAGTCACAGCACTAAGACGAAATGCTGGAAATAATTATTATTTCCAGGCAGCTAATATATTCGCCTGTAGAACAAATATTTACTTGTATATGTGGTTTGTTGGTGTGACAGCTATAAAACAGGCTTTAACAGTTTGCCTAATGCTAATTTACATACAATAAAAGTGCATTTACATAACACTAAGGAACAAACCTGTAAAAACAAGGAAGCGTGCATTTAGCTGAAAAGTGTACTGTTTAGGTGGCACAGTATTTAAGTGAAATATATGATGCATTTCTGTTTTAACTGCATGTTTCATTGGGTTTGTGAGTTCATGTCACAGCCTTAATTGCATTTAAAAGCAGGTTTGGGGATGTGAATTTCCTTTGTAGCTTTCACATCCCAAACTAAAATAGAATGCAAAATTTAGCCATCGTTAAAAGAGAGAAAAAGGAAAGGGAACTGCAAGTAGGTCTCAGCAGCTGGGATAATCTCCCACGGGGAGAGGTGGAAACCTTATTCCATGAGTCATTTAATACCAAATAAACAAAGCACTAGAGAATTAATTGTAAGGCATGATTTTTTTTGTTGTTGTTCATTGACAGAGGGAGGGCTACTTGACTTAATGGAGTTTCTCCTTTTTTAAGTTGTGTAGTAGTAGAAAGCATGGACAATGTTACGGATCTGGTTTTTCTTTACTTCTCATTGTCATTTTGGTTCTTGCTGTAATTGTAATAAAGGCATGAGTAATTTTAGCCCCTGCACTGTGAAGTAAAACTGTATTTGCAAGATCAAGCCCTCAAGAGTTGCTGAAATTCAGGATCCTCTTAGAAAGTGGCCAGCACTGATGTAGTTACATAGTATTTTAATTACAGTTCCATAAAAGGTTTTGCATGCCCAGCTATCACAGGTCCTGCTATTAAGTGCTATGTGTTAGCGAGAAATCTCTGAGGAAGGCAGCTGAGTAAGCTGTGTATGCTGGCACGGCATGCTCATAGTCTCCAGTGGAATCCAGGAGACCGATAGAAGGCAACAAATAACCCCTTTGCATCGGTACAGTAGGATCATGTCTGTAATCAAACATAATTATGGAATCACTACCAGTTAGAGCTGTTACAGTCTTTCCTGTAATCAAGAACAGCGTTATTGCAACATTTATTACTCTCAAGAGTAATTTGAGATTCATGGGTCCTTGGAATGAAAAGCATTATTTGGCAAATCTGTCTATATGTGTTATTTGCCCATGAAGAGCGTTCTTTCTGTGAGAGATCAGAGCAGTTCCCATGAAGTACATCTTTTGGATAATTTCTTCAGATTCTTCAAAGTCTTAAAAGACAAAAAGCCCACACATTACTTGAAGAAATTCTTTCCAAGTTTGTCATTTGCAAACTTGGACTGCCCAGCCAGGTAGATGTAGGCACACATAATTTCCCTGATGCTTGAGAGGTAATGTAACCACTACTGGTGGAGAGAGAACTACTACATTCAAATAAACAGCTGAAATCAGTGTCATCATGCAGAAACTGAACTCTTTGATGTAATTGTTCAATTATTATAAGCTCAGGATGAAACGTCTCAACAGGAAGACGTTATCCTATAGTACCGAGTTATGGCTTTGGCTCTTTCAGCAGACAGTGTATCTCTATTATGTGAGAGGGAATATTAAACAGAAAATGTATTTGGAAAAAGGACGATTTGTTGGATAACTCATCATAAGAAGCACAGAGAAGGGAGTAAGGAGTGCAGTGGGTGCTGCAAGGGTAGAAGAAGCTGAATCTCTTAATTCTGGAAAGAAGAGAAAAAAAAGAAAATTGTTGTGACTTCTCAGCTCACAAGGGGACAGAAGACGGCTCTGAATACAGAAGTGGATGTGGGCGGGAAAGCAACAGAAGAAGAAAAACCTCGTTACCTTAAAAACGTTACTTCAAAAGGTTTGGAAACCAATTAATAAAATCACCTCAAAGCTAGCCAAGGAAATTGTGTGTTTTCTTATACGAGTTACATAGGTGATCTGTAGAGCACAAAAGCTGACACAGAGTATTCCCCACACCAAGCCTCTGAGGTTAGGAGAGTCAGCTCCTCTGTTTGTGTATATGGTGACAGTCCTGCCAAATACTTCTCAGACACAGCAGCTTTATCAGTGAGAAGGATCTAGGCTGCCATGCAAAGATAAGCCTCCCAGTGGTGCGTCAGGCTTGAGGAAGGGTGTGATTATCATTCCAGAGGAGTGTAATGTGAACCTGTGCCTCCCATTCAGCCAAGTGGTGGCTAGATCAAGGAGGCTTCTGCTCTTGGCTCACACTTTCTTTTCTTCTCTTTGTTTGTTTTTTCTTCCTTTCTTTCAGCAAACAACTTACCTTGCTATTAACTTCTTTTATCATGTAAATGTAAGATGCCCAAAGCGTGAACCAAAGCACAGTAGTTCTTGGAAATGGATCTCCAACTAGACCATCAGCAGAGTACTAGGTAGATGGGAGTTTCCCATCTTGGGGTGCTTGGATGGCTGCTGGCTCTGATTAGCATCTTACAATGACAGGTTTTCTCTGAAAACAGTCTCGTGGAGCCTTTCACCGGATTGAATCAGCTCTGCTAAGCCTGGTGTTTCAAGACTTCCCTACCAGCCACAGCCTGGGACACACAAAGCTCCAGTGCCCACATGAGGGTGACATGGCACTTCCACACCTTTGATTGAACAGGTCTTAAAGATGGATGGTGCCTGTTCTGTCACTTCAAGGAAGCAGGCCCTCTTCTAATGAAATCAGGTGTCTGATCCCCCAGGTCTCCCTAACTCCTGTGTGTCCTTTTTTTTTTTTTTTTCACAGGAGGGACAAGCCCATCGAACACCAGATGGGAAAATGGTGATCCTCTGACCACATCTGGCTGTGCTTATTTATGGGTCATAATCAGAAACAAAATATTTGTGTTTGCTTGGGTTTTGTTCTGCTCTTGCAGGTCCAGCAGCAATGATGGAGTTGAGCCTGGAATTTAATACACAAAAAAATACAGAAAAGTAAGGCAGACAAAACTCAAGATTAAACAAATAACTACTTCATGACAACAGCAAGTGAGCTTGATCTTTTAAAACCAGACAAATTTCTGTACCAAACCCCTTTCCTCACTGTGGGCTGCATAAAGGAAGGAGCAGAGGCAGCTGCAACCACTTCAGCTTCGGAGATGGGGCTCCCAGCAGTCAGTCCTGCAAGAAAACACCTGGCTGATCTTAACGAACATTATTTTCTAGAATGTTCCCCTAGACCTGCTGGCAGGGAAATATACCTGCCTTATAAGGGAGAACATAAAGAGGCAGTTCTCAAACAGCACATGGTTTGACTTAAAAGCTTTCCTTAAGGGCAGAATTAATTATATATCATACAGATCTATTATATATTCTGTTTATACAATTATAAAGCATTATGGTTAATTAGTTGTACAGACTCCTGAAGCAGAATCTGGTTAGAGAATAAACAAAACGTTCAGTCAGCTGCGACGGTGGTTAACAACTTGCACTTTCATATCACCTTTCACACTGAACTTTCTTGAAGTGTTATATAAAAGTTATGCAATCCAGTGGGCTTGAGCTTTATATTTTGGTTTTTTTTTAGTTTTATATAAAATTAGAATATGCTGATCTGAAATGGCCTGGGATTCTCACACCTTTAAGAAATTAAATTCAAAATATTCCCTAACCAGCTTTAATTCAACTGTTTTTCCTGTTTTCTGCCATAGCACCTGAGTGACCTAGTGGTTAATCATGATCCTGTTATGTCTGGCATTGTATACACTCAGAACATAAGCACTTCTCCATCCCCTTTTCCTCTCCATCCCCTTTTCCTCTCCTGATAGATACAGCTCTGACTGGCAGCAGTGGGAATCTCTATCTGCCTCGCTGTCCTAAGATAGGGGAGAAGTCCTGATTGTGAAAAGATTTTGATTGGACTGAAGTGTACAATACTGCATAGGTTTGGTTTTCAAACTATATTTTTACATTATTTTTATGCAATGAAATGGGCTGACATGCCACAATATTAGTGCCTCAAACTGTCTGACATCTTTGAACTAAATTACTTTTTTGCCATCACGTTATTTAACGCTGAGTCTTATTGTTGTGTATATGCTGCTACAGGTGTCCAGAAAGAATAAGTGTTTTTGGAGATCTCATCAGTGTCATGTGAGTAGAGCTAAAAAAAAATAAATTAGTATTATTTGTTGTGTCATGGGATATTGTACTGCTTGCTGTGCATACCCAAAAAGGGAGTTCTTAAAGCAAAAAAGCTTGTAATATTTATAAGAGAAATTGAAGTAAAAAACAAGGAGAAGGGAGCAAGAGTGAAGTTAGAGTATGTATTTAGTATAGACTAGATATCTATACTGTGAAATGTAGCACACAACAAACATATTTACAAATCTACGAATAAGTTAAAAAGAGCACTCCCCACTGAAAATGCCGCAGACCGATACCAATTCTCAGTTTCCTGAATGCATCATGAAAGTAGTGGGATTCAAGATAACTTTGAAGGAAGGCTGTGTAGGTTTTTTTACAGTCTATTTTGGGGATAGTTGTCTAGAAGAAAGCCTGAAAGATGTGTATGAAAGAACTTCTGAGGGAAAGAGATGTATGGGCAACTGAAAACGGCATCATCAGCTTGGTACAACGACCTGGACAGTAAGATGCCAGATAACATTATAGGTGAGTGCCCAATGGATGCCCCTAACTTGTATTCAAAATGGCAGTAAAGGGGAATGCCAGGAAAGGATACACAGACAGGCTGCTAAAATCATAGAAATAATTCAGGAAGGTCATCTTGACTTCGATGTTTCAGGCTCAAGGGGAAAACAGGTACATGTAATGAAAAGTGGAGAACTTGCATTGTAGAGATGACAGTTGCATTGATGCAATCACAAGAAATCACTTAAGAAAACACATGAGCAGAATAATAAGAGGTAAAAATAGAGCCTGGTGAGATAGCATCTGTTGAAAGAGAAAAGTATGATGGAGATCTCCCATGGCTGAAACAAAGGTTAAGGAATTGGCAATGATTTGGAAAAGAAAACAAGACAAGACAGAGTCAGGAGAGGACAAGATTTCAGAGTTACAGTATGATCAATAATGTCACAGGCTGTGGAGATGGAAGGAGTCCTGAGATTCAGTCACATCATTAATAGTGACCTCAGAAGAGCTGAGTGGAGTATACACAGCCGAAATTAAAGACAACTTGGAAAAAGGTGAGGACGGCAGAAAGCCATCTGAGGGAATTGTTTCAGGCAACACATTATTTTATTTTAGAAGTTATGGACAGGAGGAAAACTTAACAGAAATGCAAGAGCAAATGAGGTCAAATGTAGGATTTTAGAAAATATAGATGAGACAGACATCCTTCTGTGTATGTTGGGATGGCCATGAAAAGTTAAGAAAAACAAAGAACAAGGGAAAAAAAAAACCCAAACAAACAGAAAATTACAGGATTACTGGTAAAGGAGGAGGGGTAAAATGAAAATCTGGTAAGAATTGCCATGATAAGGGATTGGGAGAGAGAGGAAAAAGTGGGAGAGTGGATGAAAGGAGAAGGAATGTGGATTTGTTGATTAGATCTTCTCTTGAAAAGAAAGAACTGATAACATGGATAAGAAGATGGCAGAGGTGTGTGAAGTTGATTTCAGGAGAGCATTATTTAAATTAAATGTTTGTATTTTACAAAGCAAATATATTTTTAGATTATATACATGGAGAGATCATTACTTAATTTGAATCAATGTGACAAATATGTAAAAAGTAAAAAACTTTTTCCAGTCTCATGTCTGAAGTATAAATAATACTAAGATCCTCAGATGGAGACAGAAAGTTTAACTATTATCATGAATTTGTGTGGGAACTGATTATTTTTCAAGCAACTATCAATGCACCGATTTTTGTCTTCTGCCACTCAGGAAATATGCGTCTGTGTAGATGAAAACAAGATGACATTTTCCAAAATGTTACTCCCTACTATATATTAACATTTGAGTTAACACAAAGAGATTAAAAAAAAATTAGGAGTCCTGTTCCTGTGTTTTATGCAAGTGGAAGCCCACCTCTGCTATTAGTGTTTTGCCAGCTCCCAGGCATTTCCCTGCTTCCTCAATAGCCCTGTGATAAATAGCCTGTAACTGCTCTGTAAACATCATTTCTCATATCGGCTTATTATTCTTACATACCTATAAATTAAGCTTCTTGCTGCTTAATTTTAGTGGCAACAGTGATCAGACACATGGGGGTAGGGAAGATTTAGAAGCTCGACTTGTCCATCCAGTAGTCCGGAAAGCTGGAATATTGCATCCATGGTTTTATGTCCCCCAAGTAAAACAGCGTTTCTTTTCAAGTGGCAAACTTTCCAAAGAAGAGCTCTGATTTACGAATTCCCATCGAACAGTTTATTAAATTTAAATTTCAGTATTTTATTGCAATTTTCCACATATACAAGCTAGCTATGCTAAGTTACACTAAAAATATCCCACTTTATTATATGCAAGTGAAGAATTTTAATTAGTGGCAGTTTCGTAGAAACACTTGGGAACTTGAATAGCTGTACAAGAGTCTTATGTACAAGCCACTATGTAAAGAATGACTATAAAATTTATGAGAACAAAGATCCCATTGGTTTAGCTTTTGCAATAGCATTTTAAGTAATTTATTTAGAAACTGTAATACATACACTAGTGTGATCACTTTGATCTAGGCATTGGGATGCATCAAATGGACATCGCTGTGACACCTGAGCACCATGTTAATACACACCTCTCACTTTTAAAAGTTTATAAGGGACGCAAAAAAAAAAGTTACAAGGGACGCAAAGAACAATAAGAAGGGCTTCTACAGGTATGTCAGCCAGAAAAGGAAGGTTAAGGAAAGCGTGCCC
>JAVKLA010000073.1:16664608-16688081 GCA_034782735.1 Sagittarius serpentarius
GCCCCTCCAGCCTTCTTGCTGGCTGGGCAGGAGAAGCTGAAAAGTCCTTGACTTGGTCTGAACACGACTGAGCAACAGCTGAAACCATCAGGGTGTTATCGACATTCTTCTCATACTAAACCCAAACCACAGCGCTGTACCAGCTACTCGGAAGACAATTAACTCTGTCCCAGCCAAAAGCAGGACACTTATGAAGACAGATGTGTTTCAGGCAGTTCCCACCTGCCCCTAAATTATAGCTTGTAGTGCATCACTCCCCGTAGAAGCCTTACACACGTGGTAGAAAAGTACTTGGCCGAGCCTACGTATAAACTAAAATTTAACATGTTCAAAAAGTAGCATAAATTGAAAGTACAGAACAAGCTGTTATAAGACATTTAGGTTTGTCTTGAAACCACCATTTTCTTTCAATACATGCAGCATACTCACAAGCACGCAGCAGCAGCTCCAAAAACATCGTCTTCCAACATTTTTTACACTTTTATGGGCGTGTTTTAGTTAAAAGGATTCTGCAGAGCAAGGAAACCTGACTCTTCAGGAGAAAAACATTGATTATAAAAGAACACTATTATGAATTCATATAGATTTAGAGCGAAAAGGAAGTACTTGTTGTAATTACACAACAGAACTTTAAGAAAACCAAGGAAGTTAGCTGGTGTGCCAAATTCTCTTATGTATCAGCAGTTTGGAAAGAGAAACCTTGATTTCCCTCTACTGTTATCCTACCTCTAAATAATAATGGTACATCAATAGAATAACAACATAATAAGGGTGATCTGATATAGTCCATGGCTTATTTAAGGAAGAAACTTCTACAAGAAGTGAATTAGATGATGAAAGTCAGAATTACCAGCTAAGTTTTATATCCACATATCTGATTTTCCTCCTGAGATACTGAGCGTATGATATACACAGAGAAAACGTGTAGCTATTTACAGCAATAAAACATGGCAATCGATTTCCTATGCGATGCTTTTTCATGCTTTACCAAATCAATCCTAAATCATTCTAAATACATATGATTTCTTAGAACATGTCTTTGGTACTGGTTATGGTACATTTACTCTGGAAAGGCAAAGAACTCCTACCTAAAGTAATTCTACCCTTTTGAAGTGTTTGTTTGTGAGTATCCTTACTGCTGGTATTACGTACTATGTAGTTGTCCTGTTGTTATTTTTGCTGAACGGACATTTCCTGTCTCTCAGTCTACATGGAGATCATCTTTCATTTCTTGTGTGAGTCTCATACTGCTCTACACACAGTGGACTTGCACGGCTTATCAATGGAAACACAGTGTCTGTGCACCTCAGAGTAAGTAGTCTCTCTCTTCATTGGTCTTTTTACAATCACATCCAGAAGATCAGAGAAAGTTTTATCACAGTCCCTTTCTTGCCTCAGAAAAAGTCCTTCTGAGGTCCACCCTCCAGGCCTCGCTCCTGCAATACCTGTCCTGGAACAGTGTTCCAGTCTCAAAATAAAACACTTTACAACTACTTTTAGTTATGTTCATGTTTAATATTTTGAAGGGGTACACAATACACAAAAAATTGCAAAATGATAGCATGTGTTTGGGAAGCCTCTTCTCTTTTCATGTCAAGTGTTGACAATTTTTATAGTAGATTCCATGCTGCAAATTGTTTTATCAGCCCAGTGATTACATAATACCACAGAATTTTCATTTTTTAACTATTCAGATTGACATGGAAGGTAAACGACATTATGCATGTGTCATGGTTTAAGCCCAGCCAGCAACTAGGTACCACGCAGCCACTTGCTCACTCCCCCTGCTCCCAGCGGGATGGGGAGGAGAATCGGAAAAAAAAAGTAAAACTCGTGGGTTGAGATAAGAACAATTTAATAACTAAAGTAAAATAAAATGTACTACTAATACTACTACTACTACTTCTAATAAAAATAGTAGTAATGAAAAGGACTATAACAAAATGAAATTAAAAAAAAATAACAAACAAGAAAAGACAAGCAATGTACAATGCAGTTGCTCGCCACCCGCTGACCGATGCCCGAGCAGCGATCCGTCCCTCCCGGGCAACTCCCCCCAGTTTATATACTGGGCATGACGTTCTATGGTATGGAACATCCCTTTGGCTAGTTGGGGTCAGCTGTCCTGGCCGTGCTCCCTCCCAGCTTCTTGTGCCCCTGCCTGCTGGCAGAGCATGGGAAACTGGAAAATCCTTCACTTATCCTAAGTGCTACTTAGCAACAACTAAAACATCAGTCTGTTATCAACATTATGCTCACACTAAATCCAAAACATGCTGTACCAGCTACTAGGAAGAAAATTAACTCTATGCCAGCCAAAACCAGGACAACATGAAATTATTTGCTTAAAACGTACATGGCATATGTGTGTTGACACACTTGGATCCACAGCTGCAAGCTGAGATCAGCCCTCACTCCACAGAAACTATCAAGGTTGATTTCAAAGGACCATTGTAAGAGGGAAAAGTTTGCTTTTCTAATGTAGGAAAGTCAGAACTAAATTCATCTTTGCAATGGGGCACACTCCATAAATACTTGTTAAGACTGAGATGGCCTTTTTCTAATCACTTTCTTGATGAAGTTGTATCTCCTTTTCACAACTAGAAGTCTCTCAAATAGGTTGGATAGATCATAAATACAGAATTTATACATTATAGGTGAAAAAATAATCTATAACACAGTGGAACTGAAAGACTAACCTGTTCCATGGTTTCTGGGAAATATGTCACTGGCATGACATTCAAGCACAGCATGGGCTCTTTGCACAGCACGTAAGCACACTCACAGCCGTGGCCCAGCCCACTACTCGATTCTGGTCATGGATTCCAGGAGGACAAACAAGAGAAGCAAGTGCTTGGGCCCCTCTCTCTTCCCACTGGAGGACATGGTTCCCCCTCACTAACCAAGGAACTGTCTGGGCTGGCGTGTAAGGGTGGACCACCGTGGAAAGGACCACTTCTGAAAGGGCAGGGAGCCAGAAAGGATTCCTCCCAGCAGCACGGCTCACCCAGCTGATGCAGCACCCGCCTATCACCTTTTGCAAGGGGAATGAACCCAAAAATTCTTTCCTACTTACCTGGCAGTAGCTTTTACCCCGACAAGAGCAGCTGCATATGACCTGTTATCAAGAGAGTGCTTGCTGGCCAGGAGACCTGTGTTGCTTCTTTCTGGTTTTAAGTTTTAATTTTCACCTGCTGTGGAGAGATAAAATAAATTCCAGTTGAGCTTGATGATCCTGCCTGCACCAGTGTGCTGTAAGAGTACCACTGTGGTGTTCAGCTGGGTGAACGTTTTAGATGACTACAATAATTATCAAAAGTAGTGGGTTTAGTCCCTGCCCCCCTCCCCTGACTTTAATCTGGATCAGATCTGCCAGATAGTTTCAGCTGGATTTTTCCCCCCTAGATAAATGAAGCTGGAGGAGGAAAAGGAAAGGCTTGTGTCTCCTTTGATGCAATACCTGGCATTTGAATGATGCAGAACATAGGAGCTGTATAGCCAAGACCTTCCTCTTCATGAGATTACTGGAATTCAGATTTTTAATTTCCTACCTAAATTAGTCCTCTAATTATCATGTTATTAGCTTCTCCTCGGTGGAGTCCCCAGCCCCTGCTCCTGACCGGTGTATTTTGTGTATGTAATCAAACATCCAGGGTGGAGCAGCACTTCTACAAGCAGGGCAGGGGGAAGGTTAGGAGGAGCTCAGGGCCATCACCCTGGAGGTGTCTGGCTGCAGGCTCTTCTGTCCTCCTCGGCCGGGGAAGGGAGGCAAGAGCCAGTGCCTCTCCTTCTCTGCCATCCTTCTTTCCAGCCCTTTGCGCCTTTGGCAGAGGAAAAAAAATGTGAGGGCTAGACATAAGGAGTTTGTGTTTTACGGGGATGGGCTCCAACTAACCTAATATTTAGTATGCCTTTTATATAGAAGTAGGATGGAAGAGTTGCAGCAGGAGAGACTGAGGGAGATTCAGCTCTTAGTATCCTGCCTCCCGAGGCTGGAGGATCCCTCCAAATTTAACCCAGGTTCTCGCATCTCAGTGAGTGAAGCGGCGTGACCCCGCAGCTGTTCAGCAAGGGGAACCCCCGACTCCAAATTTCCGTGAACTGAGCTACTTCTAAATAAAATAGCTAATTTCCTGTCAAAAGGAACAACTTACTCAAATTGGGACTTCCTCAGTTTTTCCCTTCATCATGAAAAATGGAAAAAATTTATTTGGGGTCAGTCTAAACAGATTTTATTTAATTTTTCAGTTTGGCAGCTGATAAAAAAAAAATTGTTTGCACAGCTCTAGTTCCACTGTTATCACTCAACAGTTTCTATAAATATAGCAATTAATTTGCAGTCTAAAAAGAGTACAGCAAAAAAAACTAGGATACAAAAGTACAGCTCGATCATTTCTCTCTCTGTTAGTACCGGCTGTGTCAGTCAAATTAGGCCATCTGTAACATCCTTGTAATCTGCAATTTTTAAATTCCCATCCAGCTACACCTATGCCACTCCTTTGTTTTCAGTAGCATTAGACAGGATTAACTGAAGCAGGAATCGAGTCTTCAAAGTTAATTAAAACGTTGTTGACAATGACCAGGAAGGCGTACTTGGAAGCTATAGGTTAAGAGATTTAGATGCTCAATGTGGGGCAGCTGTGCCCAGGCTTTCAAGCTCCTGATCCACGGAAGAAAAACGCCTCTGGTTTTTTGTGGTGGTGAACCTGCCAGCTAAATGCGGAGTGAAGTATAGCTGCTTCGGCTTCCCCTGGAGGCTTCCGTCTTCTCCTTCCTCTGGAGGCCCTGTCTTCTCAGTCTGGTGCTGTTACATCTTTAATAAGATCAATAATCTTTCTCAGGTTTAGCAGCTTCATGAATTCTGATTAAGCTCCATGACAGTGGCTGTGTATTAAGAATAATAGGCAAGAAGAAGACTTTAGTGTCTCAGTCCATGAAGCATGATAGTTTCTTCTTCAGGCAGACTGTTATTGATTTGATCTTGGGTTTTCTCAGCGTGGCCCCTGTAAATAAAGTGCTAGCACACAGTACGCTTACTGTACGGCTCCTCTTCCCTGCAGACCAGTTCTTTCTGATGAAGACTTGCTTTAATTGTTCCATGACTACTAATGTGTTTAATTAAGGCTCACGCGGCTAAGTCTTCGGTGAGAAAATTAGATGTGCTTACAAGAATTAATATAGTAAGAAACCATGAAGGTGCAATCAGGAGCAAAAAATCAGAATGGTCTCTAGCACTGCCTTTCAACCGAACACCGGTGTGTGAGTTTCTGCACGTCATTAAAATTCAATTAAGTATTTTGGGGAAAAAGCCTGGCACTGACAGGTTACGTCATCTGACCACAGGAAGCTGTGCTGACAAAAATTCATAAAGTGGAAATTGGAAACCCATACTCTGAAGCTTTCCTGTATTAACAGTTTAATGTCCAACTATGTAATGTATAATTTATGAGAATTCTCTAATGTGATCCAGCCTTGCATATTTTGCAATTTATTATTCTTATTTAGAAAGAAGTGAAGACCAAACTACTGTCTGATTTCTGAAGCCATTTTTAATCATTTTTAGTATGTACATCTCATGGTAATTTTCCATACCCTCCACTTTGCAAACCCCTATTTTCAGTCCTTACTAGTGGGCTCTTTTGGGCTCACTTCTTGGCCACTCTTTTCCCTTTGAAGAAAGGGGAAAGTTTCAGGGAACTAGACATTTGGGGGGTGGGGTGATGCAATTGGGCAGCAACGTAGATAGAATTACATTGTTGCTTCACTGTTTTTTATGGAAGTGTCATCTAAATGCAGTTCTGGAATGACTCCTATTGTCAGCTTTGGGGATGTGATCTAGCCCAAAACATCCACAAATCCTCTTTGCATACGCTGAATGTTTTGTTTTCTATAGACTTGTATATACTGTGCGTTTTAAAAGCCGATTTCTTTGTTGCTTATGGTCCTTCTGTGACTAGAGTAGTGCCTAAGCACCTTGGTTTAAAGCCTTTATGCGTTTTGTGTATTTAAACCCTTTCATTTCTGCTACTTTTTCTGAAATGGATTACGTGGAAGAACATTCTGTAAAACTTCTTTGTAAATCCCACGTTTGTTTTTTAATATCTGCTACTAGTTGTGAGCATCCACTCCACTGGGAGCCTCAAGAGATACGATCGATGTCAAAAGTACCATATTTGGGAGTGAACCCACAGTGGAACAAGAAAAAAAAAATCATCAACGTGCTTTATTTGGGAAGGAATCTGTGGCCTTTAAGAAACAGAAAGGGAGGAGAGAGGCCGCAGAGTATTCAAATATTGACAAGGCTAGCAGGCAGTACCTTACCGTCGGAAAACACGCAGAAAGGCAAGGAGAAGGAGCAGCCGGTGAGCCCTCCGCAGCTGCCGCGGTAAAGGTGACCGTGCCCCGCAGCGCAGTTACCTCTGCGGGGAGGCTGGAAAGCAGGCTTCCACAACCTCGGGGAGCGGCTTGCGGCAGGATAAATACGCCGCAAAGCTGAAGCTAGGGGAAATTGAATCCAGAAACAGGGAAACAAAAATTAAATGGAAAACAGTCTGATAAGGAAAAGCGAAAGAATAACCAGTGCATGGAGACTAAAAGAGAGAGTTTTGAAAGCTATTGCACGATGCAAAAGCTGCCTCCACTATTTCCTATTTGCATTTTAAAGTAGCTAGATAGCTTGGACTCAAGGTTATCTACAAGAGGACTAACCTGCTTCAGGTCGGTTCAAAGGTGACATAGAAGAGTATTCAAAACATGTTTGTTAAAAAAGTAAACTTCACTGAAGTTTACTTTAAACTTTCCCATACTGTTGCTGCAAGAACTGTCTGAGATTACTGTAACTGAAAAGTAGAGGGGGGGAGAAAGCTCAATTTTATGGTATTTAATAGTGTATGTATGCGTAGGTATTTTCATATTGCTTTTTTTTTTTAATAACAGTAACGCTCCCATTGATTGTCTGGGTCTTTCATATAGCAAGAAGGAAGAAAAAAAATACTAAAAAAATTAATTGTACAAGCCTCAGTACTTACCACTACTTTAAAGTAACATTAGAAGAGAGCGACTTTCAAGCTAGGGTATTCTTACAGATCCCAGTATGACCACAGGCGGAAAGTGCCAAAAAGGTCTATGAGAATACCGTGGACAAAGACCGGGACCTAAATCCGATCAGCATGCCATTAACTTCGGTGCACTGTTACTCGCAAGCACTCGGTTTCTGGTGTTTGAGCACAACGTTGCTTTTTTTTTAACCAGTTCCATACGTAGCGACAAAACAGCTTTGCCAGTTATGCCATGGTGCAAAATAAAGGAAATTTCCTTCTTTGTCCTTTGTAACAATTCCTGTGTTTCCAGCCTAATCTAGCTTGCACTGCTGTACATGTGCAACAAGGTTTAGTTACACAGAAGCCAAGATGAAACTGGAGGAGCCCAGTAACCATGGAGATTAGAGATCAATAATATAATACTATTTGTTTATAAATTATCCATAGCCCATATATCCTTTTGTAAAAGGCAAATAGGCAAGTGAGATCCAGGCAGCATGCTCAATTTATTCTTATTTTCTAAAATCAAATGTGATTATGCTTTCTGTGGGTGACTACCTTCTCATTAATAATGTTATTTTCAAATTGTTCGATACAGTACGGATTAGGGGAGATGACTGTGTTTGGAGAAGAAATATAAACCTACTCAGTATAGGAGTCATATGAAGGAGTCATATAGGAGTCCTATAAAGCTACATACACCAATATAGGAGTCATATAAAGCTACATCTGAAGGCTGTACAGTGAAAAGTATACCCTTAGTAGGCACTACCAGGCTGTGTTATATCTCATGGTGTGATGAGGAAAAAGTTATGAAAGCATGTGCACCATACACAAAACACAATTCACATTCTTAATTCTTTTTCCAGTTAAAAAATCCTCGTCATGAAGCTTACTAATGGTGGCAATCATAATTTGAAAGCTATCTCAGATAATGATGATGAAGAACCTGGAGGAGGTTTCAAAATCTTATAGTTGCTTTTCCTTTTGGATAGACAAGACATTTTCCAACTAAGCATTGTTTATCTATCTTCTTCCTTACTTTTAAAGAAGTAACTAATCAGTTGTACTGAGAATATTTTCCACTGGAAAGTCAGCAGTCATCAAAATTTAAACTCTCCACATGCTTTACTATTCTGGCAACTTTCTACTTGGAAGGAAGAGAAGAGTTTTTCATTAATATCTATTTCAATGTTTTGTTCTAGTTTGTTTTCAAAATTACTTTGCCAAAAATGAGTATTAAAAGTGGAAAAGATTTTTTTACAGTTTTAAGTAATGCAACGCCAGAAGTGACCTGTTTTATGTTTCACTCCATGATGAGTTTGTTTTCTTTCAATTGGGAATAATAATTTCAAAAAAATCTTCCACAAAAGACAAAATCTGTCTCCCCGACAGTTATGTGTATAAAAGGCAAAGCATGGAGAATTAAGAGCCGTTTCAGACTAATTTATTGTAGTATATCTGGCTTATGACTTCACAAGAACATTCAGCATCTCTTTAGCTGGAGTCTGTGCTTCCCGAGCTCTTGCAGTGAAGACTGTTTAAACCAAAGGGGTGCGTATATGTTAGCATTTCAGCTTGGGAGTCCGTCTCCAGAAAATTCCAATTTACCGCATTTCCGTTTGAATCACGGAGCCATCTCAGAGCATGCAAGTTGGTTTCCTTTTGAATGAAACTAAACCAAAAGATGTGCTTTGGAATCCAGGGGACATTCGGCCCGTGGGACAAGAGCTACAGTCATATAAACTAGAAATGCTTGTAAGAGCGGGTGTTGAGCCTTCAGCCTTGGGTTTTTTTTCACGCTGTAGATCCACTCTTCTTGGGCTGCACTACTTGCTGTAGCATGGACATGGCTGATGAGAAGCATTACTACACTGAGTGTTAACAACGCATAGCACCCAGAGTATCGTCTTAAACTGATGTCCATTGAAGAGGATGGATAGGGCTCAGGATTTTCTGAAAAACTCCTGTCCGCCACAGACGCGACCATCCTGTACGAATTTCAAACCCAGCTATTCCATTACTCGCTGCTCCCACTGCACCCTTGCTCAGCGGGTTAAGAAACTGCGATTACACCGTGTCCGCCCTGAGACAGCTTACAAATTCGCCTAGTAAGCAGCAGACTTACTTTAAGTTGGCTCTGCTGGCTTTCGAAGTGCCTAATGGAGTCGGTCCTAGCGGGATGTGAAGGTCGGCCCAAGGGCCTTGCGCCTCGGAGCGGTACTTCCACAGCGTGCAGAGATCGTGCCGGGCCGCCTGAGGCACGGAGGGAGCCGCGGTGTTGCTGTGGTGAAGCCAAGCGTGTAGGACTTGTTTGCCCATGACATCAGGCTTAGTTCCTCCTTCACTCCAAGCAACACCTGGAAGGATTTGTTTTCCAGTGGTATTTTATTTTGACTATGAACAGACTGTACTCAGATGATCTTTCTCGGATTGTTTTTCTTAAAACCTTCTGTTCGTTATAGCCAGCCTCTAAGGGTAGGACACGTACCCCTCTGCTTGAAACAGAGGAGGAAGGCAAGGATTTAACCCTGAGGCTCAAGAGCCCCTCATGAAAGCCATCAGACTGCTGCTGAATGTGAACTTTGGGAAGGGGTGCTGCGGGATGCTGTGTTCTGTGGGCCTGGATCTCTGATGGTCCAGATGGGGATCTGCTGAAATGCACCACAGCTCCTCCTCTACCCACACACATTCTTTCCAAATGAAGGCAACGTGGGGAAAAAATAGCAGACGCCACGGCCTCGTCTTGATGTGCACCCAGGATACAATTTGGGTGTGTATCTGAGGCAAGAAGTAAGTCTTTCTGATGCCTGAATTAGATGTATAATTACTAGCAACTGTGAAGCAGGAGTCCGTGTCCGTGAGAAGCAGGATTCAGATCCAGCAGGAGCTTGGAAAGGGGAGCAACAACCAGCCACAGAAGCAAAATTTTGCCTTCGTAAGAGAAAAAAGCTCCTGGCTCCCAATTGATCTCCTTGCTTCCACTGAGATCAATGATCACTCTGTCTCCAGGAACAGCAGGTGAACCCAGCGAGGGGCTGCAGGCTCCAACCGATGTCAGCGAGACAGGCAATTAGCTGAATGTGCCGGCCTACCAAGCACAGCTCCTACGTCGGCCGCCTTTTAGGAACCCTGCGGTAACAGCCACTTTGCCGAGCTTCTGCAAATACTCCACATGCAGACTGTTCCCCCCAATGCAGGAGAACTCCCAGGCTTAGCTTCGCAACCTTAATGCTCTTTTAGATTAGAATTAAATGGCTGAAATTGTCTAGATTTAAAAGAAGAAAAACAACCCTAGGACAGCACGAACCCAGCTCTTGCCCCAAAATCCATCACGTTGGCTCGAACTGCCGTCCCGCCCGGGCTGTCAACAGCTCTGGGGTTCAGCTGCCTTGCCAGCCTGATAGCTGAAACCATGATGAAAAAAGTACAGAAGACTGTACCGGTGCATTTCTCAGATGTTTGATAAAAGCAGATTAAAGGTGAGACAGAGTTGCCCGAAAATGGAGAGGAGATGCAATTGCAGGGTGTGCGCTGTTGACTGGAACACACAAGATGCAGACGGGCTCCTTGGCAGGCATTGCACACACAAACAGCACGTTTTTAAAAAGCATGGAAGGCAGCCACATTTTAATAGACTTTCTCCCTATCCTTTTTTTAATCTTACTTCAAAGAAGAGGTCACCACAATTCCTTTTCCCCGAGCCTCATTCTTGGAAATATCTAAGTCACTTAGACTCAAAAAAACCAGTAGGAAAATGTGGACTACAAAAAGTGATCTGGACGTGATCCCCTACCCAGAGGGATCACTGTTCTTGACTAGATTCTGCCAGCTCTTTCATTATGAGGATTTTCTCCACATTTGACACTTAAAATCAATCACTGGGAGAGGGATGGAGAAGGGGAGTGAAGAGAAGGCAGCAATCAAAATAACAAACAATTTGGTGCCTGCTAGAGAATGTGTCCTTCTTTAAAGGACAAGAAAAAGATGATAATGTGTTTTCTTTTGTGATCATGGAATCGAGTATTTTCACATTAAGTCAGTATTAACATTTTAAAAAAGCTTTAAAACATACAACCAGGTTTTGTAGTTAAGATGGGAAAACATTTTCAATTGGAAATGTGAATTTAATCCCCTCAATTAAATGTAAAATATTTAAATACTTAACCTGATTGCTGCCAACTGCAATTTCCTATAATAAGGAATTATGAGGATAGAGGGTAGTTCTTAAAGGCACATGGTTCCCATGAAACCAGCAAAGATTCAGGTCTAGAAACTGCAACTTCATCTACGTACATAGCTACTTTGCCCCTTCACACGAGTTACAATTGGGAAAATCTCAAGTATTTTTTTGTCATGGGATTTAAAAAAAAAATTTTTTTTTTTTTTTTTTTCTTCATGAGGACTAGCTGGTAGCTGCATTATTAACAGCAGATATGGCAAAACAACACAGGTTTCCAGCCAATGGAGTCATAGGAAGCATCTGACATCTGAATTGAAGAACATAAATTCTTCTGAGGAAACTGAAGACCAGTCTCGCACAATGTGTCTCTTCTGTGAATAGTCATCTTGTGTGTCTATATGTCTATTACCTACATATATACACACATACATAATACATTTACATTCTCTGTGTATGTACCTGAGTTTATGACACATTTCTGTTGCCCTACTTTTTACATTACTTTTGCTATAACCTTTAGGACAAATCCTGTTCTCAGTTATCATTATGTAAATTATAATAATTTTGCTGAAACCCAACTCTGTGCAAAAAATCTCTTTCTCTTTTCAGAACTGCTTTTCTTGTGTGTGCATAAAATAACTCTACGCTGAGGACGATGTAGGCACCAACTGGCAACTGACCTTCATGAAAATTATGTGAACTCACAAGGCCCTTTTCTCACACATCTGGAGAAAGCAGCAGATTGAACAACGCTGGTTGCTGGCCTACAACTAAGCAGTATATTCTGAATTCCACCTCAGTCCATTTTAGGAAGCGGTCATCATAAATTAACTTCCTCTACATCTCTCTACTTTGAACTGCTGTTCACTTCGTAACTAAAACTGTATCTACAGAATGAAGTTTTATTTTTATCTGACTTTTTCCTTAAAAGCTGCATATTCTAATTTCCTCCTCCTCCCTCCATGGCTGGCAACAGACCAGCTCTTTTATTATATTTGGAGCAAAGAAACAGCCCACCGAACCTTTCCCAGACCACATTGTCAGGACTTAAACACTCTGAACAAATCAAAATACTTATTTAAAAGTAAATGAATTCCCATTTGTAATACAGCCTTCCACTGATAACAACAGGTCTGATCTCTGCAGAAATAGTTCATTGGGAAAGCAGTAGGACAAAAAGGCTGAGATAGATAAACTCGTCCCTTTTCCAGGCACCTTGCTGGAGCCATCTCTGGCAGCGGCAGTCATGCTTAGCTCCCTGCGTAGATGGCCAAAGGAAGAGAGGACAAGCCAGAGGGTGATTCTCATCTTAACGCTGGCCAAAGAGCTCCTTTTCCCCGCCTCTCCTGTGAGCAGATGGCAACTAGGATGGCTGGGATTGTAATCAAGCACATGAGCATGGAGGAAGGAGAGAAGAGAAAAGATCTGTATCTGAGAAATTCCTCGCTTGGACCTTCTGGCCTGGCCTGAGCCAGCATACCATCAGGCACTTACGAAAGGCACCTGCAAGTCCAGATTGGATGTATCTGGGACAAACTCAAGGGAGGAAGTTCTCAGATAAGAACCATTCCTCTTCTCTGTTTACCCCAAATTTCACCATCTTAATAATGTTTACCCCAAATTTCACCATCTTAATAATGTAGTAAACACTGTAGAAGAGGCTTTCTCTAGGTCAGAGCAGTTTAAGATCAATAGATATATACAGAGGGAAAAGGTAAACAGAGTAAGCCAAGTGTTGCTGAGTTACCGTGTTCTCAAAAACATTTCTGTCAGCTATTACAAAGCAGACCCTCAGTATTTTCAAAAATAAGAGCAAAGTGCCAAGCTGCCACCTCTCTCTTCCCCTCCCCCCACAACCCGATGAAAAGCATAGGGTATTCTAATTTCTGATGTCACCAGTGCTCTACATTAAAACCCATTGTGGGGATGCCTTCTCTCGCCTTCTAACGCTCTCGCAATGCCTATGCTGATCCAGTCTGCTGAGGTGGTTTTGCACAGATTACCTGTTCTGATACCAGTTTTGGAAGGAGTCCTAAAAGAGCATGGACTGTTCTGTTGGAGACTGCCAAATTACTGGGTCATGATTTCCAGACTAAAGTGATATATCAGAAGTGAATGGTGTTTCAAAGGAGAACTTTTTCAGCATTATCTTCATAGTTTGTTTCTTTGGGGAAGCAGAATATTAGTTTGTGTACGAGCCAAAATAACTCTTTGAAGCAAGATGAGGCAGTAGGTGCCAGAAAGGCCTTGTTCAGTTAATTGCAATTTATCTAAACCCACGATAATCTATTTGCAAATTTCCAAGTAAGATTTTATCCTTCACTTGAATTACCTCATCTGTTTAAGAAGGGTGTACTAGTTGCCTTTTATTCTTCCTAACCAACAGTTATTTTTATTTTGGAGAAAATAATCTTTCACAGCTAGGTTGCTGTTGCAGTGGACGCACTAGGAACACTTTTCCTCCTACTCTGGATGCCATGAAGACAAGGATATACAAACCCATCTAATACCAAGAAGTGATTTTTTTAGTCACTGTGCACATGTTCTTATAAATAGCCAGAGACTTCCATTGCTACAGGAGATCCTTGCAGAGCAAGTCTCATCTGACTTTTTTTTGATGTCTGTGGTGAACATACTAGTCTTGGGATGACTTCCGCTTCTAGAAGATTGCCTTCAGCACCTTGGCCTAAATCTCCCCTTTTGGTCTAAGCAGGGTGACACGGCTCAGGCAATCTGCCAAGACTGGCGGATGACCAGACGATGATCTTGCTCAGTTCGAAGTTTTTAAAGGTAAGTTGTTGTCCAAAAAGACAGAGTGGGACTTCAGCACCACCCTGCATGCCTAGAGGAATTGTGTCAGGTCTCTGTCATTACATGGCTAGTCAGGGAGGAGACAGGAATGGAAGTTGGTCCAGTATGCATTGCTTTTACCCACAGGGTATCAAAGTCCAACATCCTTTTCTTTAAGGACTATCACCCTTGAGATGCCTGTCTACCAGTACATGCCCCATCCCAGAAACAAACCATCTGTCCAGACCCAGCCGGGTGGAGCAGAGCGTCCCCCAGGAGGCATCGGACTGATGTTCCGAAAATAGGCACAACTTTCCTCTGAAGGAGAGACAGCCACTGGAGGTGGTGGTGAAGAGGGTTAGTTTGAGAAGACTTAGAGGTCTTAAATATGAAGGTGAACAGTTTTGGACAAAACCTATCATCCTGGAAAATGGCTTTATTCCTAGAGATTTTCTCAGATTTGTACAAATCAATAGCTAGAACAAGTCTGCCACACAAAATTTTTTATGGAAATAACTGCAACATGAATAGAGATAATTTTGCTAGCTAGCCTCTAAGTAAATAAAATACATCAGCCATCTTTGTTCATTCACTCTGTTTTTTACAGCTGTCCCAAGATTTAAAATTTGTCTTCAATTTAACTTACGATATTAAGATTCAAGATGAATCTTAATACTGATTTCTACTGTAAAGCATTTGAGAGATCTACAGCAAAACACTGCATTTCCATTTCTTAATCAACAGCCTCTTATTTGATGCCATTTAAAAACTTAATGGCAACTTCTAGCTTTGAAGCAGTTATTTTAACTTTATCATTGAGTGGATGCATATACTGCACACTACGTGCAGTAAACATATAAAAAAGGAATTAATTTTCAATCCCTCTATTAATCCAATATCAATTGCCTTCCTACTCTGCCTGCCCCGAAAACATGAGTTAAATTACAACATGAGTTAATATACATCAAAAGAGAGAGAATATGTTAACCCTGTGTGTCCAATTTTAGCCATAATTATACTAAGATTGATATGTAATATCTGCAAGTACTGTAATACTACTTGAAATAAAATTTGGCCGTCCTTTCCGGGATAAATTTAATGCATATGTTCTATCCCACCCTATCAAGTAGAGGGAGAAGTGTAAATGTTTTTTGAGAGACAACTGAAGGAGAACTAGCCAAACTACAAAAGACATAAAAGTCAAATAACAACAAAAAGATCCTTTGAATCAATTGGTAAGATAAATATTAAGTCTTTGACAAAAGCCCTATCTAAACATGTAATAGACAAAATCGAATTACAGGAACTTAAAAATGTCTTTAAGAGCAGAATAAGCCACGCAGATGCACCAGTAGTTTCTAAAAACAGCTGAAAAAGGAAATTACAGTACAGTTTCCAAAACATCACACATTGGTTTATTTTCTTAAGGAAAACAGACAAATAGGAGATCTCTTCATAAAAAGGGTGACACAGTGGTCAGACTGAATTCCCAATGTCTTTTTCAGTTCTAACAAGTATCAGTTGCTTTAAATAAGTAATTCCTTTCACACCACGATGGTCCATTCCACCCAAGTCTTTGTTTTCCGAGCCCATCTGCTTCAGACGTCTTTTCCAGCGAGATTTAGATGGATGCCCAAAGCTGACCTCCCAGAACAGTTACGTGAACATTTGGATGTCAGTGGCTACTCTAACCATAATGCTGATACCCACAAACAGTTGGATGAGGGATGTTTATAATTGAAGCTCATCTTTTTTTTGTTTGCTTCTGAGCAGTTTCTTTTATGTTCTGTTATTGAAGTACATGTGTCGACTGACTTAAGAGGACAGCCCTGTAAATGAGATCTTTGATCTCAAGAGTTTATTTTATCTTTGCAGCAAGGAAAAGTGAATTGAATTGGCTGGCAGAACTAAGCCCTCTCTTGTCTCTGTTCTACAGCTGCTGCATCCTTCTGGGGTCATCAGAACTTCCACTTCTAGTGCTAGATACTCAGATACTGTCTTTTGCTACAGAATTAAAAAAAGGCTTCTCCAACATCTCATCATAACCTGCAGTACAGTGCTGAAAGCTTTACAGCTCCTGGTTTATTATACGAACGATGCAGCATACTCAGGCTGTTTTGCTTCTGTAGGAGGGATGTATTTGACAAACCACTGAGCTGTGAGACTGCAAAGCTCTTTGAGCTACCCTGACACCTCATCAGAAAGTGAACTTTAGTAGAATTTTCAGTGACTTTTTTTGGAGTAAAACAGTCGAGAAAGACTACTGCATGGAAGGCTGCAGACTAAAAAGAAGTATCTACTCTGAGATGTTGAAAGGAGTATGCGATCCATCGTTACAGAGGCATTAGTGTTAGGGACCATTGTGCTATCTGCTACATGTATGCAAAAAACGATTTACTTCCCGATTCAGCTCACTAATATGATTGTGTCATCATATTCTTACCACCCGCACTTCATTTAGTTTCCATACTTTCATTACAGCCAATGTTAGCTACAACGGAAATAACATTCAATGAAAACTGCTTTGCATGTCTTTCCCCCCTCCCTTTCCTTAGTTTGATGTAATTTTCCTTCTGTACTACTAAAAGAAGTAACGAACACATGAGAACCTTGCCATTTCATAGTAGGTAGATATCTGTAAAACTCTAGTAATTTTTAATGGCCTCAAAGTAATTGCATATAGAATAGCCGGGCTTAGTCAAGATCTATTGCACTCACCATAAACGTAGAAAAGCTTTCCATTAATACGTTTCAGAAAATAAAAGTTTACAGCATTATTTTGTAGGAGTTCTACTGAATGCTTAAAACCATTTACACATAGAGGTAAAAAACCTCTCCACACAGAGTTGTTTTACAAGGGACTGCATCCACAGAGGCCAAACTAGTGCTTTGGATCTTACTACTTTTTAGATCGTTCAGCTCGCCTGGCAGCATGGGCAGGAGAATTCAAATGGTCTTACTCATTAGCATCATATAGTGCAAAGAAAAACTTTGCATACCTGTACACAGAACCTAAAACGTGTGCTCCAGAACTAAACAGACAGTGAGATGCCATGCCTAGAAGATCAAGTTTGGTTCTTACGCTCCTGGCATCTGAAAATGAGGAAATTCTGAACTGACAAAAATCTGTTTCATTCTATGGGCAGTAATGCTTCCAAGTTAACTGTCTGTCAACACAACGGGAACAAGGTAGCAACTTTTCTCCCCTTCCAGTAAGCATGAATACTTAACATTTCTTCTTTCAGATGGCTGTGATTCAGACAGAAGGAAGGCTCAGAAAGTGTCTATGGGAACAGATCCCTTTTGCAGAATGAAGCCTAGGTCTCTTCAGAAAACAGTCTCATCTCTGTGAAGGATGTTAAAAAGAAAGAGGTAGTCCTCTAGGAGACTCAAAGGACGTAAATATCTAACTGGTAAAGAAAGAACATGGTCTCAGTGAAGGATACAGGGAGATCAATAATTTTCCTTCGTTTAAGGAATTTGACATATTGACAGGAAGAAATCAGGCCTAACACACCTCTTTATAACTTTGTGAGCTTGTTAGAGAATGCCAAGCTTAACACTGATGAAGAGCTGCAGCATGAGCAGGTGGGCTGAACAAACCCAACTTCTTCCTACAGCACCAAACAGGAGCCTGCCTTTGGAACTTGAGGAGGATTTTCTGCCTCTTTGTTGCTGTGACAGACACTCTCTGGTTTCAAAAGGAAATCTGGTTAATCTGGAATTGCCCTGTCATCAGCAGAAGAGCTGCAGTTACCTAAGAAGGGAAGGACTTACCCCTAAGGAGTTGCACTTCTGTTTCCTCTCCGTACTCACTAGGCTGAGCAGAGAAAACCCAAAGCAAGATAAATTCTCACGTCATAACAAAAGGGTGGTTGTGAGGAGGGGAGGAGAGCAATTTCTCAAACGCAACTTTTATGCTATTGTTCAGAACCCACTCATCTTGCCCAGGAGGCTGCTTTAGTGCTTTTGTGAGGTTCTCCAGCTAAAAATGCAATAAACTGTGTGTTATTTTGAGATACTGTAATTACCATGGTGAATATGCTCTTTGCCTTTTTCCTTTACTTGCTCTAGGGTCAAAACCTCTCATCTGTGACCCCACAAGAGTATATTTGCCAGCTGCAGTACTAGAGCATCAAGGTTTGGATCACACTTTACAGAAGACATCAGAAACTGGATCCATAACCACCTCCTCGACTGACCTGCCGGACATGGCATTTTCTGGTTCCACTTCTGAGTTTGTCACCAGGGAGCTGTCTGTAGGGACCAGCTCCCAGTCAGCCTTCTGCCAGGCTCCTCCAGATGCAATTATTCTTTGACTTAGCTTTCAACATGTAGGCTTCGCTCCCCTTTTTCTACATTTAAAGTTAGACTTTTCCAAAGCCTGTATTTACAACTTTTCCAGACGAAATAAGAAGTGTCTTGTTATGTTTGATTCATTAGAAAGTTCCATAAGGAAGCTATCACACATCGCAGGGTACTTCTCTTGCAGAGACAATGTAGAGAACTGCAAATGAAACTCAAAATCTCCCATGAACTAAAGTAACTCTAAATAGGCTATTTAATAAAGGAGTGCAGGCCTAGTAATATGTCCACTAATTGCAGCGACAAAGCTCCCATCTACAGCACTTCACTGGCCCAGGAGCACACCTCCATCTTTCATTATTAGTTCTGGAGTTGGCAACCTGTCTTATTTCTGACGTTAATGACATCAGCCATGAAATATGTTTCAGTTCTGTCTAAACAATTTACATATATATGCATTACACGAAGCAAACAGTTCTATTCAAGTTCTCATTATTATATACAGAATATACAGAAAGGACAGCCAGGGCGGTTTACTATTTTGATATCAATATTGATTACATTTTAATAGTTTTTAAATTTTTTTAAAATTAACTATATTCCTTCATTGGTCGTCAAATATTTGAATGACAATATATAGAACCATCCAGTATTTATTGACAGTGACAGATACACATATATTCACATATATGCTATGCAATAATCACTTAGCGTATGACGTTAAACATCTCTTACACAAGCAATTCACATTTTTTATGAACTAAGACTCTTTGAAGTCTTTAATTTTCTGAGGATTTTGTGCCATCTTCAAGTTATTAGTGGGCCAATAGTAATATCCATAAATCTTACTAATTTATAATAATTCAAGTGTATTTTTTCTTATCCCAGTGGGAAGAAATTCACCTTTGCTGTCTGGATACCATTAAGCTTCAATCCGCTTTTTATGGATGATCTCAAACAAGGGAGAGGTTTGAGCCCCAGCCCTTGCTAAAGAGAGGGCAGTCAGGAGACACATTCCCAGTACCCTTGCTCATTACTACTGCTCTTGGTAGGTGTAAATTTTACCCTTTGTGGAACATGATTAAGGATGAAGGCCAAATGTTTAACCTGTCGTCCACATTTCTCATCATGGGCGAGTGCAACCTCCTCCCTACTCTCCTTTGCTTCTCCTTTTCTTTTGAAAGGATGCTTGTGAGTGTAACAGAGCACAATTCTGACAAGATGTAATTATTTCAGATAAATTATCTAACTGTAAGCAAAAAATGAAGCAAAAAATTATATGCTAAGTCAGCTAGCAAAGAAAGAACAAATATCGTGAGTTTGTTCGGTCTTCAGCAGTGTTTTGCAGTTCTGCTTCTAGACCAGCTGAGCTGCAGAAACATTTCAGACTTGAAATGGACGACTTGAATGCAAACATGCTATTTGTAGAATGATTAATTTTTTAATGATTAAATACGAAACAATCACGCAAATTAAATTTAGTGTTTCAGGTATGTGTTAACTAGAGAACTCAGCACACAAAACAGTTCTAAACAACTTGGTAAAATTAGTTCTTCCTTCTAAGAGGACTGAGTACTTCCCAGCTCACAGCCATACTATCCTCAGAACAGTGTCATGGATGCCACCTAAACCACCGTAAGGCACCAACATAGCACACAGAATACATCAGATGAAAGCGTGATATATTTGATTAGAAGGATCCCGATTCTTAAATGACACTGAAAAGACTTCCAAATTGAATTTCCAAGTTCAAGCTCCCATGAAGTCTGAATGGTCACAGCTATAGTAAGCAACAGAGGTGAAGCCGAGTAGTAACTCTCACACATAAAAAATAACTCACTATTATTTAGCATTTTTTTTATTGGAGTGCAGCACAGATGCTTTCCCTGAAACAATAACTTCAAAACAATTATGAACATAGCTGTCAAAAATATTAAATACATACATTTAAAAAAATCTAAAACATGACTAACAACCTAAGACATTCACAATACAATTTCTCCATCATTTACAGTATTTATCTCAAATACTGTAAGAGGATTCAAGTCTGAAAATATATGTATTTTAAGCTATCACAGAGCATAGAAAATATATGAAAATATCCACTAACATTTGGCACAATATAAATATTCTACCCCAAGAGAGAAAACAAGTGTAGTCTTTTGTGTAACACAGATCATTATTCATCACAAACCATGACGTTACATCAGAGAGCTATTGCTCCTGCAGCAGCAGCTCTGGTTTGAGTTGGGAAAAACATGCTCAGTGCTTGCGAGGAAGGGACGCAGTGGTCTGTGAGAACGCATGTTTAGGTACTTAGCCATTTAATTTAGCTGGATAAGAAACAATGTAATGTTTTCCTGTTCTTAAACATTGCCATCTGTATCTCTGGCACACAAATTAAAAAAAGAAGGGTGTGACCATTAAAAGTACGTGTCCTGAGATTTCCTTCTTCAGGGGGCAAGGAGGTTAAAATGGAAAAGCTGATCTGTGTATAAATCAGGAACACATGTGGTAATGAGAACAAACAGCAGCCAACGGGCAGCAGGGAGGACTTCTCCAGGCACAAAACGAGATGGACAAAAATACCATCTACTGGAAAGGGAGTGGAGCGACTGATTTTCGCTTTGAAAATGGTTAAGTTCAACCAATTCTATTAAGCCGTCATAATTATTTAAGTACTCATAATTAACTCTGAGTTTTAAAACTTGGTTTAACTGAAAAGCTGTCTGTCCAGGAGTGCAAAGCAGCGTTCCTTTAGCGTTAATACTGGGTTCTACCTGTAGAAAGTCGGAGGTGATCTTAACATGTGTAACAGGATCTATGTGTTTAGTATCTGAGTGAAATAACAAAACAGTGCAGACGTGCACAGACTTCATCTTAAAGTTATGAAATGTTTGTGTCTGCAGCCTGCCTACTGGAAGTAGATACCAACAGCCAGTCTCCTACTCAGGCTGAAACAGTTTTGCTTGATTTCTTTGGAGATAAACAGAATATTTAACATAGTAAGTTACAGTTCACTTAAAGCTAAGAAATACAACACAGTTGTGAATAACAATCCTTTTGATGCAATCCATCTGATATACCAGTGGCAGGCCCCCAAAATATTAAGTCAATTAAAATAAGTCTTTATCTTCACCTTAAGACTTGTTCCTTGACACAGACAGAAAAAAATAAAGAAAACATTATGGATCACAAAGCACTGAATTTTCAAGTGTAAAGTCATACCAAAATCTTGATAAATTATCATTGATGTCGTAGGTGAGCAATCGGTCAGGAACGTCATTATGGGTGCCCTGTACTGCTAACACATGTGGTGCTAGGGCAAAGGGCACGTCACTCAGAAGATCTGACATGAAAGGGCTGCTTTCCAAATTTTGACTCCTTTCATTTCCCACCTCTGCACTTGACACAGTCAACTGCGATCGGTGCCCTGTATTTATCTAAAGAGAACAGAAGAACAGAAATTTAGACACTACAAATCAGGCAGCTATGGATTTGTACTTAGAACCATCATGACCTACTAATAAATGAAAACAAAAAATAAAATAATAAATAAAATCAGTTTCAGAGTTTGGTTCAGGTAGATCTAAAATAGCAATTCTTAATACACGTCGATATAATTCTTTGGGTCAGGCTGACTTGAATTAAGGCTAAAACAACAATAGATTTTTGTGAATGATTAGTGAGATTTCTCCACCTAATGTTACTCTGCATTTATGAAACCCATAAGGCTGGTGGGACTTTTTGTCATTATGTCCAGTCTTGTTTAGGGGAAATTATTTCATATAGTTCCTTTCATAAACTGAAGAAGCTCCATCTTTTGTTCCCCCTGTGCCTTTTCAGAAGTTGTCCAACAAAGGCACGACTTTGATGATTAAAAAACACTCCTATCCCAGTTACTTCAAAGTATTAATGATGTTGCTTTCCAATTTGAAATGGAATTGCATGACTGGCTGGTGAGGTCTATTATATATGGCAATATATGCATTGCCAAATATGTGCTTTATAGAAAAACACAGTTAACAAAACTTAAAAAAAAACCAACAACAAAAACCCCTGAACCAAACCCAACAAGAAATAAATGAATAAGCCACTGCCATACAGAAGTAGTCAATATCATTTACAGAAAATGCCAGCAGATAGGATGCTGGACCCAATAGACTTGCCAGCTTTAATACTGGCCTACCATTATGACGTTATTAAGTGCCTATCCTAAAACTTCTACTGTTTTAAAAACAAAGAAAAGACTATTTACTCTGCCTCTAGAAATCAAATCTAACTTGTTTTACTACTTATAGCAGTAAAATGCTACGCAAACTGATAGCTCTCATGTCATCTCTAGGAGTAAGATGTTTGTTATATGGATTTCTGTTTTGTATAAGGACACATACAGAAATATTCAGTAATTTGTTCAGAAGTGCTTAACAAGTCACGTCAGAGCCAAGAACATTAGACATGAATTTCTGATTGCAGTCCTGACTTCTTCTTTTCAACCCTCCATACTCAGCACACAGCCAGAAAAATCCAAAGCTTACACTGTTTTTAGGGAAGGGAGAGCACTGAAAGCTTTAAACGCTAATTTGGTGTCAACTGATCGTAAGAGTTAAACGGATCTAGTTGTACGGAGGTCGCTTTCATCCTAAAGGTCAAGATCTGACCTGTGCTGGAGTTGAATGTTACAGATCATGGCTGTTACAGAGAAGCTGAGATTGTGGCTGTTTGACAGAAGGACAGTTTGCGCGGTGGAGTGGTGGTGGGGTTGTTTGTTTTCTAGCCTGGGAGTATGTAACACAGCTAGGCATTTAGCCAGGTAAAAGGCACTCCATCTCCTTCTCAAAGGAAGGAATGGATTTGACTTGAACACAACCTCAGCACTAGTCATTCCTTACAAAACCCAACGTTCATCTAGCAGGACAGATAAACAAACATTAAACCTACTATTAAACTGTCAACAGTGAAATAGATAATTGTCCTGGTTTTGGCTGGTATAGAGTTAATTTTCTTTCTAGTAGCTGGTATAGTGCTGTGTTTTGGGTTGAGTATGAGAAGAATGTTGATAACACCCTGATGCTTTTAGTTGTTGCTAAGCCGTGTTTAGACTAAGTCAAGGACTTTTCAGCTTCTCCTGCCCAGCCAGCAAGAAGGCTGGAGG
>JAVKLA010000073.1:16689692-16747965 GCA_034782735.1 Sagittarius serpentarius
CCAGACCAGGCTGCTCAAAGCCCCATCCAGCCTGGCCTTGAACACTTCCAGCGACGGGGCATCCACCACCTCTCTGGGCAACCTCTTCCAGTGCCTCACCACCCTCACAGTAAAGAATTTCTTCCTTACATCTCATCTAAATCTACCCTCTTTCAGTTTAAAGCCATTAGCCCTTGTCCTATCACTACAGGCCCTTGCAAAAAGTCCCTCTCCGGCTTTCTTATAGCCCCGCTTTAAGCACTGAAAGGCTGCTGTAAGGTCTCCCTGGAGCCCCCTCTTCTGCAGGCTAACAGCCTCAGCGCTCTCAGCCTATCCTCATCTCAGCCCATCTCACTTTACAAGGGGTCTTAGCTTCTATAGCTGCTAATTGATAACACTTAGAGGGAAGTCTTCCTTCTTGTCACGGCCAAATAGGCTCAAGGTGTGCATCATAACAAAATTCATAACCAACTTCTACTATAGACATATTCTCTTGCTAAGAACACTGCCAAACACACCGAACATTTATTTATGTTAATGATATTCATCTGACACCCCCCCAATACTTCAAGTAAGTACTTATATTTGTAGCTGCTGTAAACTTAAAAACTTCCCTTAATTTCTACTCTGCACAAATTTGTTACATACCCTCTTGAAAGAAATAACCTGTGAGCATTTATTGAGGTGCTGATATTTGCTTTTATTACATCAGTCCCATATTCTGAAGGGGAGAGCAGAGCCAGAAAGTTCCAAATGAAAATCAGGAAAAGGTTACATCTAGGAATCAATTAAACAAGATCTTCAAAGACCCTTCTGCCTCCCCCCACTCCCACATTCCAGGGAAAAATGATCCCTCATTCACTGTCCTGTTCCCATAGCTCAGATGATAATCAGAAATCCCTAGAATCTAATGTTTATTTTGTTTGGCAAATTATACTTTTATGAACACCTGTTTGTATCTTAATTGTCCCACAAGCTGGATGAACTCAATTTACAATGCAAATTAGACCATCATGTGGCAAAACTATCTTCAAAGAGGAAAAAATATCGGACAGAGCACAAAGCGTCTTGGATCTTCTTTTTTCCTCCAGAAACTTTACATTTGTTAGAAGGGTGCCAAATGGGCAGCCCCATAAATTAAAACATGCACAGAGAAGATACCATGTATTGACAATGACAGAGCAAGAACCAGCTTTTCTTACTCTCAAGTCCCACTCTACATTTCAAAGCAAGACTGCAGTAAGGAAGGATGGATTACATTAGAATTATTTTACTGTTAAACATCATTTTACCATACTCAATCTCTGCATACTGTCAGCGAGGTTCTTAATAGTCTATAGATTCTGATACTATTTGAATAGCCAAAACAGTATCACAAATAAAGCCCAAAATGGCTGGGAGCAACATAGTACAGATAAGTCAGGAACAAAGAAGTGTCAGGTCAGTATAACAAATGCCATAGTCTGATCTCGGATCCAATGGACTTTGGGTCTCAGTCCGCCCAACCCCTCATGAGAAGGTCTTGGGTCCAATATGACAAGATTAGTTTACAGCATAAATGAGAAAAGGATTTGAGATTTCCTATTTCAGTTTCACATATAAACCACTACTGTCTCTCCCATGAAAAGAGCTACTTTTCACTATCTTAATGTGTTCACATTCACTTTTTCATTTATAGCAAGTCACATATTATGTTACTGACATATACTGACATATTATTGGACTGACATCTCGACAAATGATGCAATGGGAAAAATACAAAACCTGGGGAGAACGACTCTTTAATGCAGTATGCAAAACACAAACACGGTAGAAAAACACTGGCCAAAGTTAACCTGGAAAGTTAACTGAAGATAGGCTGCTGGAAAACTCTGTCACGTTTGCAGTTTAACTCCTTGAATATTGCGGAGCCCATCCCTTCATCTAGTACACAGTGTGTCATATGCGTTATGGCGTATGTTATATTATCTATTAGGTATCTACATACGAACAAAAAAGTTTCTGTCCTGAACAACTCAGGTTGCAAGAAGTAATTTTTCAGTTCTGCCTCGCGCAGTCATTGCAGACAATCATTGCGCTTTGCTATGCAGAATTGTTTCTGAGCACTCTTGCAGTGATATTTAATATATTGGCCTCACCTGCAAGGTCTTACACCAAGCTAGACATATTTTTGTGCTTCCAAATCATAAAGACATCCTTTAAATGGGCTAAGACATATTTCACTCATATGCTCGAGAATCCACATCAGTGAAAAGACCTTGATGAAGCCAGCCTGACCAGCAGGCTTTTATAGCGACTGCAGCAACGTAATGAAGAACTGGACACTCCAGTAGAGAACATCAATCACCCATCAGTGCTGAGATCGCCCAAGCTGGTTACAATGCAAACACAAGCACAAAGCTATGTGATGCAATCAAAGTCAAGGTTATGAAATGGCTTATGTTTTCACGCATGCATTCTTCAAGCATATATACAACTGCAAGTCCTAGAGAATTTGATATCCCACATTAGTCACACTGGTTTCTACTTAAATGCCTAACTTATTTATCCAGAATACAATCTATTCAGAGCATATTCTCTGGACATTAGCTAAACAAAGCACTGCCAAATGCTATGACACCCAATCCTGCTATGAGAAATATTAATTGAATGCACTTAGAAGATCACCAAACAATTTACATTTCACCAAACATCAGAGAGTAAAAAAATCAGTTAAAATTAGAGAAGGTATGGTAATCAAATTTAATTCAAATAAGCAAGGTGTTTTCTGCAGTCTTCGTTTGCAATCCAAATGAACAGGGATAAAAGAAACAGTATGTAAATATATATGGTAGCTGGCCACCAGATACTAATTGCACTCTGATGGCAAGGGTGTTATATGTTATTTCAAAACTAACAAAGTATAAAATTATCCTCTAAAGTAAATTCTTCCTTTTTGCTCTTTTTCTTTTTTTAAATGTTTCTCAGCTGCCTTTAAAAAAATCTAATTTGCTGCACCTCTGTGCTAACCATAAAGTCTGCCAAGAGTCTCGTAAGGAAGAAAAAATGCGCAGTTTACAATGTACTGAGAAGCTGGATTTACAGTGCTCTGAAGCAGAAGCAAAGATCACTGCTGGCATTATTACCATCCAAACTACCGAACAAGGTTTTCTAACAAAAACTGACTGATTTAAAGAAATTTGTACTTTCTGTAAAAAAAGCTTTTTTTTCCAGAAGCAGACCCATTTTCCTTAAAAAGACAGCCTTAAGAAACAAATAGTACATTCAGTTTTCCAGAATATTTAGTAAATATCCAGCAATATCATAATTATGAGACCTACAAACACTACTAGTGATACAAAAATATTATCTTTATTTCAGGCAATTTTGTGGTGTTACAGCAAATAGTGTTTCATAATGTATCTCAGAATTTATTTAGCATTATGCAGTTATTTCTGACGTATCTAGAAATGGAAATTGTCTTAGTTCTTCCAATTGTGTTTTAGTTGATGCTTTTTAGGGTATGCACTGGGCCTTTTTAGAAAATTTGTAGGAATTCCAGAGCGAGCATCTCCACGGAGGACAACAATTCACTTTTCAAAGAAGAACAGTAATGGGCAAAGAGGAACAGAGGGGAAAAGAAAAATTACTCACAAGGCACTCTGAACGTTTAGCACTTTGTACTAAAAAGATCTAAGCTAGGAGAAAAGGATCAGTAGAACCTTGCTAGGGGAGGGAAAAGTGTACATGACATGACAGTTTTTAAATGTCACAAAAACCCCAACCCAAAACATCAACAACAAAACACCCCTCCACCCAACACACCAATAAGTATGTGACCTATACCCTTACAGAACTGTAAGGAGGGAAGAAAGCCACCTGGACAAGCACAACACAGATGCCCCTGAGATGGTTCAGAAAACCTCACGTGAATCATGACAGCTGCTATTCTTTCAAGGCTGGCTCAAAAGTTTAGTCAGCATCCCCTCCAGGGACTCAAGAAAAAAGTTATTTCTATCTGGGAGAACAAAAGTAGATGGAAGAAGAAGTGCTGGAGGCCTTGCAGTAGCTCGTTGCCGTACCCAAATGACTTCTGGTCGCTTGCTTGCTTTTTTAACAGCAATGCAGGGAATGGGATTGCAATACTAGCCCAAGACTGGTGTTGTCAGTGGTTGCAATAGGGCAGACTTCCACGCTGAAAGCTTTGGGCTAAGATAGAGTCCTTGGAGAGGCTTTTAGAAGCAAGAATGGCTGTCAATGGAAATCAGCTTTCCCATTTGCTTCGGGCTCTTGTTTCCCAGCTTCTTATGACTCTCATTCTGTAATACAGCAGTGATTGGTCTTTCTTAAAGAGCTCCTGCTATCTGTACAATTTTGTGTGATTAGTACGCAGCATGTTTTTTCTCCATTTATCAATATCGCTGTTCAGAGTAAAACAGAACCAGATTTTAAAACAAGCATTTAAGAATATTTTTACTGAATTGTGACATACATTTTAGATCTTTTTCATTTTCCTCTTTAAAACATGCTTTTTCAGCTGTTTCTTAGACTAGAACAGAATCAAGGTCAGGTTAATGTTGCTGAAATCTTAAAGAAAAAAATTCTGAAGAAACAGTGAAAAGTACCTCTGACATTCTACAGTTTTTCATTATTACAGCAAAGCTCCCCACAGACTATCCTGGCGTGCAAAGAACAGTAGGGGAATCTTTGCTAAACCACACTTTCAGTATCAATAATGATGTACACTTGCACATACTTACTGGCATCAAAGGAATTAGAAAAGTGTAATTATTCAGAACTAGCTTTTTCTCTAATGTAGGAACAATCCGATATTTTAAATGCAGAATGAACTTTCTGTAATTAGTACATGCTCCTTGCCCTCTCAAACAGCTAAAACTGTTAATCTGCAGAGGGGAAGAATTGCGAGGCTGTCATTTGAACTCTGGATACTCTGAACGTTCCACGGTTAAAGCGTGTTAGTTTAATTATCCTAGTAAATACTAGAGATGCCTGTGAGTTTTATTTATGAAACACCTATAGAGTGTAATTTAACCCTGAAAAGTATTCTTAAGTACCACAAAAGACTGCGTATCTCATGTCTAAACCAACTATCTCGTTTCTTCATCCTAGAAGAAAAAAAATGGTTTTCTTTGTTAACAATTTTGCGAACTCAAACCAGAACAAGATTATGGTTCTGGTTTTACTCAATCCCTATAATAACAATTGGGCACAGGAAACATTTGAGGGGGTGGTGGTGATAAATTTAGTAAATATATTGAACTTAATATAACTGAAATTGTATAATGATATTTTTATTCCTAATTCCTACTTTTACTCCTTTATTCCTAATTCCTATTATTTAATTATTTCATTCAATAATTGTTTAAAGACAGAGAACCATAATGTCTCAAACGAGGGCATCTATAATGAGAAACTATAAAATTGTGAACAAAGAGGGATAAGATGCAACATGAAGAATGACTGCAGAACTAAGAGAAATCAGAAATAAGAAGGAAGCAGAAAAGGATTCTAAATCTTTATTAAAAATGCTAAGTCTTAATTTCCCACCATAAATAAAATCATTATACTCTTATTTTTCCTTCTATCCCAACCAATTTTAGCACTTCTGAATCTGATAATTGAAGAGCTGCATCAGCATTTATGCCCCTTCAGTAGCGAGGTTCCTCTTCTTGTGTTCTTGTCCTCCCTTTGCCTCTGAGCTTAAGGCACTGTCCTAACAGGTGAATTTTGGACAACGTTCCCCTCTGCAATGTGAACATTGTGATAAGAATAATTTTGGAAGAAAGACAGAGGTGTGGGTTCAGTAAGGAACAGTTTATCTAGTTCCTCTGTTCCTTCAAAGTACTATGCAAGCTATTCATAGCAAAGATCTCATACATTATGATAAGCAACTCGAACAATATTCAGCATGTTGTGCTTCTGCCAGTACCAGGAAATGTTACTAAGTAGGCCAGAATTTTTTTTTTCTTTTTTCTGTAGCATGTATGCTGAAAGATTTAAAAGTTCATGAAAATTACTATAGTAAGTAAACTGCAAGCCAGAAATGCAGGCAGTTCTAGACATCCAGCAGTGCATTCCACAGCCACAAATCAGAAGTGAAGGACAAGTCAATATATTGCAAAATGAATGGGAAGTCTGATAAATGCTGATAATGGATTTGTTCTGTAACTTCAGTGTCATCCAAAAGCACAAAGTACTCACACTTATTTTGCTGTTATCTTAATTCCTGATGCAATACAAAAGTCAAATAACTTTTCAACAGAGCCAGAGAATATACTAAGAAATTAATTTTCTATAAAGCTTTAATTGCATACTGAAATAAACAGTATTTAAATAATCCATTTTAATTTAGCAGCTATATTTGGTCAATGTAGTTAGTGACAACAAGATTTTAGTTTCTCTCTACTGCTCCAAGCAAAAAAACATCCTGAAGGCTTTTTGGGAAGCTGATGTCCTGAATAGGAGGAGCTTAAACAAACTGGGTCTCTGCTTCCACGTCTCTACGTCTTGTTCCCAACCCCTGCTATTGTAGAAGCTCCACCATGGTAACCTGCTATGCCAGAAAAAAGATGAGAGTTTCTCTGAGATGGTAGATGTCCATGGAGCAGAACCTCTAAAAAAGAGGGGTAATACTGCATTCTGTCATTATTCTACTAAGTGTATGAAAATCTAAGGACTTGAATGGGAAAGGAAGCTGTCTACTTAAGAAAAGAACTTAGACAATTAAACATAAGACTAGTAAGAAAATATTTAGCAAACATGGGTTTCATAAAAAAAAGTCAATAAAGTTTTCAGCAAATTGGAACAACTGGGAAAAGCTGCATAAATCAGAAGTTATTGTTTTGAGAAGAAAAGGAAATCTCTCCTGGAGTAATTGAGGTAGTCAGCAACATCCGTGAAATGTCTCCCCAGAATGTTATTATCAGTGAGAGGAAAAAGACAGAGGGATAACAATTTCCATCTACAATAAGAGGAAAGCAAAAGGAAATGATCTTGGATTTGGTTTTCAGAAAAAAGCTAATTGAGTAGAGTGAACCGAGAAGAATCATTACTCTGAACCCAGGTGAAGCTTCCTCCAGCAATACCTGCAAACAATGTCCTCAGCCATACTTTCAGAAGTTTTGTTAGGTAACTAAACCCCTGGGTCTTCCTAACAGTCTCCCTCCTCAGTCTTGAAGAACATAAATGGATTCCCAAGCAGATGTGTGAATAAAAATTGCCATACTAAGTGCTTTGTTCTGAGTTTTTTATTGCGCTGCTTAAAATCCAAGCATGCGGCAAGACTAGCAATATGTCCCATTTACAAATTTAAAATACTCTAATGCCAAAAAAGTGAATTAGGCAAGTATCTCCTAACACAACTTTCCACCTGCTCTCTCCATAGAGATTCAAGTCAGTAAGAGAAAGGAAGGACAGATACTTGACTTTAAGTTCCTCCATACACAGTCTGTAGCTGGAGCACTTGTCAACAGCACCTTCACCAAACAGGTTACTAGAAGCCAGAGTCTGTAAAGCTTCAATCTACAAACAGTGACAAGACTGAGTTGTCCTCAGCACCTACTGCTTAGGCTTTTGAGATGCAGGAATAAAAGCATGATGACTCTCAAAGCAGTAAAGGACCAAATAATTTATTAATTAAGTAAAAGGAAACAAATATTGGTCATCTCTTTCAATTAAGGTGGCCTCTTTCAGCCTCCTTGTTCTCTATGGAAGGAAGATAATTGGACCATAAAGAAAAGGAGGAAGGGTACTTTTTTGGCTTTAAAAATAGATTCGTTTTTATGAAGCAGACTACTAATTGCATTACAACACTAGAAAAGTATTCTTAAAATGTGTAACACTGTAGAAGCAAAGAAATTTGCAAACAAATAATTTCCATTTTATCTTGTATCTTTAGAACAAAATCTGACTGTGCTACACAGTGCACAGTCTTTCACAAGTCTGACAGGACTGAGGAGTGGTGATTTGGAATTGTTTTAAGGCAGAAATTACAGCAGTAGCACATTGTCATGAAAGGATCAAACCATACCAATGGAAAGTACAGAAAAACATTCCTGTCTTATCAATATTAGCATTTTGGACTGAAATGAGGCAGTTTTCACATCATATTTCCTTTCTATTAAAATGGTCTGCCCACTGCTCTCTGTGGTGGTTTTTATGTTGGTTTTTTTTCCCCGAGAAAGAGGCAGTAAAACTAACCTAAAGACATCGTTATTTTCCTTACTTGGTGTTTAGAGTAATTATTAATAAGCTGCCCTACACTACAGTATTTCAGCTACCATTTCACGCTAATGCCTCATGTTGTAAATATCACTGTACCATCAGGCTGTATTAGCACACAGTCTCACCAAGTAATGAATGATCTACATTGCATTTTAGATCAATTTTAATATTTGGAAAGCCCAGAAGGGTAGCTCCCAGAGGCAGGATGACTGACCAATCAATTCCTTGACAGCAGCAAAGTGAACCAGCATTACTGGCTTTTAGTTCAACCGCATGTGTTTGGGCAAGAGATACAGTATAATCAGTAGTTTTATCTGGGGATTATGCTAGTCAGAAGGTCCCAAAACTAGAGAAAGGCTAAAAAATATGATGGAAACATCTAAGCACCCAATTTGAGCATCTCCTGCTACAAATAACCATCCAATATAACTGAATAAGCACACAATTAAGTCAAGCATATACTAAGTCTCTGCCCAAACTAAATAGGGAGGTATGCAAATTGTGCTTCTGGATGCACATGCCTTGGTCACTATTTGGATTGTACGTTCCTTTACTAAAGCCTAGCTCTCAAAATGAAGGGGCTGCCAATAAGGCCAATTTTACTATTTTATGAACTTTTTACATGTGGGTATGTACATTGCTATTTATAGGCACTAAACATCGAAAATATATCATGCTTGTGCGTCCTTCCTTTCCCTACAGGAGGCGATTGGGTCTTCTGTTGCTCAAACCTCACCAATTGTACAAACTGACAACAGCCCTGACTCCAGACTCCACAGGCAGGGCTGTGGGAGGGAGGGATGCTCCAGTCCATTTGTTGTGTTTACGTGTATTTGCTGGCCAGACAGAACATTCAAGTCCCATCTTAAAAGACTGCAAGGCTTCCTCAGTTCTTGTCGTAATGAAATCTCAACTGAAGTTAAGCAAAGGGTTTAACAGTATTCCACACTTGCAAAGTGCTATCGAAAAGTGCTTTGCAAGAGAGCGCTGCATTACTTTTTTGAAAATGAATGGGTTTCTAAGTTCAGAGAGGAACCTGGTGACAACCACATTAATTCACATCTCTCAATTCCCACTCCAGTTCCCTATATCTAAAAATAAGTTTCCCTTTAAGAAAAAGACAATGGACATAGCATTCTTGACATTACTATGATTACTAAGTATCTGAAATAACCCCAGCTGTGTATCATGTTACACAGATAACAAGTCTAACTATTCACTTTAGAATTGAGAAAAACCCTACAAGGTGATAGTCTTACAAGACACCTCCAGGTCTCACTGCTTGACCCTGGGTCGATAGATCGCACAAATCAGAGTTTATATAATGTTACTTGTGAGGCCATTGCAACTAATCCTTTGTGACAAGCAGAAGCAGACTTTCTCATGGATGATCATGTTGCTTAAATTTTACATATGTATGTACTTATACCTAATATATTTATATATAATATGTACATATACTCTCCCCTCCCCGCTAAGTAGACCAACTGTTAAGGGCAGACAGAAGTCCACTGGTCTCTACATTCTGGAGATCTTCCTAGTATGAAAAGACCTCTTAAATATTTTGTTCAATTAGCAATATCAACATTACAAGATAATGAAGTTTTATAAAGTAAATACGCTCTTGCGTAGTAATAGCTGTAATACGTAATAGTTGATTGTTTTTAGCTGACTGGGCTATTTACCTTCATTCTCAGTAAGATCACAACCATATACTGTGCCTTTCTTATCATATGGCAGCTCTACCTCGTACGCACTTTCCACCTGTGGCTGCACATGGATCCCCCAAAGCACTGCAAGCTATTTACTATACACGCAAAGGACAGGGGGAGCCAAGAAAGATGATGTCCATTGCAGCCATGAACACTGAAAAGCAGTCATCCTTCTTTAAAGGTAATCTTAAAGCTTTACTTCCTATAGCTTATGATCATACACAATAGCTGAGTAGAACCCAAGATCTTTCTTCTAACGGCACCAGCATTCAGAGAAAAGTACATGCTTGATGAGTTGCTGCAGACAGTCTTACTCCAGTCCCTTCTAAGAGTGGATAAATTCATTAAGTGATTATTGCTTACATACCCAATTAAGAAGAGAGAAAATATGGACCAACATGCTTTAAGGGCTTTATATGTGAAAAAGAAGATCTTGGAGTTAATATGACATATGACAAGCAATTAATCTAACCAGATCATGACTAAAATTCTAGCTTACGAGAGCTTAAAAAAAAAACCCAAACATTCTAAGCAGCAACATTTTCTACAGACACTGTATTTTGTCAAAATGGAGCAAATTAAACACAAACACTGGCCAATAATTTTGAAATATAAACCACCTTCTCTAAAGCAAATGCAGGGAATTTAAAATGATGCAGTAAATCTAGCCCAGAACACCCTTCTCGAGACTTTAAATATGGGACCCTCTGAACCATAACCTAAGAGTTGGGTGACTGAACCGAGACGTAATCAGTAATAGCTCCTTTTCCAGTAACTTGTAAAAATAATCCAGACAGCCAAGCTTTACTAAAAACTGGGCAATAACAGGTCTGGAAGGATCATTTAGTTTTTTGTTTTTTTCTTTTTTAAAAAGGAAAACAAGATAATATTAACATTATTCATGCCTCGGAATTATATCAGGTGATCTGCTCAAAAGGATATTTTAAAAGGCTATCAACTTCAGCAATACTTGCTAATTTTTCTAGAAGAGTAAAAAGAATATTAAATTAATTTTCCCCCCTACTCTATGCACTCACAGCTCCCATTATCTCCTCCTGGATATTTTATATCTCATAGTATTTCTGTCTTTCCAATTGACTAATATGACCCCCTAACCACATGCCTAGAAAACTGTTATTTACATCTATTCAGAATCCTTACATAGCAGCTTTACAAAGCATCAATTTAATGAGGATAGTAACTGCCAATTCAGACGTAAAAATATTTTTTCTAATTTATTCAGATACTTGCCCAAAATGGTACACACCAGTATCTATATGCAGAAAACCACAGATAATTTTAAATTTACTCCAGGAAACATGGGCTTTCTATCTGCTACGTTCTCAGTTTTTAGTAGCAAATTATGAAAAGAAAGGGCACAAGAACCATAACAGAACTATTGCAATTCATAAAGAAAACTATGTCCTATGATGATAAGTAGCACAGCAAGGTATATAATTAAGAGTGGCTACAACAACAACATATAAATTAGATAATTATGGATTAAGCAATCCCTTGGGGGATTCTCTCTTGCCCTAGAAAACGTATAACAAGCTCCTTAGATAGAAGGCAATAGCTATTAAGTATTTGAGGGAGAAATAGGACTATAAAGAAAAACAAACAAACAAAAAAAAGAACACAGCAACAGAAAAATCTTAATTCACAATCTAAAGACGGCTTTCATTTTTGGTAGTTTATTTTAATACCCTTACTGGTACAGTTTTCACCCATTAAATCTGTTGACATCTGTTGGCTAAAAAGCACATGTCAGATTATGAAGAAGTGCAGTATCAAATAAACACGAGCTGTTTCTTAGGGTGACAGTAGGGAGATCCAAAACACTGCAGCTATTACCAGAAATGTAATTTTTTTTGTCGTTGTTTCTTACATCAGTTTAATAATCCCAGGTGTCCTGGACACCGGACATACAATAATCTTCATAAATCCTAATTCACAGTCATACCATCTGTCAAAAATATTTTTTATGTCTCCTAATAGATATGCTACATAATTGCTCTCACAGTAGGACAAAAATACATGGATGCACTAATTTGCTTTACGAATGGAATAGCTCATTATCAAAAATAACCCCACAACATTACTAGGGTTTCTAGCACTCTTCATATATCAAAACTAACCTTTCCATTCTGTTATTTTCTATAACCTTAAATTCCCAGTGAAAGCAGATAAAGATTGAATTATCTGGAAACTGTACTATAATAATGGAAAACTCACAAGCATGAAAAAATAAAACTGTAATATCTCTTTCTATTATGATGGTGTTGCAGTTAAAATTAGAAGCTTTGTATTTCACCGTCACAAAGAGACTAATTTAAGTTCTCGGCCCTGCAGAGCGCTAAGTAATTTGGCCCCAATCCAGAAAAGCACTTAAATGCGCGTATGACTTTTAGTTCACGAGCCTGAAGCAACTTCAGCGGGATCATACATGTTTGATTAGGCCCAGAGCACTCGTTACCACCCTGCATCTCCCTAGGACGGACTCGGCATCGGGAGATGACCGTCCCGAACCTCCATCCATACTCGCAGAGATGGAGAGGATACTCCACGTGGGACTGTTCAAAGCAGGAGCTTCTGTTCCCACTCTCTGCAGCAGAAGATGAAATGCTTGGACTAAGGTTGGCCTTTGAGAACATCCTTCCTCCAACAAGTTTCTAAGTATTTGCAGTTCCTCTAACATGCATGCAATATCAAAACCTCTTAAAATAACACAGACTGCAAGTATGGCAGTTGTTACAAAAGGTTGTGTTACATGTTGCTAGTTGCAGCAAAACGATCTGGGTGTAAGCTTTTATTTGTGCATTAGTTTAAATAATTTATGCAAGATTATACAAAAATATGTACTTGAGAATTCAGTAAATGTACAGCAGACAAATCCAACAGTACCCAAGTAAATGGGAAATTCCAAAGATGACAACAGTTACCAAAAGATACTCCAGAAGATACTTTCTTCAAAAAATCAGACTCAACCTCATTTCTCTTTTGAATAAGGAAGTGACCCATGAACAAAGTATTACTTCATTCTTCTTTAAATCACATTTCTAAAACCACTTTCCATGCTCCACAAAATCTACATCGAAGAAGTTGTTAAATAGTTTATATTTAAAAATAAAAGCAAGTTTGCAGCACGTGAAAAATGCAGTTGAAGAACTAAACGCTGTTCTGTTCAACTCTGCATGACAAATATCTGATACTACTTTGCAGTCTAATAAATATCTTTTAACATACTGTACTATGTTTATGAAGTATTCTTGTTTTAATGCTAACAAGTGTATTATTTCAATTAATGTCCTATGTCTCAATGACATATTGATTATGTAATACAATGCTTTTCCAGTAGAGTTCTCCCACAAATTTATAAAAATATACTCACTACTGCAAATAGGAATATTGCTTTCCTAATGGCCAGAATTATCCATTTATTTTCCATGATCCTCATTTACTCTATTTAGTTTGAGAAATTGAGAATTCCTTCAAGTAAACATGAAGTCCAAATACCGAAATCTAGACCGGAATTAATAACTTAGATACTACCAAATGCTGTATCTTAATTTAACTGATATTGTCACAAGCCAGTTCATACAAGTATTTTTGTACATGTAAGTCTTTTAATAGAAAGGTTAAAACAAATCTTTATTTTCACCATAATATCTGCTATTTTATTTTGAAAACTTTGCTTCTTTCCTCTAACTCATAAACACTTAAAATCTACACAAGTTCCTATTTTACTGAAATTCCACAGAATTGAACAAACCACTGATGCTGCAATAACTGGCAGTTCACAATACCTAGCGGGAACATCACATTAAGGGAAACTGTGCGCAGTAGGTAACCACAACATCAGTGCATTATACTGCCTCAAAATTGCAGGACTTCAGTTGCAAAACACCCTGGCTTAGATGTGCATGGATCCAGAAGTCAGAATAAAATTTTGCAAGTTAACTGTAACTAATGCATAATTCCACATTATCAGAAGGCAAACTGCTCATTACTTACGATGAATTAAAGATTTCTGTATCAGACACAGTTTTTAATTTGAAATTAAAAAAGGAGACTACAGATCACACACACGTGTTGACCACTCTTAAAAGATGCAACACACACCTCTGATAAACCAAGGGACTTAGCAATAATAAATATCAAAATGGCATTGAGAAGAGAGAGACAAAGACACAGTTAGTTCCAAGGCTGGATATGAGAAAGAGAGAGAGAAAGTATAGGTTAAGAAAAAAACCCCACACCACCACAAAAGCACAAAAAGTCGAAGCAAAATGTCTCACAGTTATCTTGCAAATATCTAAAACTATATGGCAATGGAAAACAGGCTTATACTCATTGCAAAAACGTTTTCAGAGGAGGTGGAGAAGAAAATATGCGTACATCATATGCAGAAATATTCTGAAAAGCCTTCTTTGGTATACATGGATTAAATATTAAATAAACCAGATGAAGAAAAAAAAAGTCCAGATTTACAGCCACACAGTACCGAAACAATAAAGACAGTCTATTATACTCACACATTTACAACATGTTACTTATAATGGTAGCAGTGGAAATAAATGACTTATGTAAATGTTTGACATTTTCCATCACTACTCACCACGCTAATGCTTCTATGCAATTCATCAACATTCCAGCTACAGATTCATGTTTGCACATCTCAGGTATAAAAATAAGATACTCAGCAATATCATACACCCCAGCCTTCTTACTATCTCTTTTTCAAATCAGTATCGGTGGCCTTGATAATACTGCCATCTAATTACTAGCAGTGCTTCTTTTATGATAGATGAGAAGGAAGGCTGAGTAGGCACTCAGTCTATGGAAGATGTGAGTATGTTGAAACCTTCTCCTGCAGGACATTCATGCTTCTTTAATCAGCTGCTATGGAAGTTTCATCACATGTGCAAGGAAATAATCTCCTACCTGTGGAGGTTGGCTGGTCTCCGGAAACGAAGTTTTATCCTTTGACTCTCTACTTTGATCATCAATTGTGTCACCTAGCAAAGTAAAAAAATACCTATCAAATCATTGAAATCTCTCATATTCTATATAGAATAAGAAAAAACTCTTGCGTCTTCCTAAAATCAAATTATAAAGTTCCCTGGGAAAGGGGAACTCTGTTGCGACATTTATATTTTATAATTTTGAACAGGAGAAAAGAGAAAAACACTGAGAAGTGGTCTGCAAAACCCCGGAATAAAGCTGTGCCAATTAAAGGGAGAAATTCAGAGGAAAAAAAATGAAAGAAAGAAAAAAAGTAGAGCCCCTATTTTTGCATACTTTAGGACCATTAAGTTCTAATACTGGCAAAGTCGCAAACAAAGGAGGCATAGCAGTACAAGTATCTAGTGCAAAGGCGATACCAGGTGCACACATCCATCACGTCCCAATCCCATGTCAGGCTAGGAGGACATGTGCACTGTTACTCAATCCTCATCTGTAACCTCATTTCCATACAGAAGATATCTGTGCACGAGTGCTGAAAGAGAGACGCAGCATACTGTGAGAAATTGTCCGGTTTTGACCATACGGGGATAATGACTACGTGGCAGGCTGGGCACTAACCTCCTCCCATTGCACAGACGTGGCTACCTCTGCCCAGGATTCTACTCAGAAGCATAATTCGCTTTATCCCAAAAGCTGCAGCTGGTACCAGTCTAAGATGGGCAGATCACAGCAATAAACAAGAGACAACAGTATTTAAATTTATTTTAAGGACAGAAGGTACATTATTAATTTTATTATAAAGGTAGAGGTAATAAAAGAAAAAACCCAAGCATTTGTTTCTCAGATATTATAAAACAAATAACCACCTAGCCTATCTTCTCCAATCTTCTTTGTCGGTGGGAGGGTGTATAAGAAGTAAAGACTTTGTGGATTATCTCCTTCTGCTGTTAGTGCTACTCAGTAAATAGTTTGTAAGAGAAGACAGAAAGGTGAAAGATTTAGTCACACAATTCTGTTCTTATTTTTATTTGAACTGATACTGCTTTCTGTAATGGAGTATTTTGAAAGCCTGTATCCTGAAAGAGTCCTGCAGCAACAATTCTAAATGAAAGGGTTCAAGTTACTGTAGTGTAACGCCTTTGCTAAGCCTGTGGTTTTGGCTGCCCTGTTCCATTTTCTCCAGAGGTTTAGTTAGAGCCGGCGCACCTGGCAGAAGCCGCTGGGAACAGCAGCCAGCTTCTGCCCATGCCCAGTTAGCCTGGAGGCCAGCGACACCCAGGCCCACACATGCTCGCTCCATGCTGGCATCGGCCCCCAAGGACTGACTGGTCAGGTCCCTGGGTACAATGCAGTATTTGGTAAAGTATCTTATGAAAACAAGCAGTAGTATTTCGTCATCGGGCATGCTTTTTAATACCCAAGTATTATTCCTAACAGTGTATTTTGATAATCGTCAATAAATTATCTTTGTTACATGTCATTAATGCCTATTAATTCCATTAATGTCTACACTTTTCAAGATCTTTTCTGGAGTTGAAAAATGCTTGTCAGTAAAGTAGTAATCCTCTACATAAAATACGCCGAAGCTCTTCTATTCACACCATCTATTAAAAAAAAAAAAAAGCGGAGGGGAGACCAAAGGAGATGGGGAGTCAGTTAATCTTCAATTCTAACCCCACAATACTGTGAAAAACAAAATTTGTGAGCACCTATAAGATAATGAGGTAACAGCCATGAAAATAAATTATGTCAAACCATTAGTTCACATTCTTAATGAAGTAAAGAGGCCTGCAAAGAAAAATTATTAGAGGTCTTATAAATGCACTCTGCAATGAAAGATTGCAAAAACTTGAGGAGGCATGAAAATGGTTAAGAGATACATGAGGAGGACAGCAAGACATACTTTTGGTACACTTGCTGTGGATAAGAGTGCAAACAAGTTTAAGTTGTACCACATTTAGGCTAGATCAGTTTCTCCAGGAGTAAGGCTACTTAAGCACTTGAAACAAGCTAAGGAAATGGTCTCTCTAAACAGCTGTCCATCTCCAAAAGATTTCATAGGTAGGTTGAAGAAACATCTGTCATGAATGGTTTCAGTCCTGCCACGACAATGAAGATGAATGACCTTTTGTGTTCCCTTCTACTCCTACATTCCATGGAGGATGTGGGAGGAAAGACCCCATAGGATAACCCTCCCTAAAATCAGGATTTGTCAAGGGAACTTATGCTGGCTGCCTAGAGACCTGTGAAGATGCAAGTAGACTGCAGCGAGCTGGAAAAAGACTCATAAAGAGTGTAAGGGAAGAGCTGCACAGCCAGTCAATAGCAAAGGGACAGCTAACTGAAGTCACTGAGATGACTCATATTGGGTAAAGTTGGGTGTATGCATAAACATACTGAGAGTTACACTGGAGATCTGAGAAACACAGGAATCAACTTTTTACTCCTTGTCTTTACATACCGTTCCCAAGAAATCACTCAAAGTTTTTATACGCAAAAAAAAAACAAAACCACAAAACCAAATTAATGTGTGTTAATGCTATCCAGAATATAATTTTCTCCTGTGATTAGTTTTCCTTAAGACGAAAAGAAATCTTTGAAATCGGGACCAAAAGGTCAAAAATGTAAAAATGTTCACAGGAAAGGAAGAGTAAGAACAGCTTATTTGGAGAGAAATGAAATTTCTTGACTTAGAACTTTGACATCCAACTCCCAGGGGTCGTAAGTTCTTAAGGAGGCCAAAATGTAGCAAAATCTATAGTGTTTCACAACTCAAATTACCTTTGTAAACTGACCTTTAATGCAGAGCTCTTCTTTGCTAAAAAAAAACCCAAACAAACAAAAAAACCCCCAAAAACCAAACAAAAAAAAAACCCAAACCCGAACATCTTGCCAAATTTTCAGGCATATGGTCCTGCAAAGATAAGCCCTGAATCTTTGTAGAGACTGGTATTACTTGCGTTAATGGAGTTAAAACAGTTACAGGCAGCTGCACATCAAGCTGTCCAAGATGTCCACGAGGATAGAAGTTTTCCAGATAAATCAGTATTTTTGGCGTACTACTTTCACCAGTTCCTATCTCAAATATCCAAACAGATTAGCCATCCTTATTTCTACCAGCTCAAATAATGAATTAACTCTCACATATCTCCTGTGCTTGTTTCAGTTCCCAACCTTATCAAGCTTGCCGTAACTCACCCATCTTGTTTAGCTACTCCCAAATTTTTTTTGTTCGTCTTGCCTTGGTTTTCCATTGACCTAAATTCTAATCTCTTCCCTTAACTGGAAAGTCATAGTTTCTCTTTCCTCTACAGGCTCAGCCTTTCAAATGCTTCCCTCTGATCTGGCTTTTCCTCTTCTCCACTGCAACCCTGCCATATCCTCTTCCCATCTACCTACATGTTAGGAAGGTGGATGAAGGTGAACACCAAATAGACAGACATCCCATGAAAGCACAGACCTTTGGGAGCAGGAACTACTGTGGGTTCTTTTGAGCACTTTACACATTCTGGTTGACAAGTTTTTGACTGGGGAAAAAAACCCCAACCAACCAAACCACCCTTCCCCTCCAAACACCCTGAAAAAAACCCGAAACCCAAACAATTCTCCTTACACAATCCTGATGTAAATAGGTATATAATTACAATTTTGCCAAACTAAGTAACAGAAATATGGCTCTGAAAAAAATCACAGACACTTGACCTTAGTAGGAAGGGCTACTAAATACCCACCACCACTCCCAAAAAAAGTCTTTCATCAGAATTGAACTGCAAATATGTTCATAGATAAGGCTAGAGGGACCACCATAATCATCTAGCCTAATCTCCTGTATAAATAAGATTTCTTGAATTAATTTGCTTGAACTAGAGCAAGTTTAAAGCTGTATTTTAATTAAGAGATAACAGACAAAATGATTCATTTTACAAAACAGTTAGATTCTGGCTCATATATCCCTTGGTTTAAAAACATTATGCAAAGTTTTAGTCATAAAACTCGTATTAAAAAAAACCCTAAGTCATATATCTAAAAATGTCATATACTATTTAGAGAGTATAAGAATTAGGAATGAAGGGTGCTCCATGCAGTGTAATATGGTTTAAACATCAGCAGCATAATCTGTAATATGCAGGATATTACTGGGAAAATTTATCAGGAAAAAAATAATCATGCTTATTGCTGTAAAATATTCCCTTACTTATCAATGGAAAAATATTTTCAAGTTTGAAAAGACAGCAGTAGACATATTTATCCTACTGTCCAGAGTAGCCCATATTTCAAATCCTCAGCCTTAGGAGGCTGTTTTCAAGTTATATTAAGCCTCTTCCAGGCCCAAATAAATAGCGTTGTGCTCAAAGGTCAGACATAAGTTTCTTCTTTCACTGAGCTGGTACTGGATTTATACCAACATTTTCCAAGTTCCACTGGTATCTTCTTTTTCCAAGAACTGCAGCCAGGTGTTGCACAGGAAATACATACCCAGTGCCATCTTCAGTACGCACTATGTACATTCCCCCTCAGACCTCAGAATTTTTGGTTTCTTTAGAAATCTGCATTCAGCTGCCTATCTGGACCTCAGCGAACTCTCCTATAGAAAGGTTCGACCACAAGCTTGGCTTCTACTCAACAAGGAAGTGGCGTTTCTATTTATACTCTTTCCTCTTCCAGCATTTTGTTATCCTCAAGCTGTGTAGTCTCTTGATCAACAGACAGCATTTAATAGTCTACCCCACCCTCAGTTTAAAAAATTAAAACCAATTACAAATATATTTTAGAGCCTTCTGTAACTTAGATTGCCATTTGTCCCAGTCTCTGCAAGAATCCTGTGAGACAGTGAAGCACATGCATGCAACACAGCAAGCCGTAACTAGCTACCAAATACGTGGATTTTCAAATGTCACCTTCAGCTTCAAAAGGAAGACAGCTATTTTCCATTATACTTTAGTTAGTTGCTTAACTCTTTGTTGCCTGTCATTATCTTCTTTATCCTGCATAGAAATGGCAAGAACAAAGAGTACTCTGGCTTCTACTTGGAAGCAAAAAGACAAAAGTTTTAAGAGAGGATTAGTAGGATCTGAAAACAGGAGAGGTTGACTCTGTGGAAGCATCAAGGTTTTATTGCAGTTTCTTGCCGCTCTTTCTTACTCATAAATCTTCCCCTCTCCCTGAGATAAGAAAGACAGACAGACAGACCAGACACACCAACTTTAAGTCACCCTGCTCCAGAATAAACTAACAGAACTTCAGGCTTCAGTCCATCAATAGTGGCAGCATTTTCAATCTAGGGCAGTATTTGAGAAGTACTGTAATTCCCTCTCCCCTCTGAACATCTGAGCCTCGGGAGTCCCTACAATCACACTTCCGTGTAAAGGGGTTTGACAGGATCACTTTTCTGAGCCCTGCTCTCCTCTCAGGCTTGTTTCAATAGCCTCCAGCTCCTTCGGTAGGGATGAAATGTGTTTCTGCTCAGTCCCTCCCCAGCCCTGCTTGTTTCTCCAGCACCCACTGCCAGGGTCTCACAGCTTTCATATACATCCAGCACCACTGCAAGCTTATCAGTAAAAAGTTCTTTTCCTTTCTTTGTGCATACAGCAGATGGGCAATCAGCAATCGATGTCAAGTGGCTGCTGTTCTCCTCACTGCCATTTCCATCCTCAAGCCTCATCTCAGTCGCCCTGGTTCCTTTCAAGAAGAATCCATACCTACATTAGTACCAAAGAAGAGTGCTGAGCTGCCAAGCCAGAGTATCAGTCAAGTATGTTTACCAGCCAGTTTCTACCCAGTGAGTGAGCTGGGGACTGCAGTGGAGTGGTACCAGGGAACACTGATGGCAGTACCCAGAACACAAAAATGTGCTGGTTTTATGGGATCAAGACAATTAACACAAGACAGAGGGAAGAACTTTCAAAATCTTTGCTAATGAGCGTAGAATGACAAAATGGTTTGGGTCGGAAAGGATCTTTAAAGATCATCTAGTCCAACCCCCCTGAATAGATTGTACACAATTATAGCAAAATATAATAAACTGTAAGCAATTTGACAGTTCCCATTAGTGATTAACAGACCACTCAATGATCCATCTGAATCAAATAAGGCACTGGTCAGTTGCTGTCCTCTTCAATAGGAGAGATGGGACATTGATGGATAGGTGGTTCTTCTCTTTTCTTAAGAGTGGGACTACCATTCTGTCTAGCATTAGTGCTATAAAACCTACACATTAATCCTCGTTAGCTTCCATGTGCACATGGCCAAGATACAATAGCCTTATAAGAATATGTATAGTTGGCAAAACAATGAAGTCATCCTAGTTTCAGGTCACCTCATCCTGGTTTCATATTAAAGCTTTTCATATCAACAGCAGTTTCATTTCAACAAGCTAATAATACCCCCTAAAAATCCAATATATCAGCAAAAAGATTCTCCACAGCTGCAACTTTCAGCAGAACAAGAGTTTAAGAGTTTATGCTGTATAAGGGTAAATGAGAAGGAAGTCTGTGTAAGCCCATGCTAAGGCAGAGGTCTGTGCTAGCCTAAGCAGGCACATGGTAAGTAAGTTTTCGGCAGCCTTATACTGAGTTTCAACAGTGGTTTTATAGCTGGGTATTAAGGGGTGCTACAAATAAATCTTTGATTGGGAGCAGAACTTACCAGTATCTTCTCTATCCTGACAAACCATGAGAAAAATCTATATAAACCCTGGAGAGTGAGAACCCTGAAAGACTGATTTCTTCAAACTTGTAAAAGGGAGGTGGAAACTGTAACAAGGTAAACATTATCCAGAATGTTTTTGCCTTTATAGACATGAAGCAACAAGGTTCAGTCCTTTCCCAATTAAGAGGAATAGCAAATCCAACTACAGCATATGCCGCTGAACATTACAGGAGTGGCACTCCACATTGCCACCCAGTTTCATTTTGGTATCCCACCCTTCTGCAGGTGATCCTAATACAGAGTTTCCATTTTCCTAAACAATTCTGCCAGGGTCTTCTCAATCCGCACCCCACTATCAAGATCACAGCAAACCCACAGATTAAAAACTCCCCTACGGAAATTTTTTTTTTTTCTCACATGAAAACTTTTAGGAAGATGGCAACGCAAAAACAGTATGAGAGCATTAGAAGCTCCTATAGAGTTTCAGTATCCCAGATCCACATACTTTTAAGTTTGCAAAAGGTTTTTATTTCTGTGCTTTTTTGTATTTCCAACTTCTTAAAAGCTTGACTTCTTTCAAAGCTTTCCTGGATCCTAAAACAAAGGACCCTTAGAGTTTAAATGCAAATCCATCTCCAGCCACTTCACTGAGGCTAAATCATTCCAACTCCCCCAACTCCCATTAAATGGCTTGCTTTTAAGAGGTGCCCAACTCTTTCAGAAAGCTGATGAATCAAAAGCCAAAGTTTCCTAGCAAAATTTTGGTTGGAAGGAATCCCTGGAAGTTACACTAGTCCAACCTGCAGTTCAGCACATGGCTAACTTCAAAGTGAAACTATGTTCCTCAGGTGCTTGTCCAGCCAAATTCTGAGTCTCCAAAGATGGAGATTCCACAGCCTCTCTTGTCTCTCAGTTACATCTATTCCTCTACTACTTGCTACCTCCAGGTCCACGGTCACATTCAAAGAAAGCTGTAGAATTCATTCATCCATGAGCCAGGATCCCCTATGATGAAATGTTATTTTACTTTGGTTTTAACTGATGATACTTTCATGTCAAGCATAAAGAAATGCTGATGACCAGTCTCATTCTAATTTACTGGTGCGATGCATCCATGCAAGTACCTTCTCCTCCATTATATGTGCATACCAGCCTTTCTAAGTAGCCCACAAAAACACTGAACCCCCTCACCACAGCCTATCTTTCAGCAGATCTCAGTTTTCCATTTTGCTATTTGGAAATCCCATTCTTGAGTTCATTACCCTAGATGCTGCCCCATCTTTCTTACCTAGTTTTGCTATCGGAATGAGCAGGTGATACAACTTACCAGCTATTCAATACATCCTTAGTACTGAAGCTACCAACATAGTACAGATCCACGTAAGGGTTTATGACATGTTCAATCATTTTATAAAAAAGTTAAAAACAAAAGCCACACAAGAGAAGTGTATGTTCTGTAAGTCTTCTGACGTAACAATCGTGCTTATCTGGGTGTGTGTGCCCATGCCTCAGGGAGAACCTCAAAACTATTCACTACTCTTCCTTTGTTCAACTGATACTGTTCGGCGGATAAGCCCCCAGCATATCTATTGTATGTTAGCATTTATCCGAACATTGTCCCTAAAAAAAAATATCTGCAAAACTGCCTGGAAGGCATAGATTAGATGCCATAGGCCAGTCTCTACATGCATTAAGTCGCCGTTCTTGACATTCCCAGAGCACCTTTAAATGTTCCTGTCATTCACTTCATCTGTCAGTTAAGCCCCTCCTCTTCATATCAAAACAAATGCAACCTTCCAAGGCCAAGGGAATCCTACTTTTCTGAGGAAGTAAACTATTTAATCCACTTTTTTGAAAAAGAAAAGTTTTATAAGCTGATTACCTCTTTTGTTTAGATTTATTGTTTACATAATCACTGAGCGTTATCTTATTGTCATGGTCATCTAGACTAGCTCAATCATCCTACAGAATAAGTACATTGTTTTAAGGTTGAGAATAAAACAAAAAGTCCCTTAAATTTTCAGATGTTCGGAGAAGTTTAGTGTTAATTTATAACTCTCAAATCTGCTTCCTGGGTCGTGAAAGGTGTCTACACTTACCATAATTCATCTTTGCTATATGGATGGGCTGGTATGCAATAAGTGCAAAAGCAGCAGCAGTTTGCAAAGTAAATCTTCTTCCATGGTTAGTCTCCCACTAGATCCTTTTTGCTTTTCCAAGGGAGAGAGATAAAGACAATATTATTTGCCTTTATTTGTTCTTTTTCTCTTGCCTAACTTTGTCATCTGTACCTTTGATAAGAACATGACAGTCATGATCTTCATGAACCTTCCTGCATTTTCTTATTTTGCTTGGAAGGATGATAAAAAGTTTAATCTCAAAACAATAAAAGTCTTTACCACTTCAGTTCCTGATGAGCGGTAAAAGTCTCTGGGGAAACATTAGTAACAACAAACAACTCATTGAAGACAACAGTAGAGCTGACACAGAGTACTGCTAGCAAGCAACCTCCCCTTAAACACACTTTAGCAGTATGATTTTCTTGTCACTAGTTAAACCAACCTGTAAAACCTACCTCAGATTACAGGCTCAGGTGTTGTTCAAAAGGTAAATATTTATTATAACTTTCAAGTTTTCACTATGAAATTAAGATTATTTCACTATCCTCACCTAACTATGAGATTAGGACTCCCCTTCTCCTGTTTTATTCACTATGTGCTTCTAAAGGCAATCCTGTCCAGAATGAAAACAGCACACTGATGTCCACTTTGACGAGGACAGAGATTTTCCTAGCACTTAAAAATCTGCAGTGTGGTCTGCCTGCTTAGTCTCTTGGTTATGCTGTGTAACTTGCACGTCAGTAGGTCCATCATGCATTAAAATTACTTGCCTGTCAAAAACTGAGGTGCTGATAGCCTAATATTTGCATATGAAGCTTGCTACATAAATGCAAATTATGTTAGAAAACAAATAATGCAAATTTAAGCTGGTTTCCTAAGGAAACAGATTTACATGACCAATCTTCTGTCCCAATCTTCTGAGGCTGAAACTGGCACAGAGATAGAAGACTTGGAGATATTTACAGAATACAATCATTTGCAGCTGGGTAGTAAAAAGAGACCAGGAGTAATGCCCCTGCTGAAGGAAAAACCCATTGCACTCTGTTCTTGGCCTGCTAGCAGGTCAATTGGCAAATATTGCTGTGGTTGGTCACTGTGAATGAAGGCAAGGGAGGCCGCTATAATAATGCAGGGAAATAGCCACAGCTGTTGTAGCGGGTTAAGTGGCCTAAGAGATCCTCAAGGAGGTCCTTGAGAAACTGAACTTCATCACTTCTCCTATTCCAGGGAACGCTGCTTGTTTTGTTCTATCTTGATAGCATTTCAGGTATGTTTAAAGAAGAAATAATTTTTACATAATGAAGAAGACGGGAAAATCCCACAGAAAACTTTGTAAATCAATCACTCGGTCTACCCATATTAGGGCCACTTACATCTTTGTCCCACTAGCTGCTGCTGTGGGATGCACTGTGATAAGCAGATGATCATATACAGCCTCACCCCAATAACTAGCCTTCATGTGTGAGCAGCTGCCTACAACATTCATGTTAGTTATTAAGAACTTTTTTTATCGCATCTTCTAGAAACTCTGAAAGTACCAGAAAGCTGAGTTAATACTTTGTGGAAGAAGAATTAACGCATAGGACAGAACACTCATTTAAGGTAACTTTTATGCCACATAATTATAAGAAATCTTCTCCAAAGTAATAATCATTTCATACTTAAAATGCCACCATCCCCCCAGAGGTATAGAAGCCCCCACACAATTCTGAAACAAACTTAAGCAGAATTAATTTAAAATATAAACACCACACACAAAGTTATATAGATACACTGATACACAGTTTATATGTGTCTGTGTGACATACAGGCACCAATACACCTGATGCAGAAAGTAGAATTGCAATACCTAAGCTTTCATCAGAAGGCTTACAAATACTGCAGATCAGAAAGCTTCCCTCCTCACATTTTTCTGAAAGTTATTTTCTAGATGGCAGCCTGGCAATCTTATGTCACTGTGACTATATAATGTCAATTCTGAGCAGAAAATCTTATAGTACATCCACTGTTGCTTTTGCATTTCTGATACATGCTTGCAGCGTACTTCTGAACACAGCATATTTTGTTTTCCTCTAAAGATAAGTATAAACTCTCTGTTTGGATTTTGTGTAGGAACAAGTACAAGTTTATAAACATACCTAAAGTTGTTACACAAAGGTTCTGAATGTTAAAAAAAAAGGAAAACCTATCTCCAAAAGCAATCTCAACAAATTATTCAATAAAACAAATAAAATATCTCCATAACTCCTTGAAATATTACTTCTGATTTACACTGGTAATTCCATTGTATTACTACCATCTTCTGATCTACCTCAGACTTAGGAAAGGGATCTAAAACCAAAAAACAAACAAACCAGGTTAAGAAGCAGGCGGTCTCCTCACAAAATAAAACAAATCCATTTAACCTGTCCCCAGAAATGGCAAAAACCAGCACAGTAGCTAATCTTGGGATCAGACCTCTCTCATAAATAACCAGCTCCATGCAGATGATTAAAGGACTACATAATTTTATTTATTTATTTATTAGAGCACATAGGTCAATAATGTGGATTAACTAGGATTAAAGTGTTATTTTCCGATTACTTCTGTGCTTTAAGCTGGTTTAGTATTTCTAGGAACTTTATTTTAAAGCCAGCTTTGTAGAAGAAACTACATTATGGAACTTCTGGTTTACTTTTGCCTTGTGTGTAAACAACATGGAAATGTTCACTTCAACATATTATCACTAGATTGCTTGATTTTAAAGGCAATGAGATAAATAGCATTAAATATTCACAGATTTTTAGTATTTTTGGCTTCAGCACATTAAAACTTTTCTAACCAGTGTTTGGGCTTTCAGTTGCATTTTCTTGTTACACAAACATAGTAATAGAGATCTATTAGGAAAAAATTTTGAAGTATTGGCACAAAAAAGCACTAGCAGAATTCTTTAAAAGTATCTGAAGAGCAGGGCAGAAATTATTTTTGAGGGAAAGAGAGATAAATGAGAATTTCTGAACAGAGAAATTTAGTTTACCAAGTCTAAAAAGCACCCCCTGTTAAAATACCCATTTACAAAGATACAAGGGCAACAGATGTAAAAGTCCAGCAGATATGTTTTTGGCTACATCTTTCAATGAAATGTCCAAACATTTGCGTGCACACCAAAAAGTGACATTAACACTGCCCACAAAGCAGAGTTAAAAAATAATAATTGTGCAGTACTTGAATCATTTGTTTAAAAAAAAATTTCTGCCAGGACTTTGTACCGTATTCTTATCATACATGGAGAAAATCAAGAAAGGTCACAGCTGGCTATAACTTTTATCATCAGCTGTTAACAGTGTGGAACTGTCCAAGGGCTACGATCACTTATACCAAGTTATGCCTACACTGTACATCAGTCCCTCCCCTAAACTCTGCACAGAAATGGCATCTTCCAGCTGAACCAAAACATTTCAATTTGTCAAAAAAACCAACAACAGAACACCCACGTACGATCACGCCAGCTTCAAGAGCAAAAAGGCAGACAGGTAGTTTTCAAAAAAACAGCATTTCTTGTTTCCTGAGATGGCAACCACCCACTTCCCCAGATGCCTTGGGGAGCCAGTGGGGTGAGCTGCGGTGGGTTTCAAACTCTGCAGCCAGGGGTTCAAGGGAACTCCAGGCTTATGGGCACTCCAGATTCATGGTGATGCGTCAGCTACGTTAACAGGGGCTACCAGATATTCTAAGAAAAACTTTCTGATGTTCAGAGATGAAGGACCACTCTCTGTCTCAGGCTTTCGAGCTTGCAACTGAACGTACCAGCAGACCAGAAGTACAAAGGTTTCTGAATTCCTCAGAATCCAATGGGCAGTTTGTCCCAGAGGCAGATTGTCCCAGAAAAACAAATTTTTCCAGTTTCTGTGGCTCCTTACCTACTTGCTCAACATCAAGTTCCCAGACAGGTCCGCCCCGCACGTGTAATTTTTCTGCAGAACGTTTTCATGCAATAACATGATTAGAATAGAGTAAGTATCTGTTTCAAAAGACAACACACCGAAAACAAACAAGGCTACCCTACAAAACAAACTGTGCACATCTGGTAACTCCCTTCTGGCTACTATGAAGAACCGTCAGTCAACCTGTAGCGTGAACATTATTACCTAAGGGTGAGTTTTCACAACACGGCTGAGTCAGGCTAACAGCTCCGTACTGTGAAAACGAGCAGTCCTGCCTCTCCCCCCAGCCCCGGTGCTCCCACTGTTTCCTTTGTGGTGGCTCCCAGAGTTTCCCAAGATCTTGTGAGCACCTGCGCTCACTGAGCTGGTTAAAAAAAGATAAATACATACTCCCTTTCTTGCTGGATTACTTTTCTACCAACTTAGTGAACTAAATCAGAGATGTCAAATGAGCTGGCAGAGCTGGCACAAGGGTGATAGAAAGTAATCCTGCTTCCAGGAGCACGAAGCAGCATGACCTGTTCTTCAGACAGTTAAGTGGCTCAGCTGTCCTGTGGAAACATACCCTATCATAGCACCAGTCTTGCTTTCCATAACGAGAAAAACAGAAGGTGGTATTTCAGTTCTAAATGTAGTCTCCACTCTATAGACATTATACAAATCAACATGGAAAGTTTCATGGAAAGGTGTGCTAGCACTCACATATGAAAAACATGATGAAAGTCTTAAACATACCAAAAACCCCAAACAATTTATTATATTAGGAAATGCTCCTTTTTGTTTTTACCAGTTGGCTGTAGGAAACTAGATATTAATATGTATTCTTAGTTTTCTTCCTTTTCTTCCTAAGGGGTCCACAGTGCATCTAGTTTTCTGTCTTTTGCTTTCTCCTCATAAGAAACTTGTATTGATTTTTATTTTGTCAGCCCCAGGGAACCAGACAAGTGAACACCCACTACACAAAGCTGAATTGCTGTGTTGAAGGAGCCATCTCTGGAAGCAAACAGTGTTAGTCTGGATGACAGCTCTTTCAGGACTTCCGTAAACTGGCTTTAAGAATTACTATTGGTAAAGTAATTTTATGAAAAATCTGAAATCTTACTTGGTCAATGCAAAGAATCCATCCACATATTTAATTTCTTGCAGGTATAGCAGTAAAAAAGTAGGTCATGCAATTTTTATAAATTGTTTAAGATGCACTTACCTGAACCCTGAACATGAGGAATTTTGCAAAGATGAGACCCAAAACAGTCATACTGACATTCTTTCCCATTTCTAGCCATACTCCTTACCACCTCCATTTTTAACTCAGTACTCAGAGAAAAGCACAGAACAACAATGTCACCCTCCTGTCCCTCTGTAAAACAAACCAATGAACCAATCCATTCCACACACAAAGGGCTGTGTTACCAGATACCTATTCAACTAGTTGAAAATTGGCAGATGAAATTCTAGGTCACAAAGACCTGAACTCCTGTATCTGATAGGCAGCTGCTAGCATAGATGAATGATTTTCACAAAACGAGATAATTCAGTTTCCATGATGCAGTTACTGCTTTATGCATGCTCTACTCGGGAACGTGCCCTATATTCAGAACCTGAAATCCTGACACTGTGGTCTGCCCACAATCATTACGCAGCCGGATGTGCAGAAAAACTAGAAGGAAAAAAAAATCCAGGACCATGAACACAAAATGACACCCCTTTTTTCCCCAAAGACATAGCCTCTGTCTGGAAGACAACTGATTTCGTATCTCCTTTGAGAAGAGATGAGGATGACAGGCTTAGTGCCTAGAGGTTTACACACACAAGCACCGCAGCAGGATAGATACTGTACGTGGTTGCCGTCAGATCAATTCAATGCTGCTAGAACGCGTGGACCCGTCTTTCCTCTCTGCTCTGAGCTGTTTGCTCCTGCCATTCCCCTCATCCATTCTGAGGCCAGTCTGGCTTCTCAGGTTGTCCACTCAGCTCTCTAATCCAGAAGAACTGTTTCTGCTGGCTGAATTTGCTCTCATCTTAGTAAGCAGACCTGGCTGCCTAATAGGTATCTGAATAGCACTGAGTGACGAGACACTAAGAGGCAATTAAGCAGCTCACCAATGCCCAAGGATGCGGTTCCGTTCATACCTCCCATTTCTGTCTTCCCTCTTACCTTCCCTGGCTCCATCACTCAACCCCTTCAAACCAATTCACCTTTCTAGAACAGCACAACACTAACCCAGAAGAAAGTTCACAAAATTGCAGAAATATTGAGTGGTGAGAAAGTCGAGTCTGAAAAGGGATGAAGGAACTGGCCCCCCTTGGCGCGGGGGGGGGGGCGGGGGGCGGGGAGCAAAAGATCAGCCCAGCTATGTACAGAGCTAGCCTAAGATGGCGTGGTTTTCTCAACAGAGCAACTATTTCTGCATCTAGTACAATCAGTCATCTTTAATTGTTGCCTGGATAGACATGACGTTGTGTGACACCACGCAACCTGATCTAATCAATGCCACTAAGGAGGGGAATTCCTGTTCCACTCACTCGAAGGCCCTGCCCTTGCACTGACTCTGACAAACATCAGACTTTCTGTTTATTAACCTATCTTTTTCTGGGAATTCAGCCGATGAACAAAGTCCAGCAAACACCAGTGCTGGAGCAAAGTAAGATTCACTGAAGTGGAGGAAAGTAGCACCTTTGCTTTTGGGTGGCAGCAGCTGATAGAATCAGATTATCCTCACTTGCAAAACTGCTACTGGCCAAACAACTCTTAAAGGAGTAAAATAAGACTTGGGGAGAGAGCATACAGGATTTTGCCTTTACGTCATCCCACGCTACTTAACTTTAAAGCTTTTGTGGTTAGAAAAAATTCCTTTGCTTTACTGTCCTGCCCCAAAGGGATTAATTAGGAACAAAGGCCTCAAAAAAACCAATCTCAAACTTTCTAAGCAACTTCGAGGTTAGAAGACTGTGCCTGTTGTCAGTTTGTCAAAATGTAGGTGTGGTGTATAAACGCATAGAATGTTTTGGGGCTAATTTATTGGGAAAGGGGAACAGCTACAACATAGACCCCTAAGTTAAGAGATCAGGCTCCCCACACAGCTATTACCAATAGGCTTCCCCAAAAGGTGACCAGGAGGCACCTATGTTAAACACCTGCTCTGTATGCAGGGAAGCATCTTTCCCTCCAGTGACTAAACTGGAAGAATTGCTCCCAAATGAAAACATCTTAAGTCAAACACTCCTATAAGTGACCTAATCCATGATTTCTATACCATTCTCCAGCATGAAGGGCAGACGGAACATAGGCAGCTGTTCTGAAAGGTTGCGATCAGAAGAAAAGCTCCGATACAGCAAGAAGAGTTTCAGATATAGGATGTGAGCATGCCTCTAAGAGCATCCCAGCAACTGAAGAGATGTGGGGAGGAAGAAAATGCTCCGGCACAAGAGACGCTCCAACCCTCCTCTACTTACCTGAAGTCCATTTCATATTGCAGCCACCCTGCCCATGGTTCCTTTTAGCCATCATTGCGGGTGAAATGACGCCTGCAGTGAAGGAATGAGGTGGGAACAGGAGTCTCTGCCTTAATCATGGGAAGATCAAAGCCAGAAGCACCAGGCGACATGAGTCAAAGCTTCACCTGGACTTCAGTGTGTATGTTGAATGAAGGTGTAAGAGAGGGATTCTGAGTTTGTCTTGCTTGAATTTGTTTCTAAATTAATAAAAAACATTGTAAAAAGTAACTGGACTACAAGTATGTTCTGAAGCATGATTTCCTTCTCTCCATCTGCTTCTTTAATCAACTTACAGTTATAGTTGCAATCAAAAGTAATGAAAATACATCTTAGAATTAGTGTCTCTTTATTACGGTCCCAGAACCCCAAATTAAAAGCTCAGGACAGACCACAGAAACATTACTGCTGTATTAATACCCAATCAAACCTTCTCAAAACTCTGTCACAAGAGGTCTCAGAATTAAGACAGCGGCTCTCAGTTGCACAGACATGCAAATAATGACTTACTTTCACCATCTTACTTCTAATGCATGAGTGTCAGGTGAGTATATCCAAAGCTCAAATCCCCAGCAGCCCATCAGAGAATGGAGTTCAGAAAACAACCTGACCACCTTTTGATCTACCACGTGTGAGCTTAAAATATCCCAGCCCTACCAACACTCTCAGCGTTCCCAGGGGTCCAGCAGGAAAACAGGATTATTTTCTTATCTCAACCCACATGTCATGGATTTATTTACCTGTATTAACCTGAGACCAGGCTGTTCACATCTGAGGGCTGCATTACCTACTATCCTCCTAGCTTGCGTCCCACAAAACTGTCATTCGTACTAATCGCTGCTAAGTGAATCAGAAACAAGAGAATGGCAGGGATCCAGCTAACTCATTAATACAAGTGTAACAGATTAACCCTTTTACATTGTCTTCCCACCCCCCTCAATTAGTCAGCATCAAAGAGGTTTGAGATTCCACACACTGGAAACATAAAATGGAACAAAGTGTTTGAAAACAAAGGAGAACATCTAGGGGCAACATCATATTCTGCCACAAGGACCATTATCTTCATACTACTTGGGAATACTATTTTTTAAAAGTTAAGTTAAACTTTATGTAAAAGGCAGCAAGAAAATGAAACAGCCTGTCTGGAGAGAGGGAAACATTCTGGTCTGTATAATTAATCCATAACAAACTTGTCAGGTATATGAAGAATGTCTAAGTTCAGCATGAAACAACTAGCCACTCCAAGTTCAAAATATTTATTAACTGTGACTATAAAATTACTACAAAATGTTAAAACTCAACTTTTTTTTTTTTAACATATGGGTAGCACTTTTTGATTTGTGATGCGAAACAAGATATTTTTGGTTTAGTCAAACTGCTGTTAAGAAAAATCCCTTTTAAAACAAACTGTCAGTCTGAGGTTTTACATTATACAAGATAGAGCACTTATTTCCCCAATACTTACCTGCTTTAAAGAGTTTGTCTAAATGTGTAACTGCCATAACTGCCATCAAAGATTAATGACTCCTCTCAGTGCCTCCAGTAGCCTTCTATTCCATTTGATAAAATACAAGCGTCTTTATTTCTTAAAATAAGCGTATTTATGAATGTGTGATGTATATACCTACATTCAGACAAACAACGCATCCCAGACAATTTAAGAGAGAGACCTCAACTGTATTTGTAATAACGTTTTTGGAAAAGTGGGGCATTTCTCATTATGCATTTATATACACACACTTCACCAAAACCTGGATTATTGCACTGTATAACTTGAATACTAATGCTAAAGACTTAAACCCTGTTTTATGCAATATATGTAAGAACATCAGTATACATAAAATGTTTCATCATGTAGTAAATTGTTGCCTGTATAAATGCTTCTTATCCTTTTAAAAATTCAGTTACAGTTCAGTGCATATTCTGCTTTTAAGACATCCATCCAGCATTTATATTTGCTTCACATAGTCTGTCTCAATTATACTACAGCTGTCTCACAAGGCATAGCTGGCCATCTCCATCACGAACAACCACCACAGAATCTGAAGTTCTTGATTAAAAAGCAAATGGTTTTGTGAGCCAAGCGAAAACTACCGCAGCTGCTCCATTTCACAAACCAAGCGCCATTCAGCTGGGAAGAATGGCACCGACTATGAATTGTTCTTCCTGAGAGTTTTCACAATAAAAACAAACCGCACTACTTCCAAATTTTCAAAGACTTTTTTTTTAAAAGTCTTCACTATTCTGGAAACAAGTGTTTTCTTTTTACTCCAAGCTTTTGATTTCCACATCAGTGTTCCTCTACGAATAAAAAACCAAAACCAAAACCAGCCCCTCCCCCAAGCATACACACACCACACGGGTTCCTGTAGATTCTTTTAATGACCATCTATAGCAAGTTTGCAGATGTATTAAATAAAAATTGCAATGCTTAACTTTAAAAAAAACAAACAAGATACTGCTAATCAGCTGATCACCTCTGAAGCTGTTAAATGTCATATTCAGTGACAGGATAACTCATGGAAATTATTATTATTATTATTATTGATATGCATGAACACAATGATAAAAACCTAATTTTCTTCATCAAGACAAAATATCAATCAGCTCTTCATCACTTGCTCTCCAAGAACATACATTTCTCTACAATGCATGAAATAAAACAATCTCATTGCAGCATATTAAGTCATAATCCGTAATTTGGATAAATTCATGTTTAGTACAATTTGCGATGCACAACTTTTGAATGTGTCACCTCATTTTTTTAAGTAACCACAACAAAATATAAGTGTTTATAATAAGAAAAAACATAAGACACCCAAAACATACCCACAGAAATGTTGAAAGATAATTTTTTTCTATTTTGTTGAAACTGACTTCATTAAAATACCAGAACCAAAACCACTACACAGGTTTCCTACAATATCCTAATAACGCTTTCTTGGCGGTCAGGCTAGCATGTGTCCAGAAAACACTTTACAGATAACTTAACTTTTATACTTCAAAAACAGCGAATGGTTAGTCAGATTTTTGTTTTTTAGTTATTTGGCTACATAAAATTTATTTGATGTCTTAGCCAGAAATAAATTTGATGTAGCTGAAAACATTTCCCATTTTATTCAAATGAAAATATTCAGGAGTTTTCCCTAAGCTAATACTGACTAATGCAAAAATGAGAACCAACTCCTTCAAGATGTTTAAAATCACTCATTTCCCAGTAATGAAAAAAAAACCAAACAACTGAGCTGCATTAAGAATTTTTCTTTAAAACATTGTCTGTAGCTTCCCTATCACCATTTCATTTATTTTGCCTTTATCCCTATTGTACTTGAGCTAGATTAGAAACACTAGGTTAAGTATAGACTAGACACTACACAAGGCTTCAGAATATTACAATTTTGAGCATACAAGAAGAGGAAAAACAAAAAAAACTTAGTCTTCCTTACTTTTCATTCTACCTTTAGAATCTGGAAAAGGTTTGATTTTGTGCTGGCAATTAATGAGGACTGGTTTTAGGCTACATGTACCACTGCAGCATTTTAGAATGATTACAAGCAAATTTTACATATTTGTTGCTTTTTTAATGTAGTCTGAGAGTAATAATGCAGGATAACAAACTAATAACACTTAATATCTCCTGAGTATTTCTTAAAAAAAATCTCAGTATTTTAAGAACTAATTGGTGGATTTGGCTTCACAAGTCAAGATACTTCATATGAAAATGTTAACAGACGTGTAAATTGTTTTTAAAGGTTTTTGTTCTGTAAACAAAAAAAGACACTGTGAAAGATAAAGTAAATGTTTATCTGCAGATGATAATTTCCAATTTCAATGGAAACACTACTTTCACTTTGAAAACCTTACTTTTCATGGTACAGAACTGATTTGTTTGGGGCTTTTTTTGTTTTGTTTTGTTTTGTTTTCTATAAACAAGTTCTGACCCTAAGAAAAATACGGATTTATAATGGTCCTCCCACAGCTCCTGTCACAAAGTTATTGTGCCACTTCCAGGCTGTTGTTTTTTTTAAAGTCTTTGAGGAAGTTAAATTAAGCACAACTTTTGAACTTCTAGAAGCAAAACTACTAGTTTCATTGTAGAAGTTACTCCTTAGTAACTGACAAACTCTATGTTCACTTTGATAAGATTGCATATAAGATGGTGTAAGCGTGGAAATTCATACTTCTAGGAGCAAAAGTTAATGATTTGAATCTACATTTGATTTTTACTCTAGTATACACATGTATCCAAAGCAGGAATCCTGCCCTACTTCCGATTTTCAATTCTGTTACTTGAGAAGACAGGGAAGACACAGGCTGTCTGGAGGGCACGCAAAGCGGCAAGGAAAAGACTTCAATTTGTTACGGCACTCGCCAAATCCAGGTCAATGGACCTGATGTGCTGGTGTTCCCCAGCCCTTCCTCTAATTGAAAACGTTTCTGAAATTCAGGTATTTGGAGAATTATATGCACTTCGCTAAACATTGTAACCCAGTCAAGAAATAGTCTTTAAAATTTTCCCCAAAGTACAGTTTCCAGCAATTTTCAGGCCAGATTAAGAACAAGAAAAGCAAACGGAACCATGTTCAACACAATGCAAGCAACAGCCCCTCTTTCAGTCTGGTTTTCTAAGAGGAACAAGCAACTCATTTCAACCAACCAACACAAGGATATAAGTCTCAAAAATTATTACATCTTCACAGATTTCATGAACAAGGCAGCTGTGCAGACAGAAATTAAGCTTCCACCTGTAGAAAAACCTTCAGCCAGATTTTGCAATAAATCACAAGAAAAATCCCTAGAAGTCAGGACTACAATAATTCCAGCTCTCCCAGAAACAACAGTGTAATTCTCACTCTCAATAACTCTTTGGTTTTTTGGTGTGTTTTCAGGATAACTGACATACAAGGAGCGGGGGGGGGGGGGGAAGAAGGAGGGAATGAGTGGACCTACATATTGAGCCTACAGTCACTTTTTTATTTAGTTTCTTCAAAAAGTCATTTGTCATTGTACTAGATCTCATAATAATGCCTACTTGAATGAGTTCTAGGATCCTTGTCTCCTCCAAGCCCTACAGCATTTTTATAAAGAGGCAAAGTTACTTATTTGCTGGCTCTTCCCCCATTTTGAATCCTTTTTTTCAATCACAGATGGGCCTAGGCCTTCTATCAGCAGGAAAATGTCTCGCTTGAATTTATCAGGGGAGAGGGTGCAGGGGAGAAAACCATTACAAGTTTTTAATGAAAAACCCACTTGATGTCTATTATGTGTGCATATCACATGTCACCGTTTTCTTATGGCAACTTAGTATTTCTAGATGGGGAGAATGAGAAACTTAAAAGAAAGTCTAATCTTTAATAACCCAATAAATGTTTCATCAAGAACATTATCTAGTCGGGAAGTTTTGAATTAAAAGAAATGCAGAATTAGCTTTAGGAGACAAATTAAAGAAAGTTGTTTCAACCATAACAGAGTATTATGAAACTCCTTTTGTAGTTTTTACTTTTGTAACACTTTCCAATTCACTCAGATGGAAGACCTGCTACTACAGCAATGTTAGTAAGATAAATCAGGTGACATTCCTTAAGGGCTCAAAAGCAAGCTAGTAAGGAGCATGTAAACTGAGGTCAAAAATCTAAGTAAGACCTCAAAACTTTTTTGAAGCAACATTTTCAAATATACATTCTTTATACATAGCTGCTTCAAAAGGAAGCTAAACTTAGACATTTAGATATGTAAAATAAAAACTAACCACAATCAATATAGTTTCACGGACACCAAAATGCACTATGCATATGCAGCAGTCATTGTGTTAGTCATTTAGCAGGTCTGAATGTTTGTGCTGGGTATCACAAGGCTATAAAGTACCTTTTCTGAAATCCCAGCTATTTAAGATTGACAGGGATTTTGTGACAAAGTGCAAGGCACAACCTGCAAAGTCTAGATCAAAAATAAGATCAGAATCAGAAATAAGTAGACCTAACAGCATTTCAAGGGGTGAGAAGGAGTGTTTGGATTCAATTCCCACTTTGATAAAACACCCAGGCAGTAATGGAATCAACTGGATACTATCATAACCTTTGTTAGGAAGTAAATCTTGATAAATGTTTTAAACAAGCTAGATACATTGTCATTTACTATGAAAAGCAGTAAAATCCCAAGCATTTCCCTCCCACTTAGTATTACTATATTTTAAGGTTGAGTTCTGACTGAAATAATCCAGGATTAAAACTATTTAAATCACATGAACCCTTTGTTCTTAATCATCTGCACTTCCATTAATTTGAAAGTGGCAGCGCTGAGACTGATATTTGAAAGAGTATAGTACCACCAGATTCAAAAGCTACAACATGTTTTCCATTACAAAAACCCCTTATAAAAGTCCTTTTCAGTGTGGACAACTGAAAGAAAGAGATAATGTCAAGAGGCAATAGACTAGCTTCAGTACTACCATACTAATATTATCAATAAATAGATACATATGGCAAAGCAACACCAGTTTCTTCTTACTGCAATGGAATTCAGTAAGAATTATCCATATTGCATAATGTTTATCCTCTCCTTCCCTTATTACTGATCTCCTACCAGGGACTGCAACATTCAGGACATGGAGGAGCAGCTTAGAGCAATGGCTGTGTAGAAAGTCAGGATGTGTTTTATAGCTTGCATTTTTTACTGATAATGGTAAAGTGACAGAGTCGGGTTTTTTTCCCCACACAGCATTTACTGACCCAAGTTTGTTCTGAAAAGGTAAGTAAGTATAGATACAGGCACTGCGAGTGGCAAGCTAAAAAGCTGGAAGACAAGACTGAGAGGCTGAACTCACCAACATATAGGGCAGTAGAGGAAAGCAAAAGCACAGTGTCTTTGTAATACAGCTTGCGCCTGAAGACTTTGGTCTACGTTATGTGAGTCACCATCCTGGATGGGTTTCCACTTTCAAATATCACAAAGACACTCATCACCCAGTTTGCACAGTGACCTCTTTTCTCCAGCATTAGATTGGTGGCCAAGTGGCTTTTGCACACTTTTGTTCATACTTCTCACTAAATTTGCAGCGTTTCAGAGAACTGGCAAGGGCTGATTTTACCACACCCACATTTTAGAGATTAGAGAAGTGAAGTAACTAGTACACAGGATCAGCAAGATACTGCCTGCAAGCTCTCATTTAACTAATCAAATATACTAATAAATGTTTTATAAAAATATTTATGGTACAGCAGCAAAATGTACGATATTGCTGCTTGGGCCCATGTAAAAGTTAAGGCAAATGGGAATCAGCATTTGGGAAGACCATGTTCCTTTGGACTATCAGACACAGCTTGAATCGGCTTCTCTTGATGGCAGTATGTGTCTTTGAGGGCTACTGTTAGTAGAACAAAAAAGGCACCCCTTCATTCAATACCTTGTCTTCTTTTGCTCTTCATTAAGATATCCTATGCATTTTTATCTCCCAGTTATGCCACTTCCTTTCTACGCTCTTGTTACTGCTTTCCATCTTTGCTCAAGCATTTGTTCAACAGCAGCAGAACATCTCTGCATTTTTACTGCAACTCAAAACACATGACCTCTGAATGGTATCTCAAGCTGATTTTACAGAGTATTTACCTGAAGTAACATGATTCTGTTTCTTATAAATTATGTACCATGCAGTTATTCCTAGCCTGTAGTTTTAAGACAGCTAAGCCAAGGTAAGACCTTACTAAAGGAGCTGGTCCTTCAAACTGTCTCTGCTGTTCATCTGACACTTCGGCAGGACAGTTCAGTTTATTAAGCAGGCAGGAAACCCTGAAGGGTGTGTGTGTATGTGGGGTGACTTGTTTTTCACCAGCTTAGTGAAATGAATCAAAGCACCAAGAAACAGACAAATGGCTAGACTGACTCAGGTGCAGGGGAGAAGCAGCCAGCCGCTTTTGGTGACAGTGATCTGTTAAATGAACTCATCAGTCCTATCTGCACCTTAAGTGGAAGCCTCTTGAGCAAAGCCCACAAGATTATTCTCCCATTATTCATAAATTCTCTCTCCTCTTTTTTTAAACAGACAGATGTTATAAGAATGGCACTTGAAGCTAGTACGAGGCTGTGCCTCAGAAAGGGTATGTGTGCGAACACTGATGGACATTTATCGCAGATCAACTGAAAATCAACAATTCACTGAGCTCTGAAATTTCATCACTTATCACACATAATGTAACAATAATGTGCTTATTGCACAAAGTTTTAATATGCAAATATACCAATCAAAAAGCACCATGTCTTTGGCACTGGAAGTCAGCCATTTGATATTAAGTATTTGTGATGGGTATCTCCAGGGGCATATATAAAGAGTTGTTTTCAAATTCTTACTCTTGCTTTGAAATTACCCCTAAGTAGAATGTTTCTTTAAAATTCTTTGCAGCAGAAGCTGCTGGCGTTTTAAAGCTGCAATGGCAGAGTAGTATCCCCACAGAGAAAAAAACCTATTAGAACTCTGCTGAAAATGAAGTAGGGAAATTTTAAAAAAAATCACTTTATGCATGTCCAACAGAATCCAAATTACTTTTTTAAATTGCAGCCTGGGATTTAGTACAAAATGTCACATTGTATATACCCTAAATTTCAATTGCATTTGACTCCATAATTCCTCAAGATACCAGTACATTTTCAACCTCTTATTACCAAGTGGTTTGGAGCATTCACAATTTCTAAGATGTTGCCACTGCTCCCCAATATTACACTTGAAGTACTTCTACCGTGGACAAATGTCTTAAAACATTGTAGAAGAAAAAAACAAGTTGTAAACATGCAAACCAAAGGCAAACCAGTTAAACATTAACCATTAGACAACATTTGTATGTGCATATCTGACTGCAGCACCACTACATCAAGCATATTACACTCTGTATATGACTGTTGGACTAGATTGCCATGACTAATGAATACTGTGTTGCTGCACTGGCCCAGAAGCAGATATAAAAAACATCATAAAAACCAGCAACTCAGATGTATTTATTTTACTTTTTTTGTGCTCTGAGAAGGATCACTTTATTTAATTTCCAGCAAGTCCATATTCTTGTTGGCAACATTCCTCCATGGGTAAAACAGGCGATGCAGAGTCAAGTTGTTCTCCCGCCTCTCCCTGTTCCCTCCTTATCCACTGTTTCTGGAATCGATTTACATTAGTCTTCATCTCTCTGTTTTAAATGAGGCCAAATATTTTTGTTTTGTTTTGTTTTGGGTTTTTTTTGGTTGGGTGGGGAAAGAGAAAAGGGAAGGATTTGTTGTGGTTTGGTTTTTTTTTACCAAATAACCAGAGGAGTAATACCAAGTTACGTATGCTTTGTAACAAGACTTTCAAAATACTAAGTAAACGAGTAAAAAGCAGCACCATCAAAAAAACCCATGGCATCACTAGCCAACTTAGCACAGGTATTAAAAATCCACTGAGTATCTGCTTGGCATCAGCCTTTCTCAAAATAACCCCAATTCAAAAAATTGCTAAGCAGATCCCCACGTGCTCTGAGGAACGACATGGGAAGTTGTACCTTTCCCAACAGCCCTGACAGGTGATGTCTGGAAAAGCTGTGGAGAAGTAACCTAGAAATTTCAGGTAACAAAACGTTTCCAGATAATGTTATTTCTTACCTTGTGTTACCTTTAAAATATCCTTGTATCCTCTCATGGGGTTTGATCCTGGTCCTATGAAAGGTAACTAACTTTAGTGACACAAGATCAAGCCTACTATAGGAGAAGAAAGGTTCTACTGTCTATATACTGAAAATAATCTTGTCACGGATATCCACATGACCCAATACAAGGAATTCAATGAAGGTACCTAAATTGGAGCCTAGTGAGTTTACATGGTCACTGAGGCTTTCTAGGGGCAATTCAAGGTATTTAAGTAGAAGTGCTAAATGTTTTATCATAAGATTTGACTTCATTACAAGAGCTTGAGCTCTTGATTTATTTATAACTGGTTTCTCTCTGCATCTAACGCAATGCTGCTTTACCTCTCTGTTTATCCAACTTAGATCTCTTCCATTATTCTGGTACTGAGGAAAAGGAAGGGAAGAAACATTAATCATATCCTTACTAGCTAACTTTGAACTGATAGTCTGAGTTTTTTAGAGTTAGTTTGAATAATGATGGCTATGCCTAGGTTATCAAACCTACAGTTACATTGTACATGTTATCTACCACAACATACATACCTAGCTGTGCTCTGTGTATGTACTTGTTTTATATAAAATAGCATCATTCATATACTATTGAAAAAAATTTGAAATCAGTTATTAAAATGAAGAGACAGATTTCTTTGCAAAGAAATATGAAGTCAGTCCCTTCTGATTTTTTAATTCATGACTTATGATCTATTAGTTGTCTCAGTTTTGTGATTCTTTGTATAGTCTCTGTGCTATAGAGACAGATGATGTTTCTTTGTTAAATGCTTTGCTGTTTCCCGTTGTGAGAAATTGACTGTTACTATTCAAGTCCTAACAAACAGCATTTCTACTGTCCTTTGCTAATTATGCCATGCCTGCGTTTTACATAGCATTTCACACTACATTTGCTTTTCTACTTTATATTTTAGGGCAGCTTATTTGTAAGAATGTGCATTTATGTTCATATTATCTTGACCTAACAGACCAGATCTGATTGCTTTTTAAACGTATGCGAATAATTGGCTTGGAAACAACACACAAATACAAGTGCTGCATTTAGTCTGAATGTAAGAGAAGTTAAATTGGGCTGGCACTTAAATGAGCTCAACTTGCCAGTTTAAGTGCATGTTTTGCTTTGGGCCCAGTAATAATACAATAGACATATCTTTGGGATAGTAACAATTATGTCTACTTATCTCACTGAAAAACTAGCCTAACCTGCTGGAGAGCCTAAATAGTAGATTGTGTTGAATGTAAAATGGTGGTCAAGAAAGAGTGAAGGGGGAAATATCCAAGATGACCTCTTAATATTCCCACACATGCTCTCAGACAACTACCAGAATAAAATAAATGTCTGTCAGAGTACAGACAAATAACAAGCGACTTTAAAAAATAACTGTAGTGGTGGTTTGTTGTAGTTGTAGAGGTCTAAGAACTCAGGCAGGACGTCTGTAAGCAAAGGCAATATATCTTATTAGATCAACTAGAGTAGACAGAAATATCAGGCTTTGGGTCACAGAAGTCCTTTAAGCATAAAACCAGAAGCAATTAAACTTTGAAAATGGAGTATGAGTGCAAAATCACTGTCTGGAGCTGACTGCAAGTTTGCACATAGTTTGTAAGTAGTATCTGTTATTTTCTCTGATGGATGTTAAAAATCGTGGCCTCAAGAAAGATCTTTGTTTTACAGCAAATCTAAATCCCCATCCCCTACTAACCTCCCCCTCCCATAAAAATCTGGGTGCTTATCACCTTTCCTCCCACCCCACTAGCTCTTGCTCTCCTTTCAAAAGCATCAACTCTCTTTTCTTCCAAGGATGATTTAGTTTACCTACATTTTGAGCAACTGTCTTGGATGCTATCTGGCTGAGAAGCAGCAGCAGCTTTCATTTTCACACCTGAAGAAGAGCTGGTGTCTCCAAAAAGCTAGTCTAGTTCATCTGATGATACTCATGGTTAATAGGAGATACTACCTCTGCCTGTAAAATTTGTCCTGCCTAAAGGCATTTTACCAAACAAACATACAAAGTATGTAAAATAAAACCTAGATGAATCAAAAAATAATTCTGAAAGACAAAGTCTATACCAGTTACTGAGAGATCAGGTTATCTCAGTTACAACTGTTCAACATTTCCTTTGAGAAGCAGAGGAGAAATACAGAAGCTTTCAATATAACATGTAAGTATGTTCTCATATATTGTGGTTTAGGGAGAGAAAATCTGAACTAAAAATTCAAAGACTAATCTGCTTTTGAAACTCGAGGCAAATTCAATTAAATTTCTGCAGTTTTAAGTTCAAAGACATTAGAGCAAAGAATCCAGAGCATAAGGCAAGGATCATTTTTAAGCACAGAAAGCCAAGTACAGTCACATCTTAAACAGTTCTATTTTAAAATAGCCTGTTGTCATTAATTAGAGACGTTATTATGATGTGTATGGATAAACAGTTAACACAGTGTAATCAAGCCTTAACTTCTGCATTTCCTGAGTTAGGTTCTCGGTTCCATAACTGACACCATCTGGCCAAAACCTCAAATACAGTCTCACATGTGATTGCAGGAAGGATATCTGACACCAGTTGGAGTGGCTCAAGCAGTTCCCATCCCCACAGCTGCTGGTCCCCAACCCTGCAGAACAGCCAGCAGAAGAGACCATACCGATGTTCATGTCTTTTCAAAGCAAAATGTTAGGCCTATTTGCTCTAGAAAATACTGTGACTATGACTTGGAGAAAAATTAATAACAATTAGTGTAACTAATTGAGTTACCTGTACTTTAAAAGGTAGTAATTGCCTTAATATAATGGCTGACTAGAAAAAAACTTCACAGGTAACAATTCAGTCTGAAAAGCCAGTATTCAAAGCTGAAGCATATGCTAGTCTGGGGCATGCTAATCCAAAGCCTATGCAATAGACAGGTCTCAAACCTTCTACTGGGATGACAGTCAGGATGACAAAACCAGTTTTAAATCCGTGATGACTAGCAGCTCACTGCATCAGTTAATACAGTAACTCTGTAATTAAAAAGTCTCTATGTAATGCAAAAAATCTGTAGTCACCACTAGTCTCTACAAGTTGTCCCTATGCATGGTGCAGCCATCATTTTAGCTACAGCCATTAAGAATTGCTCCAGATAACTCAACTACCAAATTATTGCTGATGCCAAAATCATCCCGAGCTTCTTTTCTGACTACACCTCACTGCCACACTTTCCACATCAGCTCCTTATTCTGAATAAGCCTTCATCATTTGTACTGCTGCTATTTTTCTTTTCCAATGTACCCATGAAGATAACATCAGCTGGTTTCTCTGATGAACTCCCAGATGCCATCAGCCATGTGTGGGAAAAATTACAACATGAAATTCATTAGAGTTTAAGACAATCCCCAGAATTCTGCTCCCTGGAACATGTATGTACACCAGGTTGCCATTTAGCAAGAACCACCCTAACTTTATTTTTAAAAAAGAAAAAACCTCCAAAATCTTTCATATTTTTCTTGACTTGTGCAACTCATCTTTCAGATGACAAATTCTCAGGACAGGGACACTTTCCTTAGCACTGCATCATAAGGTTGGCTACTAGACAAAATGAAGTTGTTACCAAACAGAAATTACTACTATGCAGCAATTTTTTTTAAATCAGAGGTGAAATACAGCTTTTACTACAAAGACTAAAGGTACAGGATGAAAACTGCAGCTGCAGTTTTCTGAAACCTATGTACAACTTTTTTTATTCCATCCCTAAAGTGAAAAATGTCTTGCTTTGGCCTTCAACATATCCATGTCCAAAGGAGAAATTCAGCCAGTTTATTACCTTGTATTTCCCTCTAATGGACTCTTTCAAGGTATAGTCCCTGTACTAACACAATAAAATCTTTCCCTCTGCCCCCTCCCTTGCAAAAAGTGTTTTCTTCAGCAAGGACTTCAGAACTAGATGCTCAGAAAATAATCCAATGTCCCTTTCTCTAATGACTAGCCAGCAGGAGTGTTCAGGCACAGTGTAATCACTCCTCCACTATACCCAGCACTATTACATTAAACTATAATTTAGTTGATCTACTTCTGGGAGTCATTTATTACATTCTGAGTTCTGTGGATAGTGATAGGGCCATAAATGAAGCTATAAAAAACAAAGTTATCAGCTGGACATCTATTTCTGTTACATGAAAGTTTGGTAAATATGAAGATTTATTACTTGAGCAATACTCTAGGAGTACATTGTTTATACACTAAAGTGGAGGTGATTTTTCTTTCATTCTGTAGTTTCCTTCATTTGCTACTTTCACACAGTTTCAAAGTTGAACCGGTTACAGATTTTTAATGTACATGTATTTCTCAGAGTGAGATTTAATTCTTGACAAACTAATATAGCCTTTGACAGCATGTCTGATCAAGATTAAGACTATGGTGTCAGTATCTGCATGGTTTCTTTAGGTTAGTGAGCAGTGACAACAGATAAATTCTTTCTGCCATGCACTTAGTCCCATTCTCTGTGATCAGAGCTTTGTGAATGCTGCAATTTCATATAAAAGATGAGATTGAAGCCGAAAGCTTTATAATGGTCAATTAAAACTGTACGTTCTATATGTGTCAAATAGATATTTTAAAAAACTCCAAACCCTGCTTTTTCCAGTTTTAAGGAATAAATTATTTTTGCTCTGTGTTTAACAGAACTTTTTGGTAAAAACAGACTTTGAAACAATCTGTCATTTAACAGGAAGTTACAGTCAACTAACTAGACAAATCGGACAATCTTCTTCTTTTTAAAAACTCCCAAAATACTGATTTTATACTCTTCAAAACATCCCTACGATCACTGTAAACAGTGATATAATACCATGCGTGTGAAAACTGTATGAACACATACAACTTCACTGACATTTAAGAATCTGCTCCATTTGTGTGATTTTAAGCAAAGCTGCAAAGTACAAATATCTGATTAAAAATTGTTTTGAAGAAACGTGCACAAAGCTGATTCCATTCCATGCAGTAAGTTTTATACGTAGAAAATTAAAACGGTAACAAAAGAATTCCACTAATACAACTGAGCAGCAACTCTTCTATAGTTGAGATGGGGAGGGGCCTCCCACATACATACATAAGTCTAACATCTGCGCTAATTTTGGTTACCTTGAGATATGTTGTATAGCACCAAAGCACAGTGTAAGGAAGCAGTTAGTTTTACCAGGGTTTTCCTACATACAGCTCCCTAATTTTGCAAGACTTTCTATGAAGCAGTACATCCTGGTTTTAAACTAAGTGCTTGAAATCTCTATAGTAAACGAGCTTAGGAAAAAAAGAGCTCTGAAGGTTAAGAATGTACTAATCTTTACCCAGTTTGGTGATACTCTATTGCAACAATAAAACAGGAAGAGAAAAAAAAAAAGACACTGCATGAAAACCACCATTACTTAGTCATGCATAAATTGACAAAGTGAACCATAAATTAATGACTCAGGACTTTTCAGTTGGTATGGTTTTTTTATGGAAGAAAAACTTCTGTTTTCATACCACAAGTCTTGCAGCTGCTTAAAGTATATTCCTTACTAAAATATATTCCTTGCTAAGGAAACTTACCAAGGTTCATATTTGCCTTAAACTGTGCCAGGACAGAATTTTGCACCTACAGAAAATTCTGACCAAGCCTCCGATGGACTCAGAAACCCCTCAGAGACGTGCATACAGATGTATCATGGTCACTACCTCCTCACTGATTTAACGTGATTGATCTAGCTGGGTAACACAAAAACAAGGAGTTCAGTAAGAGCAGCAAGCCAGACCATTAAGAGAGCTAACTATGGCATAACTATGTTAATGGAACCAATACAGTCACGATACACTAACTTAAACCGATTTTTCATTTATGTTAAATATATTGTCCAATTAAATCTAAAATATATTTCTAACTACTTTTTTCTATGCTGAGTTTTAAAAGCAACTAGTTTTCAGAAAAAGAACTACTATTGAAAACAAGCCTCCCTTGCATTGCCTAGACACATTTTCTGATTCTCACTTGTGAAAAACAGCAACATTTACTACGAAAATTCAGGCAACCATAATAATAATTTTATAAGCAGCACTAGATTTTCCTCATTGCATGTTTATTTACAAAAATGTAGTAAGTACACATATGCTCTATAGGTTTACCTTGAGGGCTGGTTTCACAATCAATTTAACCAACATTAAGTGCAAGCTGCAGCTGAAATCGGCTGTGCTGTCACCCCCTCTCTCTCCACCTGCATCTTCATCCCAGCCAGACTGCATCATCGCCCTCAGGCCAGACTCTCAACGTGTACCTGATTAGTTGATCAGTTCTCTGATCCAACTTCTGTGCTGCCACACCAGCAATGTTGGCACAGGGAATGCACATGGCTGCCACTTTTTGGGGGATACACACGTAGGCTTGCAAAAAGCAACCATGGACCCATGGACTAACAAAGACTACCTGCCAGCTTATGCCAGAATAGTATGCAAGACAGCAAATGTCGTGGATAACAGTAAATGCTATACATAAATTCATATAAATTGCCATATATGCTATTTGGCAAATGATATATTGATTTTCTCTATATATGCTCTACATCAGCCCTATTGTCCTTTTACAGAAAGTTTAACATTGCATGTACAAAAATCTGACTTAAAAACCACAGATCTTATGACAGGTCTTTCTTGTTTGCTTCATTTGAAGTTAGCTGAAGTCTAGATTCTAGATGTCCTCTTCTCGCAAAGCACCAAAAGTGTCCTTAATTAGTACATTTCAATGAAAATTCCTGGTTAGTCTATTACAGAGTCTGTACTGTATCACTGAAACTATCTATGTTATCGCTGATATAAGTGTTGAGCCTTTACTGCAAAAAAAAAAAAAAAAGCACTCTAGCTCTGTCCTGATATATTCAGACAACAGACAGATACTAAGTTTAATATTATACAGAGATTTAGACTTCAATAAATTGGTAAGACAGAAATCAGAATTTTCAGCATTCAATTACTCATTTTTAAAAGTACACCACATGGATGTATGATTAAAAGCCAAAATAGATCTTAATCATATAGCAACACACTACAATGACTCACTGAACACAAACGTCAACAAGAGATCTCAGTGAAGTTAGTTTATTTTTAGTACATTATTCAGGAGCAGCTGAACACAAAAGTGAAAGAAAAGATCAAGGATGAGGTTCTTTGCTAGCTAAACATGCTTATCACAGGACATAGTGGAAAACTAATGTGGCTTACCATATAGATTTACAATAAAAAACCTCAAAACATATAACTCACTAATCAGGATAAAAGTCTAAGAGGGAAACAATTAGTGGTAAGAGCCTGGATTCCTCCGTACCTCCCAAGCTGATAAATGCAGTCCTTCATATCAAACAAACAGTAAAGAATCAGACAAGATCTTTAGCAAACACAGCTTGAACTATTACAGAGAAACTGTACAACCATTCACTAGAGCAGATTTGTGCTGTTTGTCAAAGAACATATCTCTTGAGCAAACAAAGAAAAAAAAAATTCAAACCCAAAAAAGAGCCTTTCAAAATATTCCTCATCCGCAGTTCTAGTGGCTCTCCAAAAATCAGCAGCTGGCCAGAAATACTATGGCAAAAAATCAAATGTAAATATACCTGACAACTATTTATGACATGTTGTATACAACTTTAACTATTTTACCTTTAAAGTTGACATCTACAGGACTTTCCAGTTAATGGAAAAGTTCTCATAAGACCTCTACATCAAGCCCTGCCAACCTGGCTAATTTTGCTATGCTGTGTTAAACACAATGAGTGGGGAAAACACTGTCCTCCCTCCAACTTGATTTTTTTTTTCTGTTCGCTACTAATATGAAGCACTTTTAGAGCAAGATAAAATGGAAATGACTGTAGTCTTAATGCTAACAGTGTTAAAAATAAATCTTTAAAGAACATGACAGCACCTATGGCTAAATATTCCTAGGTATCCCCAATCAGCTTGTATTTTGAACATCACATATGCATCTGTAAAAACCAAGCACAGTATTCTGATACCAGTAGTATCAGAATCGCACAGCAGGAGAAATCCAGTCTTTTCAACTTCTCTCAGTCAAGAAAGTTTCCATATCCAGCGTATGCAGCTATAAAACCTGTTACTTTTTTTTTTTTTTTAAGGAAGTGCTACACATAAGTTTGAGAAGTCAAAAATTTATTTTATTAGCAAGTCTGAACATCCTCATGTTCATTTCCATTCTATTTCGGACAATCTATTTTTCTGAAGAGTGGGCCAGAACCGTTGACATCATTACTATAAACCCAGCAGATTTCAGGTAAGCAACTATGAAGAACAGCAAAAGATATACAGATACACTGCTGTGTAAGATACTATAGTATGCCTCAATAATGTGTAGGATCTGCCATTAAAAATAGAGATCTAAAATGAGGTCTAATCTATATGTAAGTATTTTTTCCCATTTCTTCTATTTATTAATGCATAGGAAAAGAAATGGTACTGCTAAAAATCAAATGATCTGTCTCTGATCACTTGATCAATAAGAAGCAATGTAAAACCAAAAAAACCCCAAACCCTCAAAAAGCACAATTCTGTTTTCAGTTTCTAAAGATGGGACACATAACTGAAGGAACAAAGTTTATCACAACATATGCTCTTTAAGAATGACAAACTGTTAAAATGGTCTGAGTTAAATACTAAGCTTTAAGGAGAGCTCCTAATTTCATTTAAAATGCTTGACTGAAAATAATCACTTATGGGAAAATGATACTGGCTGACAAGAGATTTAAGTGAACTTATTAAACCAACAGGTTTGGAACAAGATTAATGCCCAAAAAGGCATTTAATAGGACTTCCTTTTCTTGAACACGCTCAAAAGATTGTAAGACATATGACCTTTAGTTCAAATATAGCCACCCTGTGTTACATTTTACTGGACTGATACTGTAAAGAAAGTTACAGGATAAATTCTGTAGCAGCTACTAGTCAAATTAAGTTCTGTTGGTCTCTTGAACCTAAAGAACCACCTCATCTCAATAGTCTTTTAAACCAATTTTTTTCCAGACAGGAATGAGTAACACACTTGCTCTTGAGACTGAGTATGTTCCTACATAGCTATATGGTGACAAACTCCTTTGCCAACCGTTCTACACCGGCAGAAGTCAAGGCCGCTCCAGCCCAGACAACTGAAGCTCCATTACTGTGTCACTAGCCACAAGGTAATCAAAACTTTCCTCTCAGCCAGGTCATCAGCTCAGGCACAGTTCAACACTGTTGCATTTTAAAAAGTACAGAAGTCCCATCTCCAGACAGCCTGCTGAGTTCAGGCAAAATGAACTGGAATCTGTCTGGACTCATGCATACAGACAAACCCAGACAGGCTGAAGATACAACTTGTAAGTTAAATCAATCACAAAAGCCACCAGCCATCCAGGCAGAAAGGTTTAAGAAAAACCACAAGGATCACTACCATTCTTTTTCCTACAAGGTTTTACTAGCGCAAAGGTATAGCAGCAAAAAGTTAAAAATACAGTGATGGCTTTGCTCTTTATTCAGGAGTACAAGAAATAACCCACAATTCCACACCTCCGCTCCACTCTGGTGAGACCCCACCTGCAGCTCTGGGGCCCCCAACACAAGAAGGACATAGACCTGTTGGAGCGGGTCCAGAGGAGGGCCACGAAAACAATCAGAGGGATGGAACACCTCTCCTATAAGGAAAGACTGAGAGATTTGGGATCGTTCAGCCTGGAGAAGAGGAGGCTCTGGGGAGACCTTAGTGCGACCTTCCAATACTTAAAGGGGGCTTGTAAGAAAGATGGGGACAAAATTCCTAGCAGGGCCTGTTGCAAAAGGACAAGGGGTAATGGTTTTAAACTAGAGGGTAGATTTAGACTAGATAAAAGGAGGAAATTTTTTACAATGAGGGTGGTGAAACACTGGAACAGGTTGCCCAGGGAGGTGCTAGATGCCCCACCCCTGGAAACATTCAAGGTCAGGCTGGACGGGGCTCTGAGCAACCTGATCTACTTGAAGATGTCCCTGCTCATGGCAGGGGGGTTGGAACAGATGACCTTTAAAGGTCCCCTGCAACCCAAACTATTCTATGATTCTGTGATTCTATCATCCTGATTCTGACACACAGAGGTGGCAACAAGGTACTGTACTCCCGGGTGCAGAAAGGCTGGCCTCGCCCAACCCTCTGCCTGCAAACGTTGGTGTCCATCACCCCCTGGTGGACTACGTAGAGAGAGGGGAAACTGCTCCACCTAGAACAGCTCCGCCTAGAAAGAACTTTGCTCCGCCTAGAAAATCCCCTTCCAAGATCAACACAATTCCATTAGCCTTCCAGTTACTAGGAAATCCTCACGTCTGATGCAAACCAGCAAGACCATCTAGAGTAAGTGAGTTCTGAGATAGCAGCGTGGCCAGCATGTAGCCAAATGGGTAGGTGTAGCTGTCTTGCTCTGGAACCCACTGTACTGAACGCTTAGACTTCTCTGCACTTACCTGCTGTGGCACTGGAAGGCAGAACTAGAGTTCAGTTTGTACTTGGACTGGATGGAATGAAACAAAGTATGAAAGAACACCCATAATTAGTATAGACATATCATATGAAATCTGGATCAATAACGCATGAGACTATACAGACCCAGAACTCCTAATAGCCTTTCTTACGTTCTTTGAAAGATGCCAAAATACCATATTACCGCCATTGTCCAAATGCCACAGAACACTTCATCAACTGAAGTGCGTAACAACAGTGAAAGACAAGTCCATCAACCTTTCCTGGCCGATACTAGTATTAAGCTTTGGTCAGCAGAGCCAACAGAAGCTCTCTGTGCCAGACCTACACTCAACTTCTAGACCTACTCAACACAATCCATCTCATGAATTGTTGCAGCTCCTTCACTTTTATACTGAGCACTTCTTCGTATTACTTTGTCTCCAAATTCTGTCCAAAGATTTCAGGAAATGGGCAATTTTTTGGCATTTTCTCTGCCCTGACACAGCTATTTCAAAAAATCTACTTTCAAAGTGTGGGTGGCACACTTGAGTCTCAACTACAGGTACATTTTAATTTACAGCAGAAATAGCTAAATGCTTCTATTCTGTATTTTCTAGGCCCCCAAAATCTAGCAATGTTTACGCGCTAGAAGGACATACAGCAATGTAGACAATGTAGGTGGATGAACCCCTTCAGTATCAAACCAGATCTACCAACTACACAGTTCCATTCTCACAAGTCACCATGGTGAACAGGTAAACTAAAAGACATGTCTCCTCCCCAGTCTGAGTTAGTACGAGCTAAAACTTGCCACTGCAGACTTTCAGGGTGACAACTGCTCTGTTTAGCACTTGGGAATTCTTAAGTACTTACATTTTACTAAAATTAAACTTGAAGGTACTATCTATAGGTAATATTAAACACCTTATATCTCCATGTGTCAAGTACACAAAAACGTTTAACTTTCTAAAAACGTCACTTAATAATATCAAGACTTTGCAATTCTTAGTGAAAGCTAACTTGGTCAACATGGATGAAGGACAAAAAAGATGAGTCTGTAGATAGAGCAGAAATACAGATGATGACTACCTTTTCTGGAGACTTACAGATCTTTTTGTAGCCTTATAAAATGCTCTAACTTCATCAGAGTTTGCTGATAATCAGCCATCATTTGTATTAGCACTGAAGTAAGTTTTCCAGCCTTCTCCAACCTGAATTCATTGTGGGACACAGCACATGTACTTAATTCATTGTGGACAAAAATGCTTTTACTCCACTTCTGAAAAAGTTCTGATTTAAGAAACAGCAATAAGCACCTTAAACATACCAGTAAAACTACCTAAACTACAGCTGAAAACACCCTGGAATCTACCACCTTAAACAAACTTGCAACGGCTATGCAGATGCATCTGTATACATGCAGGCATTATGTCAGTATTTTCTCCAAAAATGTCAATTGATTTAGGGATCTGCTTTCTTCAGATGATTCTTGGCTTTAATAGTTAGGTGGCTCTGAAGCTATCAAGACATACCTCTCTAGACTTGACTACTTTCTTGCACTATGTATCATGCTTCATGCATCTATTCTCAGTCACCTTCACTACAATTCCAGGTGGCAACTTGCGTTCTCAGGAATAAAACAGTGGCCTCCTGCTCCCAATTTATGGGCCTTCTAAAAACCCATGCTTTTTTTTTTTTTTTAATGTTTCTTTTGTATACTTGCTTTTCCTCCCTTTTAAAGGACTCAATTTGAGATATCAAGCCATCCAGGTATCTAGCTAGCATAGAGATTTGCAAAAGCAAGCAACTTTCTTTTATGGAAAGATGCATCTGTGAAACATCATTGGCTTATCATACTCTTAAGTCAGCTTCCGACATATGGTTGTTCTCAGGCAGGTTGCCTGTAGTTGTTTCTATTCAAACGAGAGCTCACCAGTGACAGGCTTTGAACTCACCTAACAAGATGCTTTTAGGGACAGCAAAGTTCATTGCTTTATTTCTGCAGAGTCACCCTGACCAATCTACATTCCAGCACATTTATTTTATTGCATACTCCCTTCTTCCGTTGTTCTTGATGCCTTGCACACGTTCTCATCTACTTTGAATTTGGGAATTGCAGCAAGTTTCGTAAGAGGAAGGCACACCCCTTAACATCCAGCTTTTATATGGCTAGCTGGCTTGTCATCTTCCCCTGGCATGGGCACAAATGATGGAAAAATTACCTGCCATATAGAACAGTGATGATCAAGTCCCTGGGAAGACTCAGTGCTAATGTTTTTCTCAATTGAAACACATGACCTTTTTGCAGCTCTCCTGCAAGTTGCTTTCTTAGTAAGATAAGCTGAATATAGACTTGACTACCTTTTATTTAAAAAAAACACACACACAAAAAATAACAAGCTAAGTCTGGGGTAAAACCCACTAGAGTTTAGGCAGTTATGTGAAATAATTCCAAACAAAGGATAAAAATAGTATCAATCAAAAAAAAAAACCAAAAGAATTAGCATCAATCCAGTATCACAATACTTCAATTGTGTTTGTGGAACAAACTAGGCTACAGCTACTTGAGTTTTTGTAAATGTAGAACTAATCTACCAAGTCTTTTACACATAAACAATACTGTTATACCAAGAAAAGCATACATTGCTGAACCACCCAATTTTGTAAGCAAAAATAGCAGCAACTTGGAATGAAAATCTAAGACTTTTCACACTTTTAATAAAGTTTTATGTAATGGTTACAACAAAGGAAAAGATTTTAAAAAGGCTGAATATTTCTAAAATAAGAAGTTAGTTTAGAATAACAACACATACCCTTTCACAGGTAAGGGGTACAAAAACCAGCATTTTTAAAACCTGAAGCAGTACACAGCTAAAATTTCTTAAATAAAAAAAGGCTTTTGCAGTTGGATGGCCTGTGTGTTTTCCATTTGTTATTCATTAATAACTTTTCTGATCACTGGCCTGTGTCAATTAAGGTTCAATCAAGTCCCTAAAACGGACCTGCTAAACCAGATCAGCGCAATGAAGGGTTATATGGCTGTGAGCAGCCTCTCCAGTCAGTTGTTACCCACCAAGAGCCCAAAGCCAAGCACTCCATTACGCTTATCTGATGGTGGCTACCACCCCGTGTGCTGGTGTGCTGGCTACGTGACTCTGGACCAGCGCGCCAGCTACTCTTGGAAGTGCCGTTCCTTGCCAAGCCATTAAAGGCAAGATTTGCAGAAGAAGGGATGGGAATGAAGGAGGATACAGAAGGAGGGCTAAGGCTAGTGAGCACTAAGCCATAGGAGAGCAGGCTGTATGGGGTTTGCTCGTAAAGGAATGACGAGTTCTTTTGAAAGGTGCTGTTCCTTTCGGATGTGTTATGTATTGCATATTATTGTAGCCTGCTTTTATCGGACTCACCAAATGCATGATTTTCATACTTAGTTAGAAGCAGGCAAGTCACACTAGTTTAGCAGATGATGATACACTTAGAAAGCATAACTATCCTATTTAAAATTTCAACTTTTTCACCTAGAAATGAATAGTAAGTTAGAAATACTGTAAAATAATTTTTATCTAATTAGCTTCCACTAGAAGAAAAAAAAAAAAAAGAGGACTGAAATGTATTTTTTTTCCTATTAATGGAGAAATGTACTATTAAGTTCCCAAAATAACATTTTATGGTTTTAGCACAAGAATATATTTCATTCTTGCTTTCATCACTATTATCTGCAATAATTAAATTCTTTACCTCCCAAAAAAATGAGCAAAACATGCCCAAAATTTTTGGATAAGATGGGCTCTATTTTATTGTTATTTTTCTCAAGTACAGGCACCACTGTGTTGTAACTTTGAATTTTTAAAATACAAATATAACACTCAACTTTGATTACATCATACAGATTTTTAAAGAGTCGGTAAGGCATATGACAAAAATAAACGTGGGAAGGAAATGAAGGTATTTTTTAGAACTATTTATAGTAATCCAGTCATGCTGAACTGATTGTATTTCCTCCTATATTGAAAATGCACAGACAGCTGCATACAAAATAGATGTCATCAACTTTCAACTTACATCCAGTGCAAAAAATAACAGGTAAACATACTACTAAGTAGACTAACATTGCTGTCTGTTTACACAGGGAAAGGAAACTTTACTGTGGCCAAATCTTGAAACCAACAATTTGTATAGATAATCATCTATCTCTGTGAAATATATTCACATAAGAAACTAATCTTTAGGAGTTCTTACAAGAACTAAATTTTGACAGTGGTACAATATTTATTTTAATGAAAGCACTTAGACACAAGTAAATTGTTGGCAACACGGAGTTGTTTTTTAATTAAAAGAAGCTGTAAAGTGTAATTATAACCTAAAGTTTCCCCCAAGTGTCTGGAAACTGGTCAAGAGCTATTGGTTTCTGTAAGATACAAGTCTTAAGATATAACTCTTATGAACAACAGAAGCTGAATTCTGAACAGGGGTAGCTAATACTTTGTATCATGTCTTTGGTAAGCTATGCTTTTTCTATCTGTCTACCTCTTCATTTTAAAATTTGTTAGCTTTGGGGTCAAAAGGACTCTCTAATTTACATGGACAAACGAACCTGCCAGACAGGCCACCTGAAATCATTTAGTTCAAAGGTAAATTAAAGACCTATTTGGTCCCTCTCCCATTTCCTCTCATGTTCTAAGGCATTAACAGAGGATTTAGTTGCAGTGGCTCCATCATATGCAATGTTTAACATCCTGAAATTCCCCTTTGTCAAGAGGGCATGATCATGGAAGATACCAACATACCTGACTATATCCTGGTATTCTAGTGAAGAAGAATACCAGGATACAAGAATTAAGTGTTGTTATGATACTGGACCTGGTATTCAATCTTTTTTCAGCCTTTTGCTACTCTGCCTACCTGTTATTTGACTGCTTGAAGATCTTCCCTGGAAAATCTCACAGGAAAAAGTCAAGAACTGTGAGCTCTGCTTCACTTGATTAACTCCACATTTGGCTTTGAATCTTTTCAACTTTAATACCATACCGAATTTATCTCCAGTGCACACACTTATTTTATTGAGGCTATTCTTTCAATTCACTGTTCAGAAAATAATTCACTGGCAATAGAAAAGCATATACATATGGTTTGCTAGAAATATTTTGTTCAGAAGCAGGTGGTGCACATGCAGTAAAGTTTTAGTAGTCTTCCACAAGAATGAATTCCATAGTCTAGTATTTCCGCTACGCTGTGTAAGCAGGGGGGAAAAAGGCAACAATTGACCCTCCCATGCTAAAATAGGGACAGAACTTAAGGGGGAAAAAAGGTAACCAGACACTCAGTTTACAATAAACTAAATATAACAAAGCCTCCCCCATCCGCAATGTTGTTTATTCAAACTGTATTTATTTGATCTATCTACAAAGTTTACATCAAGATCTAAAATATCCAAACACTTCCACCATGACTATAGCATAAATAATGCTCACTGGCAGGAGAACTTCAGTTTTACCAGCAAAATTAATTGTACATAAATCCACCTTGGGAAAGTAGGAAGGCCACAGACATGACCCCAAACAAACAGATCCCTAAGGTTTCAAGGGAATCTGCAAACCGTTCCTGAGCTTCTTCACCACATCTCTTAGAAACAGTCTATCATGCTTAGCTTCAGAGTGTATAGTAATATGTACAAATAAGACGTTTCCAGTTAAGACGAAAAATACCTTGTGTTAGTTAGTACTCCACTAAAATGGGGGGAGTGTAAGAATACAGAAAGCTCTTCCTTTGGGTATCTTTTTGTCCAAGCGTACAAGCTGAGACTCTTCTATCTCTCTTTTGTTAATAAATACATCAGATGCTAGGAATATCTAAAAGTAGACAGGGTTTTAACAACTGGCAAAAGTAAATGCACTTCAGGATATTTCTGCCTCTGCTGACTAGCATTTCCGCATGTTTCTAAAGCAGTGAGGGTCACATTACTTATCCGGATAACCGGCACATCGTACTTCACAAGTAGGTTTCATACACGATTCAATTTATAATTCAGAATACGAGTTTCCAGCTAGAAGCTGTTGTTTTGGAGGGAAGAAAGAAGGACAAGACCATGTTACATTATGTTCTGACCTTCAGATGATTTCTGGAGGCAGTTTATATAGCATTTATCTATTTAGTTATCTTAAAAGAATACACTCAAAATCCTGACCTCTCAAAAACTGTCTGCTTTTTTCATTTCAACACCAGTGCTGTTCTTCTGGGTGGTTTAACAGTAATAAAAAGCATCCCAGACATAGTTACGAAGTAAAACTAAAAGCAAAAGTCAAACAATATAGCCAATATATCCATCCACAGTATACCAGCTATCATCTTCTGCTTGCAGCATGTGAGCTTAGCACATGGTTCAGTCCTCTCAAAAGGGGCAGAATACACTGGACTCCTGAAACACTACATCAATAGACTGGTCCTTAACACTGCAGGTATCACATCAGAGCACTTATGCTACTTTAAGTCACACAGACAGACAACAAAATTAATTGTTGGTTGCTCTCCAGTTGGCAAAGGTAACGGAGGGTATACACGAGGAAAGTCATCAGCAGTAGAATGGAAATACAAGTTTTAAAGCAACAGCCTCTGAGAGCGTGTTAATTTGCACCCCATGTTAAGCCTGATCTCCAGAGTCAAGATCAAAAGTGCCTAGACATGTTCTCACCAGAAGCGTCTTAACTTCATAACTCATTTGCTGCACAAGAAGTTCATTGACTTTAGCTACAGAATGTAAGCAAACAGATGGCTTATGCAGCCAGGAATGTGCTGAAGACTTGAAGAAATATAAATCCAGAGGATTCAGAAGTTTCACTGGACCCAAGGGAGAGGGTAGAAAAAGAAGAGAGAAGAGAAGTAGTAGACAAGATCACTTACACATATCACACCTTCTGAAATAAGAACACAGAAGAGCAACACAGACATCCTTAGCTTTACATCTGATTCATCAAATAGAGGTTAGAAAAGAAAGCATTTTTTGCTCAAGACTAGCTGTTATGAAGGTCACTGTGCAAGACATGCAGCTGAAAGATACCTGCTGACATTAAGCAGGTATGAGCCTGTA
>JAVKLA010000073.1:16747975-16774758 GCA_034782735.1 Sagittarius serpentarius
ATAATGAGAAATTGGGGGGGGGAGGAGGGGGGCTGTGTGGTCTTTAAAAAAAGAAAAAAAAATGCTTTGCCTTTTTGTTTTAAAACAGAAGACTGCAAAAAACCCCAAACACTGCAAGATAAGTTAGGTCAGGAGTATAAGGATAAAGAGCAGAGCACCACTATTGCACTATGGCCCTGATCAACTTCAAACCAACTTCCACAGCAGTACCGTGTGCTTCAGGTTTAAAAAAAGCAATATGCAGGCAAATGAAATTTATAAAACATTTTCTAATCTGAAGTTCTCAATAACTTCTTCTAATCAAACCTGGAATCAGAATGTGCTGGACAGCTTTTACTATTATTTCACATTGAAGAAGATCCCATTTCTTTTACCAGCCAGCACTGTTGGCCCTAGCACCCCGGGGGGGCCAGGGGCCCATGCCTGCTGGATCGCTAAGCCGGCAGAAGGAGCACGCACAAACAAAACGCACCCTCTTCCCCCGAACAGCTGCGCCCGCGACACACCTCCCAGCAACAAAGTAGGGCTTTTTTAAATCAACTTTTGATGGATAATGAATGCATTTGCAGCTGTGGTAAGCTGAATATCACCTGAAAGTATGATCCTCAGAGTTCTCCCCCTTCTTTCTTTTAATAGTTTCTTAATACTCCTAAAAAGGTAATTTAGTCTAATAGCAAAGACTTGCAAGTACAACATTTGACTGCTGTTTAATGCTATTTAAAATGAAAAGCATATTGTAACAAACCGTGACTCATTACCTTCACACAGTACGCATATTTTGCTATCAACAGGATCAGAATGGGTACGACGCCTGGAAAGGCATATTCAAAACAATAATCTAAAAAAGCAGCTGTCTCAGAAGCCACAAAATGCATTAGGGATCTAAATTCATTAGCTGTCACTTCTGCACATGAACACAAGTGTCCTGGATCTGATCGGGAAGCAGCTTAACTCCCCCCTCACCTCGCCTCCCCCACAGCATGTTCCAGGCATAATGGGCACCTTTTTCCTGGAAATGAAAACAGGGAAAATCAGAGCTGATCCTGCTTTTCCCCTCACCCTCCAACTGGCCTGCTCAAGAAGCAATGGACCTGAGATCTGGTCCCCATAGTCTGAAGGTATTCAAGCTCCTGCCTCCTACAGGGAGCCCTCCCAGTCAGCTACACTTTAATTTCCTTGGGGCACCTTTCTCCCCTTCCTTTTGAAGTTGGACCTGCTTCACCCAAAAAGGAAAGGTTGCCTGGAAGAGAGGTAAAAAGAATCAGAAAGAGTCTGAGCCTGATGCCTAAGAGCTGGCAACACGCTCTCTTCACACTGTTGGGGGGCGGAGGGGGTGGGTTGTGATTTTTTTTGTAACCTTTAGTCACTTCAGTTTAAGAAAAAAAAAGCGCAAACCCACAACACACACAGGCTAGGGAGTAGAGACCAGTATTCCAGACTCCTTACTCCCAGGTCACTGCTGTTCAATGATTAATGCAGCGTCAGAGAAGCTCCTACATCTTGCATTATTGAAGTAGAACCACAGTGAAGCCAATATAAACAATGAAGGTCCTCCCAACTGGACTATTTTAGACTTCGATGCTAGAAGATGTGCATCTGACTGTGCTAAGCCTATGCAGAACTAGATTTGAGGTCTCCCGCTTCTCGGATGAATGCTTGAATAAGCACAAGTACACACCAAACATATTTCAAGAAGAACACGCTGTAACTTCAGCTTTTGGTTTTGGATCAAGTGGACAGACGTGCCTCATGTACGGTGCCTTGATTCAGACACTTCAGCTCCAGAGCATACCAAGAATTCAAGCTTACTGCTGGTCTCTGCTTCTGCCAGTGGGTCATTTTAGGCAAATATGCTCAAAACACATTTTGTAAACTGAATTTCAGAGATGCTTAATTCTACTTCTTGGTTCACTCTTTCCTGTTTTTTTAAAACACCATGCACAAGTTGGAAACTACTACTGGTTCTTTCCTGGGTCTCTCCTCTGGTTCACTCAGTGGTAAAGGAGGAATAAATTTTCGTAAGAGATAGTACATCCAACTGATGTTCATATTCAACTGGAGTCAGCGTATTAAATTTTGTTTAAATCTAAGGAAAGCTCCTTGTGCATCTCTTTATAACAGTGTTGACATAACTTGTGGGTTAGTAAAAGAAAACAGTTCTAGCAAAAAAAAAATCTCCCCCCTAATTCTCTCTCCTAGTGAAGGGTGCATTGGTATGTGTATTTAATATCTGCGTCTTGAAGATAATATTGGCTGCTTTCTGCTATAATAGTTTTGCTAATGCTTTTGTAACTCAAATCTTCCTTAGTCATAGTCTTCCCCTTCTGCAAGACCTAAGGATGAAATCATTCAGAAGAAATTATGTAGGCACTGAAGAAATAAAATGGCAAAGAAATAGCCATAAAGTCCTATTCCATCCCTCTCAAAAAACTGAAGTTTCATACAAACTGAAAGAGGGATAAAAATTAATCTTGTGGGTTTTAAGTTGTTCCTCTCCTTTATTCACCCTGGAATAGAAAAACTATGAGCTTAAACTCCTGAACAACTGCAGTATATTGCTGGTCTAGACAGATCTCAGTGGAAAGAGATTTTAGAATGATATGGTCTAACAGCAAAAATCTTTTTTGTTTTGTTTTGTTCCAGGAAAGGTCTTGCACTTTGGATCATTTTAAGGAAGCTTGCCTGTTTTAAAATGAAAAAAATTAGTATATTGTACATGTTTAATGGCAGTCACATGCTCAAAGACCTCAGTCTGGGGGTAATTAAAAGAGAAAAAAAACAAAAAAAAAAATCAAAACACATGAACCTCGCCATTGACAACTTAATACTACCAATTGTGAGAGCTCTCGCTACAGTTTCTTATAGACAAAATACAAAATCCGTATTTACCTAATCCATAATCCCCTCACTTCACCTAGACACCCTGACAAAAACAAGACAGAAATTAAGAGACTATACATCTACTGAGTGTATCTGAAGTCCCACATTCATCTCAACCACTGTGAGGCGGAAAGACAGGGAAACACACTGTATCAATATTCCTCAGTTAAACTCACTTAAGCTTTTGAATGATTTTCCTGTCCATTATCATTTTTGCCCCATACACAGTTTCTGTAGCAAATAACCACATGTAAATTGAGGATATATACAGAATTAAGACTGTGATTACATCCTGTGATGTACATGGTTAACTGTAGTAACAGCGAAGTGTGTGCTAATTGTTAAAGAAAAACTGCACAAATTAAGCAGCCCACTACTTCTAGGACATCTTTGCATTCTTCTATTTTTTACTGTCACACAGAAGGACATCCCCATGACAATGGAAGTAGCACTAGAATAATTTACTAAAAGATATAAAAAGCACAAAGTGAAATGATCATGGTCACAAAAAATGATTACTGTATAACTTCCCCAGCAAGCCATGGTCAATGCTGTGAGCAAATGCTTATTTTTGACTGAAGGAAGAGAGAATAATTTCAGAACTGACTCCCTGCAGCCCTCATTTCTGGGGGAAAAGCAGCATGAAAAAGCTGAAGATCATTCAGCTGTGTGCGCAGAGATCAGAAAGCACATTACATTTTTGGCAACCACGAAAGATGTGTTATGGCAGAAGTAGATGAAACAGATGAAAAACAATTGACTGGATAAATTACCTATATCCTTTAATTTCTTTGGCCCTTACTGAAAGGTACTTAACCTAGTATATCAAGAAAGAGTAGCTGAAGAAAAAACACCTTTATGCACAAGGTGACAAGCCATCTTTCCTTTTATAAAGAAAAGCCTTACACTCATGTTGCTATTTCATATGGAGGCCTATGACACGACTGACTTGAAACACTTGTGAAACACAGAACACAACCTGCTTGAGTTTCTTTATTACTATCTAATTAAAAATAAACAAGACAATGTATCTTTGGCAAAGTAATTTTTCTTCTTCCACTGAAAAAATGTACAAAAACATTTACTTGCCAGAGACAGGGAGCGGTGTGTGTAAAATCAGCTCAAGGTAACATTTCCTTCAGAGAAAATTAACATTCATTAACATCTGTAGAAGTCTTGAATGACTCCAACCAGACAGGCTGTGATTGCATGGACTAATGACTAGGGCTCTCTTTGCAAGGAATGATCTTCTAACTGTGCTGTAAATTGCTGAAACAGGGACTTCAACCTGAATTCATCACTTGCCAGAATAGCAACTTGCACTGCTGCAACACATTTTCCACCTCTTGTTTTTCAGTAAGCTCTAGATGTAAGTTCACCTTATACAGGAAAATCAGACTTGGGCAAAAATACACTATCATATCTTGAACTATTTTCTTTGCATCATAAAACAAAGCAGCTTTTAATTCTAAAAGACACTTAATGACCAGCATATTCTTGGAAACAAAGTTTACACCAACACTTTAAAATCCCTACTTTTACACTACATTGTGCTATTTTTACTCTGTTTTACAATAAGCAGTATTTTCCTTTTTATATTCCAACTGCAAATTGCTTTAAGAATGCTATAAGGACCAATAGATTAAGACATTACTACTAGAGAGTAAACTACTGTGTATGGGAGTAAAATTGTCAGAACCCAGGTGTCAAAAGCAATACCCATACTATAAGCAAAGGTTAAAGAACACTATGTCAACTATGTAAATACATCATTGCAGAATAGTCATGTCCAAGAAATGCCTTCATCTTTTCTGAGGATAAATTTCTAGCAAAAAAAAGGATTTTCTTACTTCAGCATATTCTACTTCCATCACTATTTGCAAGAGTTAGTATCAGCAGGACCAAACCTCTCAGGAGCATTTTGGGGACCTGGACATGTAGAAAGTGACTATTATACATCAAGTCAGAAGGCAGTTAATATGAAAAACAGGAATGCAACTCCAACCAATATTTTCTCAGAGGGCTGGCAGCAAACTGTCAGATGCATGTGTGACCTCAAAACAACCTTTTGCCAGATGCCTCTTTAACCTCTTACAATTACATCAACTTCTAAAAAGACCTGTACATTTTACCATTTTCCTCCTTTGGTTATGCAAATTAAGAAGATGTGCTTAAAAGACAGATTGAAAATGTTTGGTTCTGTGCATTTTTGTCTGTCTTAAAGCCCCAGAATAAAGCTAATACAGCAGCACATGCTTCTTTTTTCTTCCCAGAATTAAAACTGCTGTAGAAGTTAAACAAGAAGTCTTCCATCTTCTTTCTTTTCTCCTCCCTTGAGTCACGTGTTCAAAACCAGGTAACTTTTTCAGATAGCTCTGAGTTAAGGGGCCAAGACAATATTCAGCCAAAGCAATCAATAAATCACTTTTAATACTATTTACCATTTCTAAGTAAATAACTTTTTTGGGGTCATAAAAAGTAAGTTACACAACTTATGTTGCAATCAACAGAAGCCAACATAATGATCCATATTATTCAGATTAAAAAATGGCCTGTATGCTAACATTTAAAGAAGGGCATTTCTGCAAATTCAAAGATAATCATAGCATGAACGTGTTTCAGGGGCTCAAGCCTTAGAAAGCAAAAAAAAAAAAAAAAAAAAAAAAAAAAAAAGAAACGTTAAAGAATTAAAAGTAAGTAGGTCATTTAGACTAAAGTGCTAAAAATACTAACATCTGATTTGTGGCTGAGAGAACTATTTTTAAAATCTAGAGGGGTACAAGTAAATGAAGAATTGCAGTCTTTTGTCAACAAAATCATGCTTTGATGAGGCATTAGAAAGAAAGACTGTGCTGTACAGAATCCAAGAAAAAAATTTCCTTTAAGAAATATACCTCCTTATACAGCAAAACAATGCATTTCAGTTGTTCTGTAACCCAGTTCCTTTAATCTGCATAAGAGATGCTGACTGAGTTCACTCAACCAAATCACTACTGGCTTTCAGAATACAATCAACACATGCTTTTCAACAGTATTAATATAGCATGAAGCTTGTGCTCCTAATTATTCATGTTTTTGCATTCTGTTTTTTCCCCCTGCTGTAAAATATGCAAATTTACTTCTTTGTGTTATTTAGGTCCCACATGGGCCTCAACAGATCTGTTTGGAAGGAATTACAAGCTAACATCTAGATACATGCTGTCAACATTTCAAGCTTCATTATTTTTATTAGGTTGGAATGCCATTATAGATTTGATATTAGGCTTTAAAAAGCTTTTTATAAATCTGTCGAAAACCTACAGTCTAATAAAATGGTGTACTGATAATTACTACTACTCCACTTTGTGTGTGAGTGCATGAAAGGGAGAGAGAAAAGCCCTACAACTCTTGAATACAAGAGAAATCCCCATCTAGCGGTACTACTGAAAAACGCAGTTTGTTTTTGTGCAAAATCAGTACCCAAGAGGATTAGTTTGACTTCATTACTGAATGAAGGGTAGCCATTACCTCCTTATGCAACTAAGGATTGGTAACAGGAGAGGACTGTTTCCTCTTAATTCCTCCTCCTCCCTTTTCAGTCAAGTCTGACTGTAAAATTCAACGCCCGAATGAGTTACTAACGATTTTTAAGTATAAAACCCATAAAGCAGCACTTCAAGAAACAGGTCACTTAATACAGTAACTTCTTGGTGTGCATCAAAAGTGTTCACTTACAGTGGCACATACTGACACGTATAAAGTATTCTTTAGATAAAAATATTGAAAGGTTTCTCCAAGTCTCAGATTATTAGAAAGTTAGTATTAAATGTTTTTAAACTTAAACAACATAATGAAATAATAGCTTAGTTACTCGAAAACTCCAAGGTTGGAAACAACTACAGAAGCACTTACATAAAAAATACAAGCCCATTGATGCAGAAAGTGAAAGGACATTGAGACACTGCTTTTTGCCAACTGGCACGAAGCCTTGTGCATTTCTTTAATGTAATAGTATATTTTAAAACACTGCAGCAGCCCAGCCTTCCTTACTAGCACCACTAAAAGCTCCTTAAATATTAATGAAAAAACAATGTAAAGATTCACAGGAACCTACTACACATTACTACTGACTACTAGAAAACAAACAGCAGCAGTAACACTAAGATTTTAAAAATCTGTTAATGCATTTAATCTTTGAGGTATATATGGAGAGGGGAGAAACCAAAAAAATATTTGAATTGCAGTAATAAACTAGTATGGGTGTAGTGCTTCGATTTGGGAGGATCGGTATATTAAATTCCCCTTTCATAACAGATTCACTCCTGAAGATTTCAAAATTGCACATTTCTCTCCGAAGCAAACATTTCAGGAGCTCTTCAAAATATACATAAAGAGCTGAATGACTAAGATCAATATGGAAACAATAAGGATCTTATTGCAAGAACTTTTTACATGTTGGGTGACAGTGGAAGTGTCCCTTAATTCAAATACACAATTTATCCAATTCTTCCACAATAAAAAGTACCCCCAAAACTATCTGCATACAGAATAAAATTAATGGCAAAACAGAAATGGGGAGTGGAACAGAACAAACATATGTAAAATTAGTCTTCAGAAAAACATTCAAGATTTCCAGAACTAAAGACTGACTTGTGTTGATCATTTTACTTTTTTACATCTTCAGTACAGAAGACTTACCAATTTGTTAAGGATACTCTTTTGCAATATAACTGCAGTTAACAAAGGGAAACATTCAGTTGGCTGTAAATCCTACTTTTCAGTCTCACAGCTCAGTGAGGAGGCTTCTGCCTACAGACGAGGACGATCGCATACAAATGAATTATAATACTGAATTAACTCAGTAATGTATATACTGAATATATCAGAGGAAAATTCAAGTACCTCATTTAAGATAAAACCAAAGTTGGAACGCTATGCAGAGATTGGCTTAAAATAATAAGTCATACCTGACCATCAAAATTTTGCGATAAGAATATCTGCTATCATCTATCACAATTTATCAAACTCATTGCGTACTCTTTTCGCATCGCATTATGTTCCTGACTTTGTCACAGCGTGTAGTAGTGATGAATTCTACGACACCTTGCTCCTCACAAAACAATTCCTGAACTTTCCACCTTTCATCTAATACCAGTTCTCTTCTACTTTCTTAATAAGAAATAAATATATGCTTTTTACTGTATTTCATCTCACTGAATGAAACACAGTAGTTCCTATCTCCTTTTCTGTGAGGTTTTAGATGTAGGTGCAAGCCTGACCACATTTGTTCTGTAGAGCTCCTTCTCTTCAGACATCAGCATTGAAACAGAAAGTACACGTTGGTTAATTCAGCAGATCCAAGACTCACTGAAATACCCTAAGTCCTTCTCCTTATTGGGAAGAGATTTCAAAACACTTAATTTCTTATGTCTATGACTATTTATGTTCTCTTGAGAGGAAATGTAACAGGCAAAAATCATGCTTGCTGCAATAGTGAGAAGCATAACAAATAGGTGTTAATCCAAAATTTGCTTACTAGTTCTAAATAGCCTCCAAGGATCTAGGAAAGCACAGTAGGAAAAGGGGAGGTTTACAGAGCAGGAGTGTATCTTCATTATAAAATTCCTGCCAACCCTTCTCACCTTCTCAGCCTCCCTGTGTCTGTGACAGTCACTCCACTCTGATGAGAATCCCATGCCTGTCCATTTTTCCTTGGGTACTTACTCTTGAAACTTTTAAAAAGTCTACAGGAAAATTGCTGAATCTCAGAAAACAACCTTCAGGTGACAATGAAGTTCTCCCTGTAAGTCAATAACAATACTCCCTACCACCTGTTAGAGATCTGCACCTGAGGCTGAGAGCACAGCTCTGAAATAATAGCCATTGTTCAGTATTGAAAACAGAAAGTTGTCCTAAGCTCAAGGAAGAAACAGAAGTTAAATACATTTACAAATCAGGTTCATCAGCACCAGCAACTGAGCTGCTTCTCCAAGCCATTTACTCCATTCCAATTTACAACATAAAAAGATCCCTGAGAGAAAACAAAACAAAACCCAACAACTCTTAAATCCATGAAACAGATTGGCCTTTAAAACACAAGTAAACAAAGCAGACTTGAACTCAGGCATGGTCAAAGGCTCAGATCAAGAGCTCCCCAGAGAACTGTGCTGCCTCCAGTCGCTAGTGGGACACAACACAACCATCTTGGCTGTTCGGCCCCAAGTGCACCACTGGGCTCAGCAGCCCCTTCCCCAGCCCGGGAGGATTTGGCTGTCAATGCCCATGGCCAGCACTGACGCAGTGCAGCCTGAGCACATCCATCAGGATCCAGGCAAAGAGCTGCGGGAGAAGCCTCATCTCAGGTTCTGGGTCCTTGCCCAAGCCACGCTGCAGGGATGCCTGCACCTGCCTGTGCACCTTGATGACCCCAGATGACCCCAGCCCTTTGACCTGGCCTCAGATCTGCCTCATCCCTGCTGACTTGTCTGGCAGTCGCTGGACTCTCGGCTGACCCTGGGCACCATCACCAGACCTGCTCTGTTGTCCTTGCTTGGGTAGGGTGGGACTGCACTCCTCATCGGTGAGGTCTCTGCCCAAGCCCCTGCCGTCTGGGCACCCTTGCTCAGCTGCAGTCTCACCTGCCTGGTGGAGCCACCACCACTTGCTGCTCCCTCGCACTGGCTTACTTCAAATTTTTCTGGAAAAGTAACTGAGACCCTGCACATCAGCGTCTTAACCTAAACCTGAAAACAAAATTAACATTTAGCAGTATTTTTTAAAAAGCACATAGAGAACAATATTCTGTGATAAGTGATTTAATATTATTATTATTTTTAAACAACAAGGGTGATGAGACACTGGCAGGCTGCTCAGAGAAGCCTGTGTTCAAAGTCAAGTTGGACAGGTCTTTCAATAACATGATGCAGTGAAAGATGCCCCTGCCCATGGCAGGCAGGCTGGACTAGATGATCTTCAAAGGTCCCTTCCAACCCAAACCATTCCATGATTCTCTGATATTTCATTTGTCTTCAACAAAGAACACTCACCACCAACCCTAGTGGAACCATCAGCGCCCTGTGGATGTTTGCTAAGTTTCTGACCTTTTTGCCAAACACACATGGGAAGCAGCATTGCTGTCTCAGTTTTTCAATTCCTGATTTTAGACTGAGATTAGGACTACCAGTCATATGCATCTTTGAGACCTGATGGGCCATTTTTAGCTTTGTGCCAAACCAAAATGCTAGCACTAACCTGTCGTCTTCTCTGTGGCTCGCAACAGTAGGAATGGATGGTAGGCTGGAATTTATTTTATATTACAAAAGCCACAAAACATGAGAAATTCTCAAAGCTCTCAAGAGCTACTACTCTTCAAGATCCCCAAGCTAACTGAAAACTTTCTTGTTTTCTGAATTCTGGCATTCAGAATGTTAACTTTAAAAACAATTTGTGATGATCAAGCAAACCCCTGGAACATTTTTTGCATTTCTGCAATCGATTCACTGATGAAAACCAATCACATGTTGTGCATATTTCATAAGCCTCTTTTCCCTTTTCAGAATAACAGTTCTGCTTGTTACAGAACAAGCACTACTTTTACAGCTTCATGAACAGATGAGATGACCAGTATCTGGAAAATAAGTGAACTGGTAGTTAGACATAATGCTTTAGTCCCTGGTAGAAAATAACATTTTATATTTATTTTGTAGAGAGTGAATTATGAACTCTTTATTCTTGACTCTCACACATGCAGTATTTGCCCCAAAAGCTAAAATAGAGAATTTCCTTCATCTACTATGCTGCAAAGTTGTTTTTGTTGCTTCCGGTGTTTTTAGGAGTCATCTTGCTAGTCACAGAATAGGAATTCACATATTGAAACTCCAAAGGCACTGATATTCTACAAGGAAAGGTAGATTTAAAATATAGCAATATATAACAGGACTTGGAGGAGTTACGAAAAAAAAACGGAAAAAAATCCTCAAGATTTGACAGGGTGATAGCTCTGGTGGATCTTTCTCAATAAAGTGTTGAACGTTCTTCCCTCTTTTTCAAATATCAGATGATGCAGAAAGAGATCAAAACGTTTAAGTATTGTCAGGAAAACCACACTTCATTATCTACAGTTAATTGTGATGCTCAGTACTCTCACTACATTACTGAACAGATTGCCTTAATACTTTGATGGACATGGCATTTGATTCTTCCTTGATGTCTCATTCAGACTTCCAGTAAGGCTCCTGGTTGCCCTTATCAGTGGTGCATGGTGTGAACAATCTTGCAAGGGATTTGTGATAGACAAGCTCTCCTGACCACAACAATGGAAATCAGGAGCAAGTGTCCCCTTTCTCCAGGATGGAAAAGCAAAGCACTTCCTCTCATGTCCACAACATATCAGCAAACTAGGCTTTTTATTCTTACATGCTTCGAATGAAAGACTGGGTTTAGGAACGAACTTAAAACGTAAGAAATTAAATTTTCACTCCCTTCAAGAGTGTTCACGGCCAACAGCAGTATTCACACTAATGGTCCTATAAGCCTACTGAGATCTGTTAAAGACATTTAGTGCTGGTATTCTAGAATATTTTACACCTAAGTTTAAAAAAGCTTCAGAACCTCCCATCAGGGTAATAAAAAAGTAACTAGCAGAATAGCTAGGTGTTGTGGTTTGGTTTTAGTTTTGGATGTTTTTTGTTGGGTTTTTTTTTCTTTCCGACTGCCACTATTCCTGCATAAACAAAACTTCTAGATAAGTATCTGCTTCAGTGCTGACCTATAATTCTGCAACTACATCCATCTAGCAAGACAGTGATATGCTCCACTGACAAGGCTGACAGCAATTCTTTTGCCCAGTAAAAGTTAAAATGAAATTAAAGTCCATTTTGTTGCAGTTTGCTAAATTAACTTCTGTCTGAGCAAGAAATAATAATAAATAGAAATAAAATGAGAGGATTCAAGCAAAATTGATAGTTCTTAAATTTGTATTTAATAGATTAATTTAATATGAATTTATATGAACAAAGTTTAAATAGTCACTGACAGCATTTCAGAAAAAGGAATGAAGCTAAATTGAATACAGAATTGGGACCAGCAATTGTGGGACATAAGCAACGTTTGGGTACAGCATTCTCTGCCTGTTACAGAATTTGAAATTCTAAACAGTCTCCAGACTTTTTTGAGACAACAATGTGTCTCCTTTGGCTCTTACACAATGCAAGTGCTGGAGTGATTTGATGTAGCCATCAAAACCAGTGCAGATGAACAAAATATAGTGGAAGGCAACCATTAAACATGACAACACAGAGTCACAGATGTGAAAGCAGATTTGTTTTAATGGAGAACTATTACAAAGAATGTAAGTAAGTTCTCCTCATAAAGAGTTCCAATAGTATCTCATATTGTTAGATTTTTGATAATCTAGAGGCTTTCATGACTTGAAAAAGCTCAAGAACTAACACTTAAATAAGCACTGTAAGACTCCTGATAAGAACAAGGCAGTAAATCAGAGCAGCAGAATCTGAATATTGATGATGACAGATTTACAAGGAGGAAAACACAAATTTTCAAAAGAGGAAAAAGAAAAGGATCAGTTACAGCATGACAGCAATAAATTCTTTATTTTCTGTGCACTTGAGCCATCCTACAAGACTGTGAAAGAGCTTGACTAAAGCTGCAAATTTAGCCAGTTCACAGGTGAGTACACTTCAGTTTAGTTTTTGAATAACAAAAAGACTTCAAAAACCCTTAACTGCTTCATTTTCATCAAACTAAGCAAGAGTCAGATTCTGAGACAGAACATCTGCATTTGCCATGTGACTAGAAATACACATACGCTTCTTGGCTTCTAATGTAAGATGACTTTGGGGGTAACACTAAAAGGAAGGAACCTGAAAAAAACCAGTCCTCTTAACAACTGCAATAAGGTACCCTCTTCCCACAACTCTGATCATAAAGCTAGAAGCCTCAGCTTTGAGCTTTCTTGTTTTGTAAGGCCATAACTTCTCCTTGCACACAATATGAGAGGAAACCAAGAAACTACATTTTCAGTGCTCTTGAATAAGAATTCATGCCTATGTAAATAAAACTTCAGCTATTTAGTCCAAATAATGAGACTACGAATATGAACTCCTTCAGGAAGAGTAAGAATCCTGACCAATTTTTATCATGGCTTCTCTTAACATTTCATTTGGTCCAAGCATCTCAAAGAAATTTTTACATGTCAAAGATTGTAAGAATCACTTACAGATGCACTTTATACAGATGCACCACTTACCCACAATAACAAATCCATCTGCTTCTCTCTCTGGCACTGTAACCTTCTTTGAATCTTGACTTTTTCGGAAGAAGCTAAACATAGCCTCTTTTTTTTTTCTTCTAAGTCGTTATCTAAAATGAAGACAAAACATGTTAAATAAATATAACAATTTACCATTAGAAGTTCACACCATGCCAAAGGCCACATACATGATACTACAGCTTAATCTTTCTTACCAGATTTGAAATACCAGGCATTTGTATCTTAGACAGATTACCTTGTTGATGTAGCATTTGACTTCTACAGGTAAAAAGAGAGTAAAGCATAGAAGGTTTTTCTATGAAGTTATGAATGGAGTGGATCCATTTAAAAAAAAAAAACAAACCTTCAACCTTTCTAAAGAGAAGTGAAAGAAGGAAAATCCCTTCAGCATTTATCCAGCACGTTTCCGTACTTTTCTGCAGCTTTGAGTTGTTGTTACACAAACTTTCTCGTCAGAGTTAGTTTTAAAGCATCTAAACTTTGAAGCCCAAAACATGATCCTATAGAAAACGCAGCTTCATAATGCAGGAATAATTGAATGACGCAAATTCCACTAGAGGTTTTCAGTCTTAAGTGTCTGTGCATCAATTACAAAGATCAACCCACCCACCCCTACAATATTAGCATAGTATCTATTTTCATTTTTCCAGTTTGCAGTCTTAGAGACAGCTTAACACTTGGGTGTATTCGATTAACAGCTACCACTGATTCCGTTAAAAGAAACTGCAACAAAATCGTATGTTATGAAATTTTCATAACAATAATTCATTAAAAGAATCTTCCAAAGCAGCTAAGAACTCTGAGTTTGCAACATCTAGAACGAAACAAGGAAAGCAGTGGGATAAAAACATTAACTGCAAAACATTATGCTCAGTATCTCTTCTCTCTCAAGACTGGAAGATTACACAGAAGCAATTCTGAATAGCTTAAAAAGAACAAATTCATATTAAAAACCCCACAAGCATTAGCCAAAAGATAGGCAGTTGGGCCAGCTTTTACAAAATAAGCCCTATGAACCACCCCATAAACATGGATACATCATGAAACATTCTTCTAAGCAAACACCCTAATTATTCTGAACTTTAAGATGTAGACTCAAGGAAGTTTCTCTTCTTCCCAGAAAAGTTATAAGAAAAGCGTTATAAGGAAGCGTCACTCTTGTGAAGAACAACCAACAGAACTACACAAAGCACATATTCACAGGTTCAGCTTATTGAGAGGACTACCAGCGTACCACCACCTACTTTCTATTTTCTACCTAACTGGCACCACTGAATGCAGGAACTGAGAGTCTCCCCAGCCTCCTCCTGCAACAGCAGCTCTGTCCATAGCGCTGGGACAATGAGAAAAGGAAAGAGGCACCACAGCAGCACTCACCCCTTGAAGGTGCCCTCACCTCCAGCCCTCGAGGGCTGAACTCGAATCACTGGACAATGCTGACCTATGGAGCAGCCTGTGGCTGAAACACGCTGTGTGCCAAATGCAAAGAGGAAGGTTTAAAGAAAGGTATGTGAATATCTTCTCTACTAATACCAATATAAAATTGGGAAAAGTGCAATAATGTAATTTCAGGTTTGACGTAGAGTTTGAGGAGCAGAATCCTGATGTACTTTGCATACACCAACATTTAAAGGAGAAGGGACTGACAAACCAATAGCAACGTCTAATATACACCTCCAACAGAGGAAAGGAGTCCAGTCTAAAGAACAGAGGTATATAGTGTCAAGTTTCAATAACTTTATTTCACACTAAATGTAACATAGAATTTTTAGAAGGTGGGAAAGAGAGAAGAGTGCTACCATGTAGTGTTTGGATTTAAAAAAAATAAGGAACAATCCTGGATTAACTATTTGCCACAATTCCTCACTTCCCACCCAAATATTCACGGTACCATAAGCAAGACTTTTTTTGCCCTAGCCAGTGACCTGTAACAATTAACTGCACAATCAGCACTGACTCTTCACCTGATATAAACTGCCTCACACTCTGCTGTTACAAGCAATAGCAAACTCTTCCATACTCCAGATCACAGAGAGTCCCATATAGGAAGTGTAAGCACTGGCTTTCACGAACAGTATATAAATAGAACATGGCAAAAGCAGCAACAATTCAAACTGTGGCCTGATACCTGAGACTTAAAAGACTGAATTCCCCGCAGGCTGGCCAGCTACTTCTTGCTTACGCTGACACAGTGCAATTCCTAGCAACCAAATAAACTACATTGATGTACACAAGAACAAACCATCCAATCCCAGGTATACAGTAATTAAAAATGTGTTACTTATCCGCACTTTATTCCTTTTTGCTTGTTTTCCTACCTTACCACGTGAAATACTGGTATTTCCAGTTCCGTGGAGATTACACAGTAGAAACTCCAAATTATCTCATTTATTCCTTACCTTCCCCCACACCCAGGCTCAACACATGGCGCCAGCAGCATATTCCTTTTTCAGCCCTCGGGGAATAAGTCTTCTCCTGCTACCAATTAGGGTTGTCAGTCCCATAGCTCAAGTGGTAAAAACCTGTGCTGTAATGCTCAAGAGTCAGGTTTCTGCTCCAATGATGTATGAAGGAGAGGCAGTTGTGGAACAGTTTAAAATGCAATTTTACCTTCATCTTAAGAGTGCAACGAGAAGAAGCAAAATCAACTTGATGTGTAAAATCTTACAGATAGCTTTGGTAAAGGCTCAGATTCCAGTCAGCCACTTTAGGTGCCAGAGCTGCAGTTGCTCCAATCACATTTTTTTCTCTTTGGCATCCATCTACATTATTGTACAGTTTTCAGCTCTATCAGTGTTCCCCTTCCCTTCTTTCTTGTACAAAGAAAAGCATCTTAATCAGTATATATGTGGCACAAAAGAGTTGTATAGGAAACCATGCACTTGTGATCTTTTAAATCCTGCATATTTAACATACCTAAACTTCACTACTTAAAGGACACCAGACAGTTCAATTCAGAGTAAATTAACAATCAGTACAATTTGATCTAGCTAAATTAATGCTACAAGCACATTCACATACTAGGATTTTTTCCTTTCGTTGACAGAAAGCAGCCTGACTATCCCAATTTCTTCTATAACCGACAAAATGCATCTTATCTACATACATGAGGGTTGATCTTTACTTTGTAGCTTTCACTTTCTGAAGTAGCTTTAACTTAATTCCACTGCCAGCAGTATTTCTCAAATAGAAAACAAAACAAAAAAACCCACACATCCTTTTGCTTGAAGCAGAAAAACAAACAAAGCTAGCAAAAGTCCCCTTAAGCTCAGGCCTCAAGTTCTTATGCTGTTAAAACCACTGGTCCAGAAGTAAGAAAATAGCGTATGTTGTATTTTGTGACTGTGAATGATGGGGAGGTGGTAAGGAATCCACATCCTAAAAAGACTAATGAGCTTAGTGAGCTGTTTCCTTCTTTGGGTGTTCACCACTTAGAAACAAAACTTGTTCTTGTAGATCTGCATAACTGATATGGAGGATGGAGCTCGCCAACTACTACTAGCAGTATTTTAGTACCTTTGCTGAACCTAATACTAAGTTTAAACTAAATAACAAAGAACGACTAACAAAATAGAAGGGTGGCACAGAAACAAAAAGTAGAGCTGTATACGGTATGGCATAGATAAAGGAAAAGCGTAGACAGGCAATGCCGGGACATTTGTGATATTTGCTCTCTTAAGAATTTTATCAGCTGTGGAACTTCAAAAGTAAACATAAATCTCTCCAGCAACGGGAAATGCAACCACTAAATTTCTTGAATTACATGTTAAAAACAGAACAAAGCCCCTGTCCAACAAAGAAACACAGAGCTGAATGGAAACACTCGTGCTCTTGAAGATAAGAACACAGTTTAAGCACTTGCAGAATCAGGCTGGAGTTTTACTACTTGTAGATAAGATGAGGTTTCAGTTAAGGAAAGCTGAGAACAACCAGTTTCCGCACAACTTTCATTTCTGAGTAAAAAGTAAATTTGAAGTTTGTGGATCTGGATGCATGGTCACACAGACTAGAGAAAAAAAGCTCTTAGCTGTGGGTTTTTTTCCAAAACATGTCAGCACAAAATCACAGAAAATATACCCGCCATTCAGAGATAGTACCACGTTCCTGCAGTAATTTTTCCTGTATAGCACAGCACTTTCCCCTTCCAGATGGGATTAATTTTATTTCTATAGGAGACCTGAAATTGAATTCACTGCCTAAAGATAAAAATCTCCCTTGGTAGGAATATGCAATTCCCTTCTCCTCATGTTTCCCCGTCACCAAAAAGTGAACACTATTTTTTCTTTCTCCAATCTCAATTGCTGATAGTTAAGAATAATGCTTTTGGCACCGCTTCAGTCATTAGCAAGTAATAAACTGTGAACTACAGCAATTCTGTGAGACTGCAAAAAAATACTTTGTCTTTCTGTTAGGCTCTGAGAACATACGTGGGATTGGACAAAGATGAGTTACAGAGCTGCACAAAGGAGTTAATTTATTCCTCCTGCATTTTGTCAGCCTCCTTCAACAAGAAGTATGAGTGACCTTTGAGCCAAACCAATATATTAAATCCAATAAAATTTTTCTGTACAATTAAGATCCTAGCATATTTAGCATTACTTTTCAGCTTTTTCCTGCATGTTCACAAACGACAAGAGGAGAAAGGTAATTTAATATTAAAAACACTAAAGATGCAGACTAAGATAAAGGGGGTATTCCCAGGAATACAGCAAAGCAGAATTGCAGTGGCACTGCCAGCAAGTACATAAATGATGAAATGAGGTCACAACAAGACATAAAACTGACCTTAAAGAAACAACCAGAATAATTTCACATCTAGCAGTTTAAGCTATATAATCTACGAAAGGAGAAAACAGAGCATCAGAGCAATTCTCTCTTCCATATTAGTATCTGCTGTAATTCACCAACAAAGTAGCAATCAGAAAAAGAGCAAGATGTTTACAGCCCTGTACAGCCCTGCTTATGACATGAAAACAACCAATTTAAGAATCAAGAACATGCATGTCTCTGTGACACCAAAAGAACAGTTTAAAAACTTTTGGCCTAGTGTAAGTTACTATGTGAAGAAGGAAAAAAACCAAACAACATATAATTTCTTTTATCTAGCATTAACATTAGTCATATTCCTTTAGTCTGTGCTTCTTGAGAACAGAAAAATGGAAAGTAAGTGCCAAGAGAAACACAAATACAAAAAAGGGATATACATATAACAAAACACTAACAAAGACTTTTACTTACATAAAATGTGAATATTTATTTCTTAAGTTTTCATAAAATTTAAGGGAAGCAGAAATACCAAGAACTATGCAACTCAAATTACCATAGTATAAAAACACTTGAAGATGCTGAATCATAAAAAACCAACCACAATCAAGTCAGACAATAAAAGCATAGATGACAAAGACAAAGCCAAGAGCAAAACGACAGTATTCAAACGGATGTCAACATTAAAAACCCCGAAGAAGACAGAAAATGCTAAAATATAAAGCTAGGTGTTTATTAGATACAATACTCAATAGGTTGAAACCTACTTCTTTCCCTGCAAACAGTTATCTTTTGACTGCAAACATTCAACAGCTGCTAAGCATGATACACACAGGTATTTGTAAGAACTTCTACAATGTGTTTTTCTAACAGCTGACCCTTCAAACATGGCAGACAAATAGCCCTAGAAGAGCCACTTTGCAGCAGCTTGCTGCATCTTGCTCCAACTGTTACATTTATGAGATCTCTCCTTTAAAATATCTGAAGATACGCTAAGGAGATGAGGATATTCTCTTGCAAATAAACGACTGAAAAGGAGAATGGCATAGTGACACTGAGGAGATGACAACCAGCTACACTGAAGATAATAAGCGCACAGTACTCCCCTTCCTGGCCACATGCTGGTTCTGCACAGCTTCTGGTGGTACCCGGTTCATCTTGCCAAGCCATCACAATGCTAACCCAGCCAACTAACAAAACCCACTTTGTGCTGGTTAGCAAGCTGAACTAACCCGTGGCTGGTTAGAAGAGACAGCCAGCGCATAGGCGGTGTTGGGATCACCCTTTTAAGCTGGAGCAGAGTTAGATTTTTTTTCAAGTATTTCCTGAAACACTGGTCCTGGAAATGGAAAGGAAATCACAGAACCACAGAATGGCTGAGGGTAGAAGGGACCTCTGGAGGTCGTCTTGTTCAACCCCATGCTTAAGCAGGGCTCCCTAGAGCTGCTTGCCCAGGACCATGTCCAGATGGCTTTTGAATTTCTCCAAGGATGGAGACTCCACAACCTCCCTGGGCAACCTGTACCAGCGCTTGGTCACTCTCACAGCAAAAAGTGTTCCCTGATATTCAGAGGGAACCTCCTGTGCCCATTGCCGCTGGTTCGGTCACTGGGCACCACTGAAAAAAGCCTGGCTCTGTCCTCTTTGCACTCTCCTTTCAGGTATTTATATGCATTAACAAGATCCTCCTGAGCCTTCTCTTCTCTAGGCTAAACAGTCCCAGCTCTCTCAGCCTTTCCTCGTATGTAAGATGCTCCAGTCCCTTAATCATCGCTGTGGCCCTTCGCTGGACTCCTTCCAGTATGTACACCTCTCTCTTGTACCCAGAACCTGGACCCAGCACTCTAGGTATGGCCTCACCAGTGCTGAGTAGAGGGAAAGGATCACCTCCCTCGACCTGCTGGCAACTCTACATCTAATGCAGCCCAGGATACCATTAGCCGCCTTTGCTGCAAGGGCAATTGGGAAGAACGGCTCCACACAAGGGACAGTAGAGGAAAACACATGGAAGAAGGCAAGATGCATGGCGAGAGTGCCACGTCCCGACGCTAGCTCTGTCTTATGTCCATCAGTTGCTCTAACCCTGGGGACTGAGCGTAAGCTTTTTAATGGCAAAATGAAATGAAATTAAATTAACAGAATAGAACAGTTCAGCTGGAAGGGACCTGCAACGATCATCTAGTCAAACTGCCTGACCACTCCAGGGCTGATCAAAAGTTAAAGTATATTATTAAGGGCATTGTCCAAATGCCTCTTAAACACTGACAGGCGTGAGGCTTCAACCACCTCTCTAGTAAGCTTGTTCCAGTGTTTGACCACCCTCTCCGTATAGAAATGCTTCCTAATGTCAAGTCTGAACCTCCCCTGACACAGCTTTGAACCATTCCCAAGCATCCTGTGACTGGATCCCAGGGAGAAGAGCTCAGCGCCCCCCTCTCCTCTTCCCCTCCTCAGGAAGCTGCAGAGAGCAATGAGGTCGCCCCTCAGCCTCCTGTTCTCCGAATAGACAAACCCAGAGTCCTCAGCCACTCCGCACAGGACATTCTATGATTCTGTGATTCCTTCCAGCCCTTCCACCAGCTGTGTTGCCCTCCTCTGGATGCATTCGAGTACCTTGACATCCTTCTTGAGCTGTGGGGCCCAGAACCGCACACAGCACTCCAGGGGAGGCCGCACCAACGCTGACTACAGCGGGCTAACCAGTCACCTCGTCTGACCAGCTGGTTGTGCCGTGTTCGATGCCCCCCAGGGTGGGGTTTGCCCTCTTGACTCGTACTGAGCCTGCTGTCAACCAGCAGCCCCAGATCCCTTTCTGCAGGGCTGCTCTCCAGCCACTCCTCTCCCCATTTATACGCGTGCCTAGCATTACTCCATTCTAGGTGCAGAATCGGGCATTTGGACTTGTTAAATTTCATCCCATTAATCATAGCCCAAGGCTCCAATCTATCTAGATCCCTCTGCAAGGCATCTTGTCTCTCAAGAGAGTCAACAGTATCTCCTAGTTTATTAGAGACAGTTACTGTAACACAGCAACAATATGGGAACCTAATGGAAAAGCATGCAGGTTTCAGTTCTCCTCAGCCATAGCTGTAATCCAGAAGCCTTTCTCAACCACAGAGGGGTGTTTGTGGGATCTCACTTGGAGAAGAGACTGCAACAGAATTCTAAAACAATTTTTACTTTTGTTGCTTCCATCAAAACATGATAGAGATCATTACTTTAAAAATAATAATAATAAAGTGAATTCAAGCACACATAAGTTAAAACCTTGAGACTAGTGTTGAAAGAATGGACTGTATGAGAGTTGTTCATTACATTTTGGTGTTATGTTAATGGGGAAAGATGAGAAGTTTGCAAACAAATGGGAGGGCAAGACATGGGAAAAAAAACCACAATGCAAGGAAAAAGGGGATGAAATAAGGCAACTGGTACTTGAGTAAAAAGAAAGGAGAAATTGCAGCACATAGCTAATCCAAACAAAACAAGGAAAGTCTTCTCAAAACTGTGGGAAGCTGAGATTCTGTTTATGTGTGCTTTGGCAGTAGTCTCAAACTCCTTTAGTGATAGCTTATACTACAGATCAAAACAATGAGACATGAGTTTAAATCATTAAGTTTCAATATAAAATTGAACTTCATCAGATGTCAAGTGACTGGGAGATATGTCATGAACTCTTTTTTATTACTAAATAGTTTAAGTAGTTTTGAACTCAGAACATCCGTGTCTGCAAATTCCCTATTTCATATTGCATAAGACTCTCAACTATAGCACTGTTCAATTTGATATGGGTAGATAGGAAGATTTGTGATGGAAACTGAGTGCTTCAAGCCAAAGGCTAAATTCTCATCTCAGTGGACTGGGACTTAGGTGCTTATCTGCTTTGAATACCATCAGGCAAGTTTCATATGCATGAAAATTCTTGAGCATCAGAATACAACTGCATCCTCAGTATTTGACAGGAGCATTAACCTAAATGTTTCAAAGGGCATATAAGCCATCTTTTTTTTAAAATATAGGTGATATGGATTACATTCTGTCTAAGTATCATTTTCCATGTTTCATAAGCTCTTTTGGATTTACAAATCTGTGTAAGTTTTCAAAATTAAATGCTGCTATTGATTAAATGTAAGCTTTGTTCCAAGCTGTGAATCAGGTCTTATGTTTATCGATAATTTGTTATTTCACGTTTGAGACACTACTGATTTTTCCACATGCATGCAAGATTATAATTTCACTAAACAACTCATTTTTGAATACCTGACACTTTACTTTTAGAATACGGTATTGGTTTCAGCTTTTTTGAGGCTGCATATTTCCACTGCCAATAAGTGACTTGAATAATTCAGTTGCAAAATCAATAAACCGTACCCTGCAACACAAAAATCTAAGTGTTGTATAATTTTGACATAAAGCTCCAATCTGTAAGTTTTTAACATACAAGAAAGACAATTCACAAAGTTGTCTCCACATATGTTAATAGGAGCAATTGCTAATACTTTTAACATCTTTGTTGTACAGTTAAAAGCACCATGCAAGTTACTGTGTGTATATTACTTCACGATATTAGGCAAATTGCGTTCCAGATCCTTTGAAATGAGGTGGTTCCATATGTCTTGTGTCTTTAATAAAATATATTTGATAACATAGCTCAGTGAAGAACAGAAAAATTTCCATCATTTTAAAGGAAAACGAAGGAAAGTCTGCTAGAAGAAATGTTCACTAAGGTTGGAAAGATTCCCAGTTTAAATGTCATCATTCAAGCATTAAGTAGCTAAATGTGAAGAGTTCTGCCTGGCACAAATTCATTTTGAAGTGCTATATGGTACAAGCACATATGCATACATTCATGCATTGTTTTTAGTTTTGCATCATTTATGCTACATTTAGTTTGGAAGATAAAGTATTTTATACATAGATATATACCTATATCTGTTTTTTCCTTTGATATTGCCCAAGTTATTATCATCCTCTCTTACTGAAGAAAAAAAAGGAAAATATTTCCATGTATAAAGTTGTCTATAATTGATTCAGTAGAAGCCATTGTAAACAGTATTAAAGTGAATAATGAGTTATCCGCTGTGTTTCTATCAATGAAATGTTATAGAAAAGAATTTGTATTTTACAAAATAATTCATATGCTTTCATGTACAAGTACTACTGACTCTAGAGTGACTACTCAGAGTTTATAAAACCTTAAATTTTTCTAATGTTCTGGAAGACTAATGATAGGCATTATTATTTCAGGGTTAAACCAAGAAATGACATAAAATTCTTAAGGCTAAGCACCATATTACCTACATTTAGGTACTTAGAATACTTGGAATATAATTTGACTAGGCTTTTCCCTTCGGTGAAGGGGAAGAGTTGACAAGGTAGAGCTGCAGTTCAAAGCAACCTGAAGCCAAATAAGGAGTGGCTGAAAACTTGACGGTAGTTTGCACAGGAGGTAATAGGTCCCTCTACCACCAACGGCCTTGTGAGTAACAGCCTGCGGTTGGTTCTAAGTCTGCGCAGGGGTCCTGGAATAAAATAAAGGATGAGGTGTCCCTCATCCTTGGTAAGGATCCAGATCAACAGTCCACGGGTATGGCATTTTTCTGCCATAATCTTGCACTCTCTCTTTCATGTCTCCTTCAGCAGAGAGCTTTCCACATGCAACAAGGCTCATACTCTGGTACACTCTCCAGGAAAGCTGGAAAAATTGAAATGCCACAAAAACCTGAGGCTACTACAGAAAAGAGGCCTGCTTTTAAAACTAAAACAGCCCCTGGTGTGTGTTATAATAGATCGTTATCTGAATGTGTACTGGTTCCAAGTTTCAAGAGAGCTACCAGGTTCAGCGCTCATGGGGGCACCGATGAATGTTTGGTTTCTGACTTCTGACCAGAGTGAAGGGGTGGCAGTGAAGACCACTGGACTGCTCAGTTGGAGCAGTTCTGGACACAGAGAGAAACAAAACTCTAAGCACTTAGACAGCCTTACAAACAAACAGGGATTGAACGGGTAAGGCTGTCTCAGAGGGCTTCTTGAGAATCACTATTTTGCATTGAAGCACCTCAGTTCCATCCCATTCCTGTTAAGAGGCTCATCCGTACCAGCTCCATCCACATCAGATCTATCTGCCATATTTTTGCAGATGCAAGCTACTGTCTTGCATATAGCCAAAGACTGAGAGCACGTTCCCTCAAAAAGAGGCTTTCTGAGGAAAAGGCCGGAGGACAGACAGGTGGGCCTGCTGAAGCCAGAACCTGCGACTGAGCCCGAATTACGTAACTATACAGCCTTGCAAAGGAAAAACAGAAGGAGCTGACTTAGAGTTCTTCAGCATGTATTTAATTTTAAAACTTCAGTCTTGTTGAGTTAATGGAACTTCAAAGAGATTTAAACACGTAATTGAAGTGCTTTGCTAAAGCACTATCAATACCAACAAAACTTCTTGTTCTGCAACCAGTTTATATCATGGGAAGTTTTGGAGGACTTGAAATAAAGTTTGAATGGCATGTTCTGTGTTGAAAATGCAGGATTTTTCCTTAATAACTTTATGGCTAACAAAAGTTCTTAATATGCTTTGCCACTTCAGTAACAGATCTATAATGTTCCATACAATTTTTCCAATATCTCTGAAAATGCAACTTGAATTATTCTTTAATTTATCTGTGGTAGACACCTACTGCAATCTTTGTTGGAAAAATATGAGAACTTCTAAATGGTACTTTAGATACTTAGATAACAGCAAAGCAATTTAAACTATATAAAATACCTCCTATCCCTGCCCAGAAATATTTTTGAGGAAAGTTGTTTTTCTAGAAGAAATATATTTTTTTCAGTTTCCATCTACCTTTACTGTATTATATTATATTCTTTTACATTGTATTATATATTCTAACAGAAAAGCTGCTCAAGGTTAGAAAACTTCGGGATGTGAGGACTCCTAATCTTCCTTCCACGGAGGAAGATAATACATACATATGTATATATATGTAATATACACATATATACATTCCAAGAACCATGAGTACTGCTTCTACATCTACTGTACATTCGCTTGAATTTCAGTCCCAGAAGCAAAGTGCTTATTCATTTCTCAGTCTTACTAATAGCAACATGTTTCTTTTACCACTAATATAAATCATCAAGGCTTATTTTGGCTTCATAGGTAATTTGCTTCCAGCTCATTTAATAATTTAGAATAATTAGTAGTGTTTAAAATCTTAGCAATTTTGAAGTTGTGTTACAATCAAAATGCATTTAGATTGCCATGCAATTCAACCTTACAAATCATCAGCCAATCAGCACCCCCAATGTTGTGAAGCAGTCTTATTTTGCAATAAGTGTTATCTCATGCTGCTTTTAACACATTTGGAAATTGAGAACATTGACTGCCTTTGGTGCCTGCCTCTATTCTGTGTTTAATGTCTGAGACTTCACCACTATTCTGTTCAATCTGGTATGGCATTTCAGCAGTTGCTATCTATGCAGTAGTCCTTTTCAATTCAACAAATGTAGATTTGACTGCACATTATAGAGAAATAAATTATGAATGAATACATTTTGAAATGTGGGAACTCTATTTAGTGTCTGTTTGACTCCAAGGAAATCATGGACTTCAGGATAGTTTTAAGTCTATTTAGATTTCAATAGCATGATCATCACTGCACTGCCTAGGAAGCTGGGGAATGGATATGTTCTGCTTTTTCTGTTCCAGAGTAAGCATGGAAACAGCAGGAACAAATTCTGCAAGCTTCAGAGTGACTCCTGATTTCCAGTTTATGAACCTTGGAGGATCTGGACAGTTTTTGTTTCAACTGTTTTGCGTGATCCAAGATGGATTTAATCTTTTCCTCTTCCTGTGAGATAATGGAAAAAAAAAAAAAAATTTAACCATCTCTATCTTTTGACATTAGTAGCATCTTTGTTTCTCTTTTTTTACTTGAGTACATTCTTAAGAAACTCTAGTGCTTCTATTAGATTTTTCTGATTTTTTTATTGTTGATATTTGCTTTTGCCTGCAAAATAATATTTCATTTTTATTAGAAATCTAATTGTCTGATTTGGGGAACCCTATAAACTTGTGAAAAAATAAGTCTATATGATATAGCTAGCAGTACTTTATTTACTCAAGCTCAAGGTAGGTATAACTTTAAATATTAACATTGCTTATTTTAGATCACTAACATCACTAATGCAATTTGCTTAAATGAAATTTTGTTCTATCTAGTCTTCAGAAACTTTAATTTTTGAAAAGAAAAAAAAAGAGATTAATTAAGCACAAGGATCTATTCCAATTGTCCAGCTGCCAGTATGAGCAGCAAAAAAACCCAACCCAACAGCCAAACTATTTTTATTTTAAATTCTTTTTTCTTATTATGTAGTCCTTTGCTTTATTGCTAATATTCCAGAAATGTCATGGCAAGGTTTAATATCACAGTTATTGATATCACAGAATGGAACACTTTGGATAACTTCATTGAATGAATTAAGAGTTAAGTGAATAAAAAATGTCAGTATTTCAAGCTAAATCCTAACCACTTCTCTAAAGTCAGCCTGGTTAGTGTGTATATTCTCCACCTAAATTATCATCTTGGGTGTTTTGCTTTGTAGTTCAGCTAAGAGGATAGTACTTTCATTCTGGAATTGTTTTATCAGATTAAAAGAAAAGTTTAATGAATTAATTTTTGTACTTAACTATCAGTTACTCTTGAAGAGGCAGGATTACCATTTTGTATACAAAATGTTAAGAAGATGCCCATACCCTAAGTACATGTAGGAATGTAATGTTTTGCTTGTTGTCATGGTTTAACCCCAGCCAGCAACTCAGCACCACACAGCCGCTCACTCACTTCCCCCCCCACCCAGTGGGATGGGGGAG
>JAVKLA010000073.1:16774858-16830988 GCA_034782735.1 Sagittarius serpentarius
GCCCCCCAGGGTGGGGTTTGCCCTCTTGACTCGGACTGAGCCTGCTGTCAACCAGCACCCCCAGATCCCTTTCTGCAGGGCTGCTCTCCAGCCACTCCTCTCCCCATTTAAACTCGTGCCTGTGGGAATACGTGGGTATCGCAGTCGTAACACACAACGTTTTGAATATCAACTACGACCCGTAAAACAAGCAAGGGTTAACAGACTGGTGACAGGAATGCTTGGCTTGGGCAGCGGTGACCTGAAGGGAGCCTGTATCTAAAGGGAAGGCGAAAACAGCCGTTAGGGGAGGGAAAATATGGGGTGATTTAAGAGAAAAGGATTAAATGACAGGATAGGGCCGGAAGGGGCCGGCCTTCCCGCCGCGGCAGCAGCAGCAGCAACACCCGCCCCGCCATCACCCACCAGCCCGGCCGCCCGATGCTGCCGCCGCCGCCACCGCTCACCAACCTCCACCTCCGCTTCCGGGTCGCCTCAGGCGAAGAGGAAATCCCGCCCCCCCCACCTCCATCCCCGGGGGTTGCCAGGGGTAACGGCGCCCCTCCCCTCCGCAAAGGGCGGGAAATCGCGCCGCGATGGAGGACGTCGGTGGGGTGCCGCGGCCGCGCATCGCTACCGGCCACCTGGCGCAGCACATCGGGAAGCCCGTCTGCTTCGTGGGCCGCGTCGAGAAGGTCCGTGATCTGCTTGGCGGTCTGTTACTGCCCTTTGGGCCGCGCTGCTGGGCCCCAGGAGGGAGGTAGCTGCCCTGTCGTCCTGGGTGGGGCCTTGCCCCGAGGTGCGCTTCGGCCTGGGGCCCTGTGTGAGGAGGCCGCCGCCTTGCCCGGTGCAGCTCGTCGCCGTCTGGCCTGAGGGAGGGCGGCGGCTCCGGGCAGGCCGGGGGCAGGGCGGGAGTGGGCTATAACGGTCGGATCTTTCGGAGAAAGGCCTGCTGCGCTGTTCTGGCTGAGGTGGCTGAATCTGTCACGTTTATAGCTGCCTTTTGAGCGGCACAGGTGAACCTGTAACGTTTACAGCTGCCTTTTGAGCACACAGGCCTAATGTCTTTTGTAGATTCATCCTACTGGGAAGCTTTTCGTGCTTTCGGATGGAGAAGGAAAACATACAACTGTGGAGCTGAGCGAACCTGTAAGTTAAGGAATACTTTGGAAATACTTGATGTTGCCACTTGTGGGTACCGGAGGTTTTGACATTTCTGAAACCTGTGCGTGCCTTGCACGTATTGAATTTTTAGTCAGGAAAAAAAAATAATCCCTGGTTTCTCCCTTTTCCACCGATGTTTCATTGCCTCTGCTTCTTATATCTTCCAGCTAACTTGCGGTCTTCATATTCATGAACTGCCTTGGTCTTCATCAGTTTTCAGCTGGTATTAAGAGAGAGAACTCATTTCTTGTCGGACACATCCCTGTCTGGCTATTTTGTCTTAATCTATTTGTTGTTTACAGTGTAATATATTCCATTACATATATTAGCTTTATTTTAATTTCACTTTTCCCTCCCTTTGTCTTACTGCCTTTATATGCCTAACAGACTATTTTGTGAAGATAATCTGGAAAACCCAAGAATATGGTATTTTCAAGAGTTTCTGAGTTGACATTTCTGTAGCCTCTTAGAATGCGTGTCATAGCATTCCAGTAAACGTCATAGTTAGCTTTGAAGCATTCTTAAAAAAAATAAAAAATCAAGTAATTAATGCAGCGGGTATAAGATAAAGTTTGTAACTACTGCACAAAAATACTGCTTCCTTTGTTACCATGTACCACTAAAGGTATAACAACCTGACATTCTCTTATGTCATTAAGAATTTTTTTTTTCCTCTAGCAAATGTTATAATTAAAGGATCATTTTTGCTGTGATGGCAAATGTTCTAGTTTAACTGAGCATGTGTGTAGTCTTTACATCTTTTTCTCTGAATGAGTTGTTAAATGCTGAGCAATTTCACCATTCCATGTGAAATAATTGCACATGGTACACTCTGACCTTCAAGACAGGAGTCTCTCCTTGTTGGCGAAACATACAGTTTGGTCTGGCAGAGAGTTTTGTCTTATAAAAGTTAAGCTTGTTGACATTATCTTGAAACTGCAAGAAAATGTCTTTCCCACAAGTTCTGCCTGTACCTTAACTCTTTCTTGAGCTCATGAAAAGGTTTCCTGCCTTGGGTTGTTAAAACTTTAGATGTCAGCATCTGACCAATGGTTCCACAAGTTTCCATAACAGAGTAAATGGTCGAATTTCATAAATGAATACCTGCAATGTTGGGCACTTCACAGTCTTGTGTTCCACTGCTGTAGGAGAAACTGGTGTGTGCAGAAAAAACACGCCAGGTTCATCTGTCTGTCTGGTTTGCCTAATGTCAATGGAGGAACTTCTAGATTTGCTAATCAAAGTGCTTTCTAACTTTTTCCCCCTTTAATAGATTCCTTTGTTTGCATGTGTGAAGTTTCTCTTTTCAACAGAGAAACCTAAAATTACAGGGAGGGGAGGGAATCTATTGCTGTGTTCCAGGAAACTTACTAGAAAGTTGAAAGCAAGAAGTAGGTATTGGAAGAACATTACTGAAATAGTACTGCACTCTTAAAATCAGTATCTTAAAAAAGAAAGAAAACATATTCAAGCTATATGATTTTGGAGTAAGATAAAATTTTTAGCCTTTTTTCGCTGCCTTGTTCAATCAAAGCCTTGTTGTTGTCAGTGTCATTGTATTCTGAACACTTACTGACAGATGACTTAAGAAATAATTTCTGATTATACCTCCTGAATACGGAATAGTGGAACTGCTTTCTGGCATGTGTGATACCTTCTTAGCTCTTACAGAGTTCTGTAATTTACTCAGGTTTGAATGTTATGCATTAAAATCTGGATTCTTCTGCTCTCCGTGTCCTATATTGCTCTGTTCAGTGGTTAAATGACACAGTTTTATATACTTACAAACTGGTATCTTCTCTCTGATGCTTCTTCATATTTTTTTTTTGTGCTGGTACTGACTTGGCTGTTACAAAAACTAAAATCTGTAAGTGGCTCAAGGCTTTTGTGTTTTTTTTGGGGGGAGGGGGACAGGGCTATTCAATAGTATGGTGGTGTTTGACATGGAACAGAATCTATTGTGAAGAAAACTGTCAGTTGTGGAGAGTTCCTAGCTTCAGTGCTGTGCAGTAGACACAGCTATTTTAGTGATACTAATTTCATATTTGGTATGTTTTCTAGCTAGATGAAGAGATCTCAGGAGTTCTTGAAGTAGTGGGAAGAGTAACAAATCAGGCAACCATCATGTGCATGTCATATGTCCAGTTCAGAGAAGATAAAAGTCCATTTGGTAGGTAAGAATATACATTATGACATACTCATTTTGAGTTCTGAACTCTCTTCAATAAGTAAGAAGGGAAAGCCCGATTATCTTTTCTTACAGACAGAGTCTTTCTTCAAGCTGCCAGATGCAGAGTAGAATATAGAAAAGGAGAGCGTTATGGGAAATACTCTGTCCAAAATACAGTGTTTTACTGTCAGACTGTAGGGACTGACTTGAAGCTGGAGCCAGTCTAGGTCATTGCCATGGTCTGATCATTCTCCCCCTCCTGATCACGTGGTTCTTGCCTTGCACCGGACCTTGTGTGATGGTGCAGCTAGCAGGCCTAAAAATAACACTCCAGAAAGCAAGCAATGAGAGTGTTGCTGCGTTGGGGAAAACTGGGGAGGATGAGGGAGACAGGGAACGCTCAGCTATACTGCTTTAAAATAAGCAGTGCTTTAATGCTGTCGTTTGCTTGTGGACAATTTAGCTTACGCATCATAACCATTTTCTTTGCCCTCTTTCAGATCTGGAACTCTACAATGAAGCACTAAAAATTATTCATGAATTCCCTGAATACTTCCCGTTCGGTACTGGGAGGAACAATTGATTTTTCTTAGCATATATTTAATACATATATATTAGAGGAGACAACAGTACCATAGCTTTCTTGCCTCACAGCATGGTAACAGTTGCATTTATTTCCAACAAATATACTGAAAAGATGGTGTTATGTGCGCCATGTATTGCCAGTGAGAATATTTTCTTTGAAAATGTATTTATTCAGCAAGAAGGAGAACACTTGTATGGATATCTCACTGTCTATATATTTAACCCTTTTGCATCCATGCAGAGTGTTCTTTTGCAGGATTGGACTTGCTAGAAACTGAAGTTTTGTAGGAATCTTTTTGTAGTTGTTGGTAGAGGTTCTAGGATACTTTACAGGAAACTCGTATTGAAGACATTTGGTGGGGTTATAATGTAAAGATTTTTTTATTTCATTTGCTTTGATACAAATTTATTGAACATGTGGGGTGTTTTGCATCTTGAAAATGGTCTCTTCTCCAGTAAAAAAGATCTGGCTACATTTAACTATTCATGTCAGTATTACATGTCAGAGTGCTGTTTTCAGCGATACATGGTGACTCCTGTTCTGTTTTACATGACACGGGTAATTTTAACAAAGTGGAGTACAAGGTAGTTGCCTTTTGCACTGATGTTAAACATTTGGAAAATGTCTAGTTAGGCTTGGAGATTTCAAGCACAGTTGACTTCCCATCATAACCTTCATTCTTGGCAGAAGTCTAAGTAGAAGTACTAGGATTCAGCCAGCTTGTCATGGTTGGCTTTAACCATATAAACTTCCACACAGTTCCCAGTTTTGTTACTATCCAGGCTACTTACAGCACATAGCAGAATTCTTACATCTCTTAAGGTAACACAATCAAACTAAAATCTAACTTTGGAAATATTCTCTGTGAATTAATAAATAAAATATTTCAAAGTATTTTAAATAAACCGTACCATGTTCTTTAACCTTTCATACAAACAGGTTTCAGGCTTAATAGCTAGATTTAGTGCCTTATTAAGATTGCTAGCTTTGTGTTTATAGGTACCTGCATTTTCAGTCAAGGAATTTATGTTTTAAAGACTTATTTATCAAAGTTACTACAAACTGGGTGGATGATCAAGTTAACAGGTGATCTGTTTTTTCCCTGTCTACTTAGAAGACAGACAGTGACCAAGTTACTGTCACTGGGCAGGAGGAGGCCTTTGCAAGTAGGAGTCAGTCTCCTACAGCAACGTGGCATGGTACCATGCTTTGTCCTGTAGTGCTATCGCTGCTGTATTTTAGTGCTCAGTGGAATAAAATGTCATTCTTAATAACTGCAGGTGTGTTTTCCTAGCATTTAAGTCTCTTGTACTATTCGACTTTAGAAAACTGGTATTGTGTGCACGTACGTATATTCTGTAAAATGTTACATACAGTTAGTTACCAAGACTACCCAGGCCTAATGAACCAATCTGCCACTAGATGGCCATAGCACTTTACCCGTGTACAGAGACTGTCTTTGGACAGGTGGTCTTGTGCTTAAATATTTGAACACATCTGAGTGGGAAATGCTACAGTTTCCCTTTGTCAGTCAAGACTCTTGCGTTCATCCACTCCTGCAGCGAGGATACATGGCTAGGCAAGCAGTATACAACTAAAAGTTTCTGCTGTGTGCCTTTTGTTCCTCTGCTTCTCTGTAGACTACCAGGGTTTGTGAATAAGTGGCCTACCCTGGCTATATGGCTGTACTAAAGACAGCAATGCAAGGAACTGTAACATGTTCTTGATACTAAAAGAACAGTAATGCTCAGGTAATACACGCACTTACCAGGATAGCAGTGTGGGAAACTGCCAGCTGTTCCAGATACCCAAGGGAGAGGAATAACTGGGGTCTGCTAACCCTCAGTTAGGACTGCACTAACAAGATGAAGGTGTGAGAAGCTGCCAGACCTCATAGATAATAAAATGGGAAATTCTGGCCTCATGGGTTGCTGACCAAAGGGTAATCACGAGAGCAACTGTACGATAAACACCAGAGTGATGTCACCAAAACCAGGGCCAGGAGCAGGGCTGGTAGTGGAAGGTGTGAAGAGGAGCTGGTGGCTGCTTTGGGAGGACATGAGGGTGGTTAAAGGGTGGGAACCTGGGAGAGGAAAGGGGGGTATGAAGTGAATGATGTCATCGGGGCTGACTGGGAGAGGTTCCTGTCATTTGGAGCAGGACAGCGAGCCTACTGCTCCCACCATGCTCCTGACTGACTTCTGGGATGTGGCACCTTTTTCCCTGCCCTCGCTAAGGGAATGTTTGGAGCACCCTTCCTGACATCAGCATGGGGAACACTGTCACATTGCCTTCTCCTCTAACATCTGGCATACTTGGCAGGATCCTGATCTATGTAACCATAACTGGAAAAAAACCTGAGCTGGTACAGAAGGGGTGTCTGCCAGAGGCATGGGAAAGCACAGACTGGGCAAGATGATAGCTGTTAGGAAGGTGGAGAGGGGATTGAGCAGGCCCCAGACTGGGCTCCCTTGGCTGCAGTGGAGGTTAATCTTTAGCAGAAGCCGATTACTAAGCACTTCAAAAACGAGAGGCAGCTTAAGGCTGCCTGCCTTGTTTCAGGGGCTGCTAGGTGGTCCAGTCTTCATGGAATACTGAAGTGGGAGAGCTATGTTTTGAGAAACAGTTCTTAAGCCATCAGTCTCTTTCAGCTGTCCAGCAGCCTAAACTGCAAATAAAAATTATGAAACGGAGGTGATAGTCTTATTTAGGGAACCTACACAGAGCATGAATCTGCATTTTGGGAGGCCAATGACACAGCTGCATCCCACTGGCCCTTCTGTGGAGTCACAACAGATTGCTACTGTAACAAGGGCTGTGCTGCAATCCAGGTGTCCCCACCTTCTCCAGCCAAACCTCCTTGCTGTGTCTGGTGAACTTGGAAATCATCACTTGGTGGTTAAGAGTCACTTCTGCTCAACACCACGTAGCTGTGGGGCAGAAGGACTCCCAGGTAAGGAAGCTGGGAGCAGTCATTCTTGTGGGCCAGCAAGCTACTGTGACTTCCCTCTCTGCTCCGACAGCCCAGAGAAGGAATGGTTTTATGTCCCAGTTGGTTAAGGTAGAGAAAGCAGTCTGTGAGCGTGACATGGAGGAACAGATGAAAATTTGGCAAATTCTCTTGGGGAAATTCAGTTCTAGTGGGGATCCCAAGGGAGGCCACCAGAATGCAGCTGCGCAGCGAAGTACGGTGCAGGGACCTAGGGCTGCACACAGGAGGTGGGGAGAAGCCTTGTCAGGGGTGTCACTGCATACTTGTCTGGCAGTCGCTGGACCCTTGGCTGACCCTGGTGGCCATCACCAGACCTTGTCTGGCAGTCGCTGGACCCTTGGCTGACCCTGGTGGCCATCACCAGACCTGTGCTGCTGTCCTTGCTCAGGCATGGACAGGATGTGTGCAAGCAGCCTGTGCATACGATGAGGAAGTGCTAGCCTCAGTCAGGGAAGGGAGGCAAGGCAGGAGCATGTAATGAAATGAAATGTAATCAGCATGAACCATAGGGTCAAAACATTCTAGCATGCAAGGCCACCTTCATCTAGTTAACTATCAGAGTTGAGCAGGTATCAGAAAACAGTAAATGTAAGAGTAACTGCAGCTAGTAAAATGTCTGTAGCTATACTTTCTGTTAGAAGACAACAAATCGCCCCCAAAATCACAGCTTTATTAATGTAAAAGCAAAACAAGGGAAAAAAAAATCTGATCATTAAAAAATATACACCTCTTACTTTGTAAATTTTGCAAACAGTGTAATTACTGGCCTGAAAGCCTGATTACCAACTACAACAGCCAAAACTGAGTTACACTGTGCCAGAATATGCATGTATTCATAATCCAAAACATTTCAAAGACATGCTGAGTATCAAAGTAAGCATCTAATTTAATGAAATGATAGAATTTGACACAAACAGGTAGAGTCAAGTCAAAAACATTATAAAAGAGTTTTCTTTAAATAAGAAAATGAGACATAGTAAGTTAATAATTGCATTCACCTGGACATGGAATTTATTAGGAAAATTTGCTAAACATTGTTACTACAGAGGAATAAAAACATACCCTTGACACTTAGAAATCCTCGTTTCCTTAAAGCAAAAGTTTTATTGCCTCTATTTATATAAATAGGGTATCATACATTAAACCCCAGTTGACATTTATAAATGGAGAACATTTTGAAGAGTTCTTCAACAGCAACATGAAGTGTGCAAAAATACTGGAAAGAGAAATAAATATTCCAACAAGAAAAAAAAGTAATTGCTCTCCCATGCCTACAAATATTGAGTACCTCTTAGATTTTTAACTTAAAAAAGATCTTTGTCAATGAGGCAAGAATTTTAGATCAGAATAAACGTTGCAGGTGTATTACAACATTAATGCTAAATCAGAAAATATAACCCAAAGTCCTGAAGGTAATCATGTACATCTACAGAAAACGTTTCCACATTCTATCTTGTTGCAACTACACTAGAGCACTTATAACTAGTGGTATATTACAATATATTCTCTTTTAAAACACTGATTTTCACAGTCCTGGCAATACGGTACTAGTTTATTGCTAGCATTCCATTTAGTATTTCATAGCACGCAAGTGTTAAGTAACTCATATACTGTTTCTACTAGTAAATAAACACACACCAAATAAACTGATGTTATTATCACATACCTTAAAACAGGTTTTTTCCCCCTAATTTGTGTGAATTTTGTTGCCTACAAAATCAAGGACAACAATGCCCATTAGCTCCCAGCACAGTATTAGCAAAATATCATTGACTCTCTCCCAAGTTAATTAATAATCTTAATTCCAACTAGTAACATACCTAGAACTACTTCTGGTCAATGACCTTAAAATTTGTACAGCCTTTTGGGAGCAGACTGGTGTCTGCTAGTGACCAGAAGCAGGATTTATATAGGTTGATTTCACACTTCCCAGCATATTTCAGAAGTACAGAGAAATGCTGATTATCCAAAAGTCTTCAAATATTTTTGTAGTCCAAACTCAGCATGTAGTTTAAAACTTAAATATTTAAAAGTCTCCAGTCCTTGAGATTTCAGATCTTCACAGTACTATGTTAAAAATTAATCAATCAAATGAAACCTCCTATAGTTTACCTGCACTCTGCACTGAAACAGACACATGACTTTTCAGGGAACTCTTCTCTATGATATAAACATCACTAGGAGACAAACCCCCAAGATTCTTTAGCGTTAAAATTCACATCAGCTAGGTATGTAGGCAAATTAAATAAGATCTTGAATTGCAAAGATATTGCTTTACTATTAACAAAACTTGGGAACAGAAAGAAATTGATCTTTTTTTTGAATAAAAATCTTTACAATACAATTAACAACAGCACTTTTAATGAACTTACAAGGAAATGATCGTTTGCGTACAAGAAAGTGTGATCAAACAGTGAACGGAAGAATCCACAGCATCACTTTGCCATCTTCTGAAAAACACTTTTCAGGTGTTTATTTTGAAGGTCCACTTTCACAGCATAGAAACACTGCTTTGTTTGGTAAACAAATAAAAGGGTCCATCAGCATTACCCTCAAAACTTTTAATAAAGTTTTCAGTATTAAAAGTTCTTTGGATTTTAGCAAATCCAAAGAGTCCATAATTCCAGGAGTGCTTCTGAACTGAACTGCTTCAATCCTCTGAACAAGGACCACATACTATACCCAGAGGCTCATTTTAGGAATACCTGTTTCTACCAAGCACAGTCAGACACACATCATTTTACTAATCTGATAGCAATTTATTTTTTCACCGTCAGTAAGTCACAAATGACCTTTGTCTAAAATATATGCTTGGACTATGATGGACATCCATTAGAGAGCACCACATTTTCAAACAATATTTATGCCTGGACAGTCTCTGCTGGAACGAGATTCCCTGTTGTATCCAGCTGCATACACTTACAAGAGCAAGCAGAAACTGGGCACTCAGTATGGTCCCTAGATAGCAGTAACAGAAAAAAGAAAAAAGGTGAAATAAAACTAACAAGAATTTTGTCATCTGTACATTTAAGTATGTGCAGGGACATAGTATCTCAGAAACACTGAGCATCATAGTTAAGTTTTGCATATGTTCAAACCAATAAAACACTATAATGATAGATTCAGCAAAGGAGGCATGTCCTACTCAGTGCAGTATACATATGTGAAATAAGAAAGATTTTAACATCAACTTACCTGAACCAGCTAAGCATATGCCCAGCATGTCCACCATGCCTACAGTTGTGACACCAAGTAAACCAGTTGTTGAACTGGGCTAACTTCTTGTCTTTGCTAAGATCCACTTTTTCATCTGACTTGGATCCTCCTGTGCAGAGGCAAACCCACCCCCCCAAATACGCCTGTAAATCATTATGCTTCATTTCTATTGCAGTCCCAGTAACACTGTTAGAATAAATTTGAAATTAGGAACATTATGTGAAGAAGTGGCCTGATTTTAAGTGATGTCAGTAAAATTAGTAAGAACTGGTGGAATGCCAAAACAAGAATTACATCGCTGAACTGTTACTTCACATCTTACAGACATGCTAAACTTGCCTATAAAACAGATTTTACAAGTCAGAATCTCTTTCAACAGGGATTTATGTTTCAGTGATTGATTTATGTTCCAGTGAATTATGGGGCTGTTTTACTGCACGTGAAATGTTCTGCTTTAGAAAAAACAACAAAATCTAAGTTATGAATTGAAGCAATTACAATATAGAAGTCATAACACAGATCAGTGAAAGAATGAGAGATAAATAGATGACAACTGCACAGCTGCTCATGGCTCTGTAACAAGACTGACCTAAAAATATGGACAAAATCAGTTTAGTTTAGACCTTGTATAATGCTGAGCCCAAGACATTTAGAACCAAAAGATTCTAGTTATAATATTTCTTAGCTGTGACAGCATGACCTATACATTCTTTCATATTTAGTGCAGAAAGTATACCATATTAAATTTATTCTCTCTTCCTCTTCCAGCTAAAAATCAATTAATTTACATTCCAAGATTTCTGTAGCATCCCTGCAATTCATCTCAAGAAAACACACTTCCCATTTCTTACAGTTTAAAGGTCACAATACTGACCACCACAATACTCGAATATTTTCATCTAACCATGGAATTTCACCGATAATCTCGCTGGGAGAACTGTCAGAACCAAGTAACTGTACATACTGTCTGATACCAAAGAATTGAGACAAAGGTTTCATCATAAAATCAGACGGGATGTAAACAAGTTTTCAATTATGGTCTTCCTCACTCAAAATGAGGAGTATGAACATTTACAGTATGAGTACAAATAGAAAGAAAAAGGTGCAATGGAAGATCTTCCAACAGGAACTGCTAATTAGGCCTCTCACTAGTACTCTAGCTGCGTAACTAAAGCCCACTGTGTCATACCTGGACAGCTGGAAACTGGTGTTCCCATATTTATCAAGCAAAGTGCACAGCGAGGAAGGGGTTTACGGCAACCAGGACAGCTTGTAACTTTTGACTTAGTTGGTGAACCGCTAACTCCGTATTGGCTAAAACCTCGCCCCTGATGAGGAATAGCTGAACAGCTGTAAGAGATTGATTTTCCACAGAAATTGCAACTCACAAACACCTAAAGAGAATAAAAGCCCATTAATTTTTTGGTTTGCTTCCACTTTTGCTACACCTAGGAGTGAATTCGTTAACGCTGGCAAACACTTAATTTACCAGATACTCTAGAGAGTGCGCTGGAAAGCCAAGGCTACTTGTGAAGGAGTTCCTAACATCTTGGCTTATAGATGTGGCATGCAGTCGTGAGAAGTAGGCACTAACGATGCTCACTTACCTCAAAAGCACATAAAAACATGCACAACTGCTAAAACTTGGAAAGGTATTATTTAAGATAATAAAAAGATGTATCTGCAGTAATGAAAGAAATTAAGTTTACTGTACTTACTGTATAACTAAATCTGGTGTCTCCATCCTTATAGTCAGGTGACCCACTCTAGAGTCCCCAACATGAGGATTTTCCTAATAATACTTATCTGCATACCTTATGCCACAAGTTGTGACTTGATACCAAGGAGCACATATTTTAAACTCTTTAGGGGCTATTTACACTGATAACATTAACAAAGGAGCAGTAAACTCAACTCCCTCCCACTTGCAGCAGTACAGATGCAGCTCTCCTTAAACAGCTGTGACGGATACATGAATTCAAAACCAGCCTTCCTTAGAAACCCTTGGGCCCTAAGGCTTATAATGCACATACTCAGCAGACATGAGAGAGCAGAAGGTGCTGCAGTAAGACCATGCTGGCTAAAAATGCCACCAGATGTTAAGTAGATAGCATTTGGACAGGGCGTTAGTTTTTGGTTTAGCTTATGTTCAGAACTGATAAAGTTGCTGCTGCTCACTTTTAGTTTAAGGATCAAGGGCTTCAAAACAGCTTTGAGGTTCGCTTCAATTAAAACAGAGCCAATTTGAACTAATTCTTGGTTCAGTTCCCTGGTTCCAGCATCACCCTCACCCTGATGCTGAATTCAGCTGGATGATACATCTCTGATTTTGTTTTTCAACATGGGAGGAAAAAAAAGTTTCCCCAGAAAAAGTGTTGGAAAGTTACAGTTTCTGAAAGACAACCTGTTATTTGAAAGAAAAAGGTTTAAGAAAAGAAAAAAAAAAAACCACAAATAAAATGGTAGGGAACTGATTTCCTAGATTAGATATGAAGACATGTATATTTGTTTACCACATTTCTGTACTCTCTATCGAAACAGTTATCAAGTCCCTTCTAAAAAATATTTTGAAAAAAACACAGATATTTTTTAGGGCAGCCTTAGCTGAAATCTTTCTTTTGCACATGAATCCTCATGAAAGCCAAGGTGCGGCCAGCATCTTTTTTTTATAGAAGGACCATGCCACCTTCCCTTCTGGACTGGTCATACTTCATACAAGAATTACATTTACCTGGGCTAAAGGTTTTGAACTGGGATCCAGCTTACTCCTATGGATGTCAAATTCTGCACGTTTATGCCAAAATCTCCAAGCATCTAAAAGATTCCTGTAGTTCTCGATCCAGTACTGAACCCTCTCATCCTTAAGTACATCCGATGGAGAACCCTAAACCAGGCAGGAAAAAATGGCAGACACACAATACATATTATTCACTTCTTCAAAAGGCTTTACAAAGCATACCACAAGATATGAGAAATAATACAGTATCATTTGTCTAGAAGAAGATTAATTTTCTGTTAAACTGTAATGCAAGTTTGATAAAAATTTTCTTCAGTCTGCCTCTCTGGTTGAAAATACTTGTGCTGCCATGTCCTCTGAAAAACTCATGTCTGTCAGATGAAGGATTATAAAATTCTGTCACATATCACAGGCTGTATCATTGATGGTTACATATGCAGTTAAACACAGTGCTGGCAATAGCTACAACTGTGTAAGGGCCAAGTCCATAACTAAAAAAAGCCGACCCAATGCCTACAAACAAAAACCTCACCTCAGCTCTCTATCAAAATCCTGGAAGCAAAAAAAAAAATTAACCTGTCAGGAAACACACCAGCAATAAGCAGAGGAATGAGTATTCCCAGTTCAGCTAGTGAAAAGGACTATGTTTTCTTTTTGCCTCTTTCCCCTACTATCTCCTCAAGCTATCTCAACCAGAGAGAGTGAAGATACATGTTTATAGTAAACACTGAGTGTTTCAGATGATTCCGTGAAACAGGCATGATATGTATCGTCCCAATTTATTATAGAAAGTACTTTTTAGTTCACAAGATTCAGTACTATACTGCTAAAGAAAGTATGTTTAGTTCACCTCTATAAAGATTTATTTTTGAGTGAAACGCTAACCTGTAGCATGCAATAGCTTGCTGTCTGGACATCGCCTGTTCTGTCAACGTAACTTTCCATCAAGTCAACTCCATCTTTTGTCAGTCCTGTTAACAGTATTCCCTCCAAATTCCCAGCATCTTTCATTTCATTTGTCAGCTTTTCAATAAACCTGTTCAACTATAAAAAAAAATTACTTAACTTTTGCCATCTGTTCATCCCTTCCTAACTCATTTATGTTGGCATATGACAAAACTTTTCACGATTTGAATAGCTTTCTTTAAAAGTGTCTGCTGCTAACAGAATATGCTGCTTGCTGGATGTTACACAGAAGTTATATGGCTATATCCACTATATTGCAAGAATTCAAGTATTTATCAACAAACTTTAAGCCTCCTGATATGAAGTGCAAAGAGGGAGGTTACGTATTTAAATACTTCAGTGAATTTAAAAGAAAACATTCCTGCTGTAAAACCAACCCTTAATTTGAGAGAAAGTAAATATTTGGAAATAAATACTGAATACAAATACTCTCCGGTAAAAGAAGACATACAGGTAATGCAATAGCATTTAACAAACTAGCATGTCATGAATACTAATAAAAAAACAACCAAACAAGAAAACAAAAACCAAAAATCAAGCTGAAGGTATAGACTGAAGACGAGATTATACCACACCTCATATCTTACTGTGATGAGAAATTCAAATCACTCAGGACTCACTGCTTCCACTGTTCACCCCTCTACCCCAGAGTTTCTTCTGCCTCTAAATAAAGCCCAGCTTAACAGTTTGCTTAAATGTGCAACCACAAACTTACCTGAGCATCATTGAGGAACTTGCAAGCAAATGCCACTCTGTCTCGTACAGCTACGTTATTTTCATACTTTGGAGAGAAAAATGGGAATACTACCATCACATGCAAGTTTCTGCTTTTTCAGTACATCGTTTGTAAAAGTCAGAACATTTACACTATTGTATAACTACGAAATTGATTACGTACAAAGAAAACATCACATCTGAAGAAAGCTAACACTAAATATCAGATAAATCACTTCTATTCAGATACAGGTATCAGAGCAAGACTGTGGCTACCGGAACAATCTACTCAAATGGCAGGAAAGCCTGGTACAACACATCCTACATGGTTTACGAAACTCTAGAAAAAGAAACTTTGCAAGTCATGTAGAGCTGGGCTTAGTGCTTCTAGCACATATAGCCAAGAGTCTTACCAAGGCACAGGGGGAAGAAAAACAAACAAACCTTCATTTACCATACTTACAAAGTAACTAGCCTAACCACTCAATTACTTCCTAAAATCACAAGTGGAAGTTAATAAACAAAACAAACAAAACCCAAACAAAAACTAACTCCAAACATCCAGAACATGGACTTCTCATACGTATATTGGCACTCAAGGTGCAGCAATGCAATAATATTTACTTTCTGCTTTTTAATCCTTTTACTAGATGCAACACTGAAGAAAAAAAATCCTTGACTAGATTAATTCTTGTACTTAGCTGTGCCCATATTTTTCCCTCCTGATATTCTCAGAATAGAAGCTGTGACAATACCAAAACAAGGGGATGTGCTTGGCAAAATCTTTTTCATGCAAACTTCAACAGGTCTCACTGAAGTAAAAATTAAAATTAAAAAACCCCACGGTATGATCTGTCAGTTTCCAATTTATGAATAAAAAACAACTATAAAATTATTAGCTAACATCCTGAGAACAGTAACATTCTCTTTTGAAGAGAGAATAAAAGACTCAGGTTTCTCTCCTCTGGAATTCTTACCTTCTTTTTTTTAATACCTTAAAAGCATCATATATTATGACAACTTTGTTTTTGACAACAGGTTTAGGCCAATTACCCTGTTGCATTACAGGAGTCCTCCCCTGAGCAAAATAATTCCTACTGAATCCAGTATTTCTGTTGTTCTCTAATCAAGGATCAAGTATGTTACTCCTCCAAAGGCCTGAAGTATCGCATAATTAAAGATCTAGTTTGCTCTTCACATGGCAATTTTATACCAATTTCAGAAGACATGAAATTATTCTCTTTACTGTTTCAACACAATGAAATTATTTCAACAAGTAAACAAGGAAAAATAAAATACAATTCAATGCAAATGTAGCTTGATGAAAGTTCTGCAAACTCCCCTGCACTTATTCTTGTTCATTTCCCTTAACATCTCTCCTCTTCTTTCCCCCCTCCTTAAATTATTTTGATAATGTATTTCTAGTGGTTTAATAACTCCATGCTACAAAATTTTTTCTCTAAAAAATGTGTGAACTGTATTGGGTATTTTGGCTGCTTATGCATGTTTTATTCACTAACATAGCATTCACTAACATGAGATGTCTGTTTAGCAGAAAAAAACGTTATTTTCCAGCATCAGGAGAAAACAATACATTCTAATCTGATTAATTAATGGAGTATATAGCACTTCCCCTACATATGTGTGTGTATATATATGCACCTATTAAAGGAATTTTAACATAACAGAAGTTTACTCACCAAAACACCATCATATGAACCTGACTCACTTGTCAGGAAAGCAAACATAGCACACAAGTAGGGATTGTTCAGTTGCAGCCTTAGAGTACTGCACATTTCTCTCCAAAGTGAGTTCTTCTCATCTGTGTAGCCTGACAGAGCCATTGCTACTACATTAAGGTTCAGATCACCTGATTTATTAAAAACAATCAGTGAAACAATATTCAAGTTAAGGACTTACAAAGACCACAATTAAAACTGTAATTGAAAGCATCAGTTTGAAAGAGAACGTTTTGTCAAGATGCAAGACAAAATGCAGTAGAATTAACACTAGCTAAAATAAATGTGCATACGCTAGCATTTATTAATTTCTGTTTTAAATGCCTCTGTTCAGGTAAGTTAACAGCTCTAAAAATCAGAAGCCCACATGCATGACTTTAAGCAACATCACACTGGTTCTGGTATTTTGAAATAGTTTTGAACTGCTAAATGTGTTCCTATTGCTATCAGAAAAGATTGTCATTATCATAATTCATATCCACAAGAAGTGAAAATACAGGACTGTATATATAGCCATCACTTAACAGACCTAGCTGGAGGATGACAATTGCATATAGCAGCTTCAAGTTAACAAGTTTCCTAAAAACATTAAATCTATTTCATCTAAATATTCATTCTGTCAGAATGTTCAATTTTATTTTTGAATCTGAAGATAGCGTGTCTCCACTCTGAACCTTCCCTATGGAAAGCACACACACACTTCCCCCCACCAAAAAGGGGCAATATTAAAAATAAAAGAACCTTAACAGTTCCCTTCATGTCTTACCTACTGACTTTAGCGGCAAGATAGTCTTTTAAATTTAATGCGAGAATACAGATGCAAATCACACTTGTAGGAGGAATACTGGCAAGAAAACAGACAAAAATACCTCCATCTCCTGGCTCCAGTATCTTAACTTTTCCCTCACACATTGCAACTCTTGCCAAACATTACTCCAAAACAAATGGCTTCTGCAGACCCTGAATATTACATTTCAGTTATTCCATGGCCATCACACTGGTGGAAAGCTCCATACAGCCCAATGGAAACAGATATACATGACATCTAGCCAAGACACAATTCCATTATAATAAAAGAATCCCGCTAGTTCTGAGTGTAATGCATTCTGGAGTATGTATCTGTTGTGGTTTAACCCCAGCCAGCAACTCAGCACCACGCAACCACTCACTCACTTCTCCCCACCCAGTGGGATGGGGGAGAGAATCGGAAAAAAAGGTAAAGCTCGTGGGTTGAGATAAGAACAGTTTAATAGAACAGAAAGGAAGAAAATAATAATGGTCATAATAATGATAATAATAATAAAATGACAATAATAAAAATAAAAGAATTGGAATATACAAAACAAGTGATGCACAATGCAATCGCTCACCACTCACCGATCAGTGCCCTGTTAGTTCCTGAGCAGCGATCTGCCCCACCGGCCAACTCCCCCTGTTTATATACTGGGCATGATGTCACATGCTATGGAATACCCCTTTGAGTAGTGGGGCTCAGCTGTCCCAGCTGTGTCCCCTCCCAACTTTCTTGTGCTCCCCCCCAGCCCACTCGCTGGTGGGTGGTGTAAGAAGCAGCAAAGGCCTTGACTCCGTGTAAGCACTGCTCAGTGATAATGAAAACACCTCTGTGTTACGAATGCTGTTTTCAGCACAAATCCAAAACATAGCCCCATACTAGGTGCTATGGAGAAAATTAACTCTGTCCCAGCCAAAACCAGCACAGTATCAATAGGACATTCTGAAACATACAATCTATTTTAACTAGACAGAAAGGCATATGATAGTCTGAGGAGTGAAAGATGAGGATTTGTCAGATTCTCAGGCTCCAGTACAACCACTTCAAATATTTTATAAAACAGGCATCTTTTCTGTACTATCTTCCACAATCATGTTTACAGAAAAAAATCTACTAAGGTACATAATGCCAAAATAAAAGATACTAAACACAATACGCACCTTTTCCCGAGGAAGCCCCTTTATTTAGAATTTGTATTGCCCGCCGTATGTCCAAGTTGAAAAGTGCTACAGCAGCAGCTCGCTCCCAGTCTCCTTCCTGTTCCAATGAATTTAAAAAAGGTTCCACATCTAAGTCTGTTCCCTTCTTTATCCACCCACAGAGCTGCAAAGCCAAGGATCTCTCCTCACTCAGATACTGAATAATATCTGCCTGTCTATCAGATCCACTCCTGCTGTGCCTGAGGTTCTCTGTTGTTCCTAGAAATGGAAAATAAGCTAAATTAAGCTTAAATCACAATTTAAATTGCAATTGCAACGCAACACTTTTTGACTTCAATCATAAAGCAGAGTACAAAAGCTAAGTATCATATTTCAGTACTTTAACATCACTAAAAGCTTCATGGTAAGTAGCATACACAAAATTATTTTGATCTAAAAATCATGCATCTAAACTTGACACATATTCCCCACTAAGTCTTTTTCATTTCCTCTGCCTCCTAAGATTTTGGAGGTTCTTGTTACAGTTGACAGGAGTTATCAGTATGTTCAATTTGAAAATACAGGATACACTGTCAAGAACCTGCTCTACCAGTTCTTTTCTTCTTAGCAAGCATGAACGTGCTAGAAGCTTTCCCACCACTGTAGAGTTATTTTTTTGCTCCAAGGAGCATAAACATTAGTAAGACACATAATGAACAGAGAAGGAAAGATTCAACTATAATAGATTATACTAATAAAAACTTTACTGAGCATGAGAGGCCTGTGATGCACCAGAAGTGATTACTACTTCAGAACAAGACAGCTTATTTAAACATAGTTATACAAATGTGCTTAGTACAATAGCAGAAACTACAGTAAAATCAGCTTGCTAGAACTACACCCTTACATGGAACTTCAAAAAATAGAATAGTTATGTGGGGAGCAAGAATTTTCAGTGCCATAGTCAAAACCCAAATGTTTGAAATAGTTCAGTTGAAGATTTACCTCTGAGGATACTTTGTTTTTACGATTACTGACTTTCCAAGAACACTGGAAATTCTGGAAATTACTGTAATATAAACTGTTAATGTATACATATTAAAACACAAACAGAAATACTTTGTTTCTATATTTTAAAATAGCCTCTTTCAACAATTTTTAAAGACAAACCCATGAGTGCATCATTCTGTAAACATACTATAATAGAACTTATCAAAGTTGGAACATTCTTACCCAAAGATGACTTCACAATTGATTTAATGCCAGCATAAACTACGGGACCTTTGTTTCCTGTAAGTTTTTGATCCATATCTTCAGTATACTGCTTCATAAGTATTTTCATGTATAGGAAGCTTAATTTTTCCCAAGTGTTTGAAAAACTTTTTTGTTTTTAATTTAAAGTCACATCCTATTAACATATGCAAAGTATTTACAGGATGTTGCATTATATTTAAAGATTTTCATGCATTTCATAGAACTGGTTTACATATAAAGGATGTATCACTTCTTTAGGACATAAGCTACAGTAAAATAAAGGATATAATGCAGAGTGTACCAAAGTGATTTCAGCTGGGGATCTTCATTTCCAGCTAGGAGGTGATTTCTCCAAACTTGTTCAGTATCAAGACCATACCTTGACAGAGCTCTGAGCCGCATTTTGGTTGCTATGTCTTTTTCCAAGGAACTAGCCTTTCCTTCTTCTGTACACTCATATAAATGTCGTCCACAAGCCCACATTAAGGATGTCACCGGACTCCATGCAAGAGAAATTCTTTCAAAAACTGTGAAGTCAGACATAGTCCTGTTAGGAGTCACTACCACCATCCGATTTTGACTTGTGGGATGCCAGGCAAATGAAGCAATGTAGTTTTCACATGGCTGGACACTTCTTTCAATTATTGTTGGCTCAGTTTCATCTCCAATAGGGGTGGGAGTATGCTGCATGTCATACAGTCTAATGATATTACTATCCCTTGTTAAAGTAGCTAACAGTCCAGTTCTTGTCGGACACCACGCGACTTTTGTTAAGGGTTTTGGTTGCTCTGTCAAGGTCAAGACAGGCTTTTCAAACTTTCTTAAATCCCATATGGCAACCTGACCTTCATAGAAGGAAGCTACACGATCATGGAAATAGGGATCGACAGTCACTCCTTGGACAGCCTTGGTGTTTACAAATATTTTTTGGCTTGTGTTTCTCAGATCAAAGATAGCCAGATTTCGATGCATTCCGGCTAAAAGCAGCTTCTGATCCCGTGGAAGCCAACAGAGAGAGAGACAAGCATCGTTCTGTCCTAATTCATACAGTGGCTTTGTTACTACTAGTCCTGCTTCTGGATCTCCTGCTGAAAGTCTTACTTTCTCTGTAGCAACTGCAGTCTCTGGGGCATATTTGCTACTGATATCCCAGATCAATACTGAAAAGTCAGCCCGATGTTTATCTAACCCAGCAGCAAGCCAATTACTATCTAGCGGGTTCCACGCAAGGGTATTGCATTGCCGTGCGTGTTTTGGAACAAACTCTTTGCCTATCAAATCTTTAGATTTTGAGTTGTGATCTTGACCGAGGCTAGTAAGTACCACTCGACCATTGGCCTGTCCAACAGCAAGGAGACATTCAGGATCGTACTTTGGATACCAAGCCACACATTTCATATACGGTGTATCTGAATTTATTGACAGTAGCGTAGCTGTAGTTTCTTCCGATAACCGCAAGGACCCTGCCTTGAGTTCTGAACTTACAGCAGAGTCAATGTGATAAAGGCTCAATTCCGAATCGCATACAACAAATCTGTCAACGTGGTGCGGGGCCCACAGAATATCAGGTTTGGAGCCACTCATGTTTCGGGTAAGTTTACACACCAATTTAAGCTCTTGTGAGAAGACTCAGGTGATATCCATGCATGTGGAAACTGTTGAGAAAATAATTTGCAGGAATGTTATCAAAACCCAAATTCCTTCGTAATCCGAGATCATCTTTAAACAAACAAAAATATGGTTCTGAATGACTTTTAGGCCAAGGGTTTAACATGTATACATTTCAGGTGAAAACCTTAAGCGTTCCCTGCATTGTCTCACTTTCCCCACAGCATGCTTTGTTTTTACTGGTATATACCTACTGAGACAGAACCAATGTAGCCACCTACAAACTGTCAACAGGATTTGCTGTGTTTACAAACTCCACACCAGTATTAAGGAAGAAGGGATTAACTGAGATGTGATGTGGCATGATATGTGGGTGTGCTGCTGGTAAAAAGCCACTCCCTAAAACAGGTAGAAGAAAATTTCTCTGCCTAATTGAAGTGCACTAATTGACAAAAATTAAGAGTCTGGTTTGTCTAAAGTCTGTTGTATAGCCTAGAAAGGCTTGCCCTCTTTGAAGATTTCTACAGAAACACAACTTCCCACTCATTCTACTTCTCCTAATTCCACCTTCTGCCCCAACATGACCTTGTCTTTGTCCATCTTTGCCCAAGCAGCATTCACAAATGTACATTACTCTTAAATTCCATTTACGCTTTCAGTAGCTGCATGCCCAGAATCATTATACGTGCCTATATACAAAAAAGACCCCCATAAAACCTCTTCTATAATTGGAAAAAGGGACATACTAGACCGGGAAGAGTGAAAAGGGAGCATTATTTACTTCTCCCGGGCCTCCTCTGTATGTCTGCTAGTTATCCTCCAGCCCGGCTCCTATGTGCTCCGCGGGGCGCAGAGTACCCAGGCCGCAGCCGGGACCGCCTCACCGGAGCCGCGGAACGAGGAGGCCGCCGAGGCCCGCCGGGACACCGCGGCGGCGGGAAGGGACCGGAGCGCGGACGACCGCTACCCTCCCACCCTTCCCGGGCGCGGCAGCTGCTCACCCACCCCGCGGGGCCCTCCGACACCAGCCGGCCCCGCCGTCCGAGGAGGAACAACGGCAGGCGCACGAGGGCTTCCGGTTGCGGGGGCAGCGGGGAAGGAAAAACTGTGGCACTTCCGGCGCGCGGGGAAAGAAAAGCTGCTGCACTTCCGGCGCGCGGGGAAAGAAAAGCTGCTGCACTTCCGGCGCGCGGGGCGGCAAGGAAAGTGAGCGTCAGCTCACGCAGAGCGCCTTCCGCCGGACGGAAGCGCGCGCTCACTTCCGGCCTCGGGCCACCCGTCTCTCATTGGTTCGCGGGAGCCCCGCCCCCCTCCCCCGTGCCGCGGCGGCGGTTGGGGAGCGGGGAGGCCACGCCCGGCGCGTCCCCTCGGGCTGGCGGCCCTCAGGGTAAAGCCCCGGGTGGGGCTTGGGTGCCTTGATTAAAGCGGAAAAGCTGTGGGGTTTAGTCAAAGTTGGGAGCATTCGTGCGGGTGAATGAAGACGGGTCACAGACAGAGCAGGGGAAGGATCACTTGACACCCGCTCTGGTTTTGTTCGTTGAAATACAGCTTTATGTAACACTGTTCAGTGTCTCATCAGTGGGAGGTTAGTGTCGATAAGCGTGCCAGTGACAGGTGAAAAAAGGGCAAACAGTGGCAATGATACCAATTTTTACACGAGTGGAAGTAACTAGCAAGCAGGAGCAACCAGACAGTCTTACTGACACTGGGAAATGCAGCGGGTATGAACTGAGACGACCAAACCTCAGAAAATCTCAGTCGGTTTGGAGCCTGCTGTTGCCTGTTTGCCTTCGGATTGGCTTCACAGAGTCCTTCCCACGCAGAAGTGGGGTGCGACGCACAAGGTTTCTGATACCGGTAGCTCTCTTAGCTTCGTGTTTAGCCCTTTTTGCATTTCATCTTTCTAGCTTCTCTCTTTCAAAGTTGTTCTCCCTGTTCCAATCCACGTGTTTCATGACTGGGTGCAGATTACCTTTTTCAAAGGCTTGCAATTTGGCCAAAATTCTGTAGATTTGCATAAGAATTACAGCAAGTACATCCCTCTTTCACCTTCTTTATCCTGCCCTAGCTATGTACTTCCCAAAGCATACCTTCCTGCTTTGAAACATTAAGGATACAGATTTCATTTAGCCAAAGAAAAACGCCTGGTTTTTGTTAGCCTTATTCTTGGAAATGACTGGATCACTTTGGCTGAAATTTGGACGGAAAGACATCTGGCACAAATAGTTTAATTTATGTCTTTTAAAGTTACATAAAGCTATAAACAACAAAACTCAGAGTCTTAAATAGGAAATATTGGGCAACCCCAATAAAAGGGCGTGGTACCCAGCCTGTCAGTAACTATACAGATGTGTTCTATACACGCTGTCTAGATGTGTCCTTTGTTTCATCTCTGTTTTTGAATGTGCTCTGTGATGGGAATTACAAGTGGATATGGAGTCTACTCCAAGCCCTACAGATGCCAAATGGGAGTCTTCATTGGACTTTGGAGACTCAGAAACATGCCCAGGGGAAGAACAACTGAAGCCTTATTACCTAGACATGTAGGATAAACTCAAAATTATCTCACTTATGTAAGTAAAAAATACTGAAAAATAGGTATTATTGTCACTGCTCAGATTTATCATGCAGATCATAACTAGATTCTGTCAATGGTAATTCTGAGTATTTTTCTTTACATTCTACATATTATATCAAAGACAAAATAGCAATGTTTGTAAATTCCTAGAGAGCAGTCTTTAAGCAAAGTATTTCAATAAAGAGCTCAAAGGAAAGCAAGTAGTTTTGTCAAATGAAAGAAAACGTAGCCTGTGACATGGTAACGTTCTGAAGGCACAGGAAGTTTTGTGTCTCCCCTGGGGTTTGTAGTGTCTCTTCAGGAATAAGGGAATTACAGAAAAAAGAAAAGTTGAAACATCAGTCTAGAGAGGAAGTATTTAATATCTCAAATGCTCAATGAGAAGGCTCAAATGAGAAAGGCAAAAAATGTCTTAACCTTTTAAGAAGCTGTTAGGAGGCCAAGGAAACTGTTTTATCAGATATCAGGAAATTATTCAGGACATGTTTTGAAGGCCGCCTGAACATAAAAAAAGCAGCCAAAAAAACTGTACATAGAATCTCTTGGGGCAGATTATAAAACTTTTTTAGGTAATTTGTATTGATGATGATGATGATGAAGAACAAGCATTTGTCATCTGTAAAGCATCAGAAACTATAATGAACTAAGAAGGGGTATGAAGTGCAACAGACTCAGTTTGTTATGAAGGAGGATGATTCAGGGTATTTTGATGCAGAATATTGGCATATTGTTTAAATGGAAAATTTTTTAAGTTAGTGTTTAAGAATTAATACTGAATATGTGTGCTGGTTTTGGCTGGGACAGAGTTTGTTTTCTTCATAGTAGCTGGTATGGGGCTATGTTTTAGAAGCATTCATAAGTCAGAGATGTTTTCATTATCACTGAGCAGTGCTTACACAGAGCCAAGGCCTTTGCTGCTCCTCACCCCACCCCACCAGCGAGTGGGCTGGGGGGGCACAAGGACGTGGGAGGGGACACAGCCGGGACAGCTGACCCAAACTGGCCAAAGGGATATTACATACCATATGGCATCATGCTCAGCATATAAAGCTAGGGCAAGAAGAAGGAAGGGGGGGACATTCGGAGTGATGGCATTTGTGTCCCCAGGTAATGGTCACCCGTGATGCAGCCTGGCTTTCCTGGCGGTGGCTGAACACCTGCCTGCCGATTGGAAGCGGTGAATGAATTCCTGGTTCTGCTTTGCTTGCGTGCGCGGCTTTTGCTTTACCTATTAGACTGTCTTTATCTCAGCCCACGAGTTTTCTCACTTCTACCCTTCCGATTCTCTTGCCCATCCCACCAAGGGGGAGCGAGTGAGCAGCTGTGTGGTGCTTACTTGCCAACTGGGGTTAAACCATGACAATATGTCTTATTTTAAATTTATTTTTAAATTTTTGATAATCCAACCAAATTATTAGTAATTATTAAGAAATGTTAATACATAAAAGTACTTTCTTTTTGTTTTTCCTTTTTCTATATGTAGGGGCTGGAAGGTCCATTTGGCCCTAAAGGACCTTGGGGACCTCAGTTATGTGAAACATAAGGTATAGAAATACTCTCACACAGTTTTCTCAGAGTTCATTGTGTATTTCATACACAATCTAATTTTGTTGCTAAATGGTACATGTTTGGGGGCAAAAAATAGTACATTCTGGTAATGCCAAGAATTTGCTGCACATCTGGCACGGGGCACAGAGCTGTGTTGGTGCAGTCAGCTGTTCAGCTGGGCCCTCTGAATGTGCTGTGATATTTTTTTCCTTTCACTGAGGACCTGCCAGTACGTTTCCCTGCTGCTGGCATTTCTGGCAAGCTACTCAAGTAGCCAAAGTGGCAGCTTCCACAGTGTCCCAGAATGACTGGCAAAGTAACTTCTCTGACAGCTGAAGAGACTGAAACTGATCAAGCAGCCTCAAAAATGCTGTAATTTTTAAATGACTCTGTGCTGAATCAGAGGAAAAACAAAGAGCCCCCTTGGTAGCAATTTCCCAATACACTTTCTTTTTCATTAGCTGTTGTCAATGGCAGGTCCCTGATGCTTTCTGTCTCAGCAGTTGCTGGAAGGGGCTATAGCAGTCATTGGGTATTTTAACTTCTACGGTCTTTCTGGAGAGGAGACAGGAATCTCTAGAGAGTTGCTTGCTGCGACAGGGATCTCATAAACCTTGTTGTATGTTGCTAGCTCTGTATGTCGACAAAGAGAGGACAGAATTTTCCCACTCCAGTGCAACTGCCTGGACATGAGCATATCTGGAGTAGATGAAACAGTACAGCAAATACAGAGTATCACAGATTGACACAATGGTTGAGGTTGGGAAAGAGAGTAGGGAGTTAAGGAGAATTTACTTGGGTCAGAACACGAACCTTTAGTCCTAAATTCCATTCTGCCTAGTTTAAAGCAATATTACTCAGTTTTCCTTATAGTGGACAGTGTCATTTCTACAATACTATGCAAAATTAGTATTTTTAGCAAAACCAAATTTTTGCTGTCTAAGAAAAAACATTTGTTATTCCTGCTAATTATGAAAGAAGAACATTAAGGATTTGGGAGATTTAAGATCTGCCATGAAAGAAGTTAACGAGAAACAAAGGAATCAGCATTTCCTTGCAGAAATGAAGCTGTTACTGCAATGTTCAATTTGTATGCTTTAAAATGTTAGCTGGTCTTCCAGGTGAAGTCACTACTGACTTCTATTAAACCAATTTTTTAAGGTGGAAGCAGGCCAGATTGAATTACCTTTTTCTTTTAAGTATGTATTAGTGGTTTTGGTTATTACTTCAATAATTTCTTTATTTCAAACCTTGCATTAATGCTGCATAATGTTACAGCCTACATTCTGTTTGTATTTGACAGATTTCTCATACCAAACAAAACAACTATGAAAAGTAAAAGCAGATGAATATTCTACTAAGACAGAAGATTGATCCAGTAATTTACTGTAACAGCAAATAGTGGGAATGAATTACTTACTAATGGGCATATAAATCATAGAATCATAGAATAGTTTGGGTTGGAAGGGACCTTTAAAGGTCATCTAGTCCAACCTCCAATGAATATATATATAAATGAATAAATGTATATGCCATACTGTAAATAACAATTTATATTAATATATTTCTACAGAATTACATATCATTAAGTTTTCATAAAGAAAAATAAATGCCTCATAAAAGAGTGATGATTTGGAATACTTTTCAGTTTTTGATTTGTAAGAGACTTTTATATAAGATGTTGGTGATTTTTACATGTCCCTTAGATATTAACTTAATAGGGTAGAATGTATTATTTAAATGAACGGGAAAAGCTGTTAAAATAGCCGGTAACTTTTTCAGTTAGTGGTCAGCTCCAAACTACAATGCAGAAAAACCAGGTATTAAACAGGTAAGCGTGCCTACCCTAACCCATGTAGATTTGTTTGTCTTTTCTCTTAAGCAAATTAGCTGATCTCAGACCTTTAAAACAGGGAGACACCTGAATTGGAGCGTGCTGTTTCTGGCATGCCTGGGTCTTGGTCAGTTCTTTCCAAACCTGTATGGTTAGAACATCAGTTTTGCTTTGACAAAGAAAAAATTTGCTTTGCTTATCTTTTTCATTATTGGATTTGTGACTTCTAATGCTTCTGTGTAGTGATGTATTTTTGTATGGTTTGTCTCATTGTCAGACCTGTTGTTTGTTTAATGGAGGAAGGCATGATAAGCATTTTCATGACATTCACAGAAGATCAGAAATGAGTTTTTTAACATCATGTTTGAAAAGTCAGGTGAAAGAGGTACACATTAATAAGTTTGGTACCCAACCCACACAGTTGCTGAGGACTTGCAATGGGAGTAAGGTACACTTATGAGAACATTTCTGTACTTTGAGTGAAGTTTCTGAAATACGGGTTAGTTTCTCGGTGAAATATGGCCTCGTATCACAGAATCACAAAACGTCTGAGGTTGCAAGGCACGTCTGGAGATTACCTAGTCTAACTCCTCTGCACAAGGCAGGGTCAGCTGGAGCATGTTTGTCCTGGTTTTGGCTGGGATAGAGTTAACTGTCTTCCTCATAGCTGATATAGCGCTGTGTTTTGGGTTTAGTATGAGAAGAATGTTGATAACACCCTGATGGTTTCAGTTGTTGCTCAGTCGTGTTCAGACCAAGTCAAGGACTGTTCAGCTTCTCCTGCCCAGCCAGCAAGAAGGCTGGAGGGGCACAAGAAAGCTGGGAGGGGATACAGACAGGACAGCTGACCCAAACTGGCCAAAGGAGTATTCCATACCATGGGACGTCATGCCCAGTATATAAACTGGGGGGAGTTGGCCTAGGGAGCAGCACTGCTCAGGAGCTAACCGGGCGTCGGTGAGCGAGTGGTGAGCAATTGCATTGTGCATCACTTGTCTTGCATATTCCAATCCTTTTATTATTATTGTCCCTTTACTGTTGTTATGAGTGTCATTGCTAGTTTCTTCCTTTACTGTTCTATTAAACTGTTCTTATCTCAACCCATGAACTTTCCTTTATTTTCTGCTTCTCTCCCCCATCCCGCTGGGTGGGGGGGAAGTGAGTGAGCGGCTGCATGGTGCTGAGTTGCTGGCTGTGGTTAAACCACAACAAAGTTGCTCAGGATCTTGCCCACTTGTTTTTTGAGTATCTCCAAGAATGGAGACTCCACATCCTCTCTGGGCAACCTATTCCAGTATTTGATCACACTCACAGTAATAAAGTTTTCTTCTTATTTATAAATTACCTGAAAAAAAAGAGATTTCCTTGGTCCTATGTGATTAGGATTTCAGAACCTGCTTTTCTGCAAGCCATGGAGATGTGCACTTCTACCCTTTCTCCTTTATTTGTTATTAACTCTCCTTAAAATTGTCTGAAATAGAAATTATAAGCTGAAGTACTTATAGGACAGTTTTAGGTTCTCTCTGAATAACTTCCTTCTTCAGATATAAAGGCTGATAGTTAGCTTGGAAATATTTAAATGTCACATTTTTAATGTTTTCTTTGGCACTGTTAGAGTTAGGATCTTAGTTCCTTATTTTAGGTCCTCTCATATTTCTTTCCTTTCTCGGAAAACAAAGAAAATGCCTAGTCTTTGGCTTCCTTATTAAATATTTTCCTACTTTCTCTTTTGAATGACAGTAAATAATTTTAATGGTCTTTCCAATGTTTTTATAGTTTTGCAAGACTTTTTAAAGAAAACATATGATAAACCATCATTCTTCCATCCTTCCAGTAATCTCCCTGTATTCAGTGCCTGTAGCTTAAAAACATGTGGATGGACTGGCTTTTTCCATCATTTTTGTTAATGATTGTTGGCAGTTTTTTTCTTGTCTTTAAACATACTGGAGAATTTATATTATCCAAGAAACTACATTTCATGTGTTATATATTCACAGGGTTCATTAATTTAAGCCACAAATATAGTCTAATGGTACAACAATTGGTTGGCTTAGATTTCATTTTAATATTCCTTCCATTTTAAAAGCTTTTTTCCTCATAAACCCAGCATTTTTTTCCTTAATAATAGTAGTCTTTAGGAACTCAGCAATTGTTTTGATAAATAAAGTAGGCCAAAATGTGTGGAAAAACTAAGAGTAATTCAAATAGAACCATCTATCATATATCAAAGACAAAACTGGCAGCCTGTATTTTCATGCTTATCTGTTTAATTTTTCATCATTCCACTTCCCCTGCTACTGTTGAAGTGGGACATAGTGACTTTCTCACATCTGTTTCCAATAATCACCTACTCGTTCTTTTTATAACAAAGATGAACTTCAGTTTGTGTGTTCCTAACATTTTTCCATAGGAAAGTATGGGACATGAGTTTAGTTAATACTTGCAATAATCACATCATATAACTTTGGTTTTAAGAGGAAGCTCTTTAGGTACTAGGGAATCAGCAGGTTATATATATGACATCTTACTCATTTCTTGAGTCCTAATGATGGTCCAAATACACTACTAACATATACACAAACTACAGAAGAGACATTTCCTATGTCTCTGGTGCAAGAGAGATTCAGAGAAATTAAAAAATGAAAAATTGTATTTTGAACCAGTAAATGCTGTTACTCTTATGACGGGTACCAAGCAAGTTTGATGGAAACACAAGAGCTATTTGGTGTTTAAGAATGCAAAAGAATTTCACCTTCTCAGAGACCACTGTGTCACAGTTATTAGATCACATGAACTGTTGGGACATACACATTTTATAATTGATCATTCTACCGTACTCAGAAATTCTATTTCCTATGTTGGTCTCAAAATAAATGCTGGAACACTATTTGGCTGTGAATTTCTCAAAAGTTTCTGAGCCTTTTAAACTCCTGGGTCTTTGCTTCTGTTTTCCACACTGTGATTTTCCACTTTTAGTTTTCCTGTAGCTATCTCTACATTTGCACCTTTGTCCAATAGTAGCATCTTTATTTATAAATAATGCAGAATAGTTGTTTAGTTTTGAGGTTGTACCTAGATGATTATTAATCTCTTCACCATTATTGCATAACAGCTGCTTTTTATATTGCCCAGTTCCTTGTAATTGATATGGCTAAATAAACTTAAATATAAAAAAAAATAATCATTGAGGATCTAATTCAGCTTGACTTTTGGCAAATCTCATTTTAATCAGACATTTTCTGGCCTCTCAGACATTGCTTACACTTCTGGTCAGTCCCTTTTATATTCCTTGTAAGATCTGCTTAATTCTAATACCATGTATGTGAGAATTGCTTTCATGCAGTTGTATCTCAAACTATTTTCAGCAATTTCTCCTCATGGATGAGGTATAAATTTACACTTTTTTGTAACTCTGCAGAATATTCCAAGTTTGCTCTATGTACAGGTTTATGAGTTCTTTAAGAATTTTTAATCATGTAGGGACTTTGTACAGTGGAAGCTCCATTTTGAGCTTCTTTTCTTTTTTAAAGATCTCTTAAAATTCATAAGAGATCAAGGTATACCAATGGGTTTTGATCTATTAATTGCGAACAGTTTTTTCCCTACAACTTTGTTATGCTTTTCCATATTTGATTCCTGGAAGGCTGGCTTTTCTTTTAGTTTATGTCCACCTCTGAGATTTACTGTATTTGTGTCATGTCTGGCCAAGGGGGACTAGCCAAACTAGCCATATCCTGTCAGGAATACTGAAGCAGAACACCTAAATACTACTGGAGTTTTGCATATTGCAATGCAATGTAAACACTGACTTTTTAGAGACATGGCAATTTCTAATTAAGTTACGTAAGTCTACTGCTGCTCTTCCCTTTACAGAAACAGAAAAAAATGTGTAGTCTGACATTGCTGTCATGCACGTTTCTTCTGTTTTGGATTATGATTACTTAAAGTTGCAAAAGTTGTTGTTTGATGGAGCCTAGCAGACTGTTTCAGATGTGCTGGTTTAGTCCTCCATGCCATGATGCATACCCAATAGTACTGGTTTATCTGATTTTAAGTAAGAGAAAGTATTAATTACATACAGAGTTTGAAGCCGGGGTTCAAACTTCTCTCAGTCTATATAAAATGTATGTCCTTTTAAAAATATGCCAAATTATACAGATTCAGCAGTGTGATTGCAAAAGTTGTAGGTACAGATTGCAAGACTATTTCCCCTAGGTTTTAGTATTTCTATTGAAAATTCTTTCCTTTGTACAGATCATACTTTCATTCTTTGTATATGTTGTGTTTATCACTTAATTTTGTACAATTTCATAATAAAATCCTAATGCAAGTTCCTGTATTCACATACCATATATTTTCAGGGTGAAAAAGGTTCTGAGGGTCCAGTAGGTCCAGTTGGCCCACCAGGTCTTTCAGCTTGGGCATTCATTAACTGAAGCATTCAAAATAATAAGCCTTTTGAGTAAGGAAGGTGACTGTTTTTAGAGAGCAGAGCATCCTATGCCACTGCATAGGGTTGGATAAAAGTGAAAGAACCTCTCAATTTCACTTGTTCCATTAGTATCAGTTGTTGTTGCTGTCTTTGTTATTCACTGAGATGCATAGAAATGTAAGTGAGGGGAACGGAAATAAAGACAGCAAGACTTTCGCAGACACATTACTTCCTTTTGAAAGTAATTACTTCATTTTATTAATTGAAATACTAATCTATGAAAGTTTTGAAATTAACCTCCTACCTTATCTTTTTAGGGTATCCAGGGTCCTGAAGGAATACCTGAACCAAAGGGATCCCAAGGTTTGGGTGTTCAATGTTCAAAGGTAACACACGAACAAAAAGCATGATTTTAAAACACTAGAGCAAAGGATACATATGACTGAGGAGAAGCCTTTTTATACATTTAGAGCTCCTGTTCTTCTAGGGAAACTCATGAAAGAAAAGGTAACTATTCAGTTTGGATCACTATCAGTAGCTGACTGTTACAGAGAGAACTCCTTTTAAACTATTATCATACATTATGATAAGCAACCTTAGTCACCAGGTGCTTACAAAAATAAATTGTAGAGTAGAGGCTTTACAAAGCGTTATTTAAAGGATCTGAAGATGAAATATGCTGTATTCTAACCAGATTCCTCATTGCTAAGCCTGAGCAAAGCACTTTTCCAAACTGATAATTTTTTGTTGCCACAAAGGGGCTACACAACAGATGATGTGATCGCCACACATAAAAACTTTGGTCATCTTTGCTTTAAGCTGTCAGTGAAGTCAAACATTTTACAAAAATTATTCTAAATTAAAATTTTTATTGGTGGGGTTTTTTTGTTTGGTTTGGTTTATTTGTTTGTTTGGGGTTTTTTGGGGACACAGCAAGCTGAGCCTTGTCCAACAGGAGATTGTGGAATTTCAGGAAGTGGACTGCCAGGAAGTAAAGTTAAGTCTGTTTTGGAATGGTTACTGTTTTAATCCTGGCTCTGTTTTCTCACAATGGTAAGTAATAATTCTTAAGACCAATGCGGCACATTTCTAAGGCCAGTATTACATGTGTTCCTAAGTAAGTGACACAACAAGACTGTCATTTGAATTCTCTGACAACCCGCAACTGTACTTCAGCAGATCAAACTACCTTGCTGATACATTCACTGATCACTTTTAGCTTTCATTGACTTTGTAGCACTCCGAAGATCCATATGTCACGTACTGGCACTCCCAATCTGGGTATCTAAAAGAGAGGAATGTGTGAAATGAGTATTTAGTTTCTCAGGATCAGATAGGAACTAAGGAGTGAAACCAGTTCTTCCAGGAGATACCCTCCCTTCTTGAAGTATTGTATCTTACTTAGTCTTTTAATATCTTAGTCTTTAGCTTCCACCTTCTATTACAAGAGGATAAATGTTTTGCCCAGACGGTAGCCTCATTTACTAGCTGTGTCCTGATTAAATGCTGAATGAGTCACCTAGTATGAAATACTATCATTATGCATTATCATGTAGATACACCAGAGGGCAGGATTTAGGTAGCATAAATATCTTTATAGCTTACATAAATTGAATTCAGCAACTAAATGACCCTTTTGATACATTTATTGCAATCCAATTTTAAAAAGGCATATAATCATGGCTTTACTTACATGGCGTATGAATAACATTGGCACTGAATTAAGATATATCTAGTATTCGGAACAATGGTTTTTAAAAACTGCTTAAAATATTTACTTCAAATTGCATCCATTAGCTATGTCTCCTAGCCAGAAAAAGATCTACCATTCTTTATAGTAACTATTGTCATTCTTATTGAGGGAAGAGCATACGGGGGAAAAAAGAAAGTAAATTTTGACCAAACTAATCCACAGTGTAAGTCCTTCGACATATTATATTCATGTACTATAGAATAGTCACCTTATTTCATACTTTTATATGTATGAATATGTGTCACATGAATATACTGTATCACATTTGCATCCAGTTGTGGCTTTCCAAGCTACAGAATTGTAGTTTACTTTGTCTGTTTTCATACAGAAGCTCTGTCTTATCTTTGTCAGCTCTGTATGTTTCTTTTTATTTCTTCTTTACCATTTTTGAGTTGCAGTAATGAGAATAGCAGGAAGTATTCAAGGAAGATAGGTATTGTACCAGGAAAGAAAGCCAATCCATGGTTTTTTCCAATAGAAGAGGTGTCTTAGCATGAATGCAGGAACTAAAGGCTTTTAACTCGAAATTCAGTAGCACCATAAGATGAGTTTTACAGATAAAACATTGCATTGCAGACCAGAGCTTTAGTATGGTCATGTAATGAGTGCATTTAGACAGAGTCAGTAGTCCTGAGAGCTAGATGTACTGAGCTTCTGGTTCAGAGCAGCCATTGAAACACTGCTGTACTAAACAGCTTAGCAAGAAGTAGTAGTAGTGTTAAAAACAGTGCTGTAAATCTGGAGGCATTACTTCCATCAGATTTGATTTCTAAGTGAATATAAAGCTATCAAGCTATATACTGGCAAGACTAGTGAAAAAATAAAGCTCTGAACTGTAAATCTACAATGCTGTAACAGAACTATCAAGATCCTTATTTTACTTCCAAAGCACAGTAAGTAGTGAAGAGCAGCTTAGGCTGTTGCCAGAGACCAATTACACACAACATGTAACAGATCTACAGGTTTTCTAGCCAGAGAAATACAACCAAACTTGACCCCATTGCTCTCTGAATACTGGATGTTTGTGAGAACTACCAGGTTATATGTATATTTGACCAGTCAAATTGTTATGTCTAAAAATCATAAATGTTAACATTTTCTGATCTCTGCCAGATGAGAGTCATATTTGCAGGTCCAAAGAAAGTGAGAAACCTTTGAACACAGCTGGAAATCCATTCACTCAATTCTGTTTTGGCACATAGTGGAGATAAACCTGGACAATTGCTGGATAAAGCATTCTTCTATAGCTGACAATCTGTTTCTGGATGGATAGGCTGTTTACAATTCTTGATCTAAGCATGCATAAGGGTAAGAATAAGTATGTAAACAGTATGAGTGATCCATGTGACTAATTTGTTACTAATGAAATGCTTAATCATCACTGTTGTGTCTGATCGAACAGATGCTGGATGCTGCCAGTAGTTATCATTTATATATAGCATTAACAGATATTTAGTGTAGAAGACTGTATTCGATTGAAACTCTTTACTCTCTATATAGTGAAGGCAACATTTATTTAATGAAGACAGCTAATCTCAATAGTGGTGACACATGCTCATCTGTCATCTGACAGAAGATCATGTAGATATCTCTAGGAAGGAGGCCTTTCAGGAGCAGGCTGCAGCTGCTGGGACAGCTAATCCTCGATTGCACTGCGGAAAGACTGTGAGCAGTGGTGGCATGTATGATTTTTTTCTGGTAGCAGTGTGTTCCTCCAGTACATTTCATGTTAACAGCGCATGCACAGACTGACAATTCTGTGTAGGAATGGTACTATGTACAATCATATGGGAGATGTACAGCTCTCCCATGCAACCTGTTGTGCTTTAACCCCAGCCAGCGACTAAGCACCACACAGCTGCTCACTCACTCCTCCCCCTGCCCCCAGCAGGATGGGGGGGAAGAGAGTTGGAAGGGTAAAAGTGAGAAAACTCGTGGGTTGAGATAAGAACAGTTTAATAATTGAAATAAAATAATAATAATAGTAGTAGTAGCAGCAGCAGCAGCAGCAGTAATAAATTGTAATAAAAAGGAAAACAACAAAGAGGGAGAAATTAAACCTCAGAAAGACAAGTGATGCAAATGAAAACAACTGCTCCCCACCAACCGACCGATGCCCAGCCAGTCCCCGAGCAGCGGCCCCCCCCAGCCAACCTTCCCCCTAGTTTGTTGCTGAGCATGATGTCATACGGTCTGGGATACCCCTTTGGGCAGTCGGGCTCAGCTGTCCCAGCTGTGTGCCCTCCCAGCTTCTTGTGCCCCCCCAGCCCACTCGCTGGTGGGGTGGGGTGAGAAGCAGAAAAGGCCTTGGCTCTCTGTAAGCACTGCCTAGCAATAAGGAAAACATCTCTGTGTTATCAACGCTGTTTTCAGCACAAATCCAAAACATAGCCTCCTATCAGCTACTATGAAGAAAATTAACTCTGTCGCAGCCAAAACCAGCACAAAACCAGATTAGCATTATCTCCATCTTTGCTGAGAGCTAAGACCTCACCGAATTAATTAGTGTGTAGATCTCACCCTTTAAATGAGTTAGTTACATATTACTTGTGGGTCACAGCACACATGAATAGATGATGGGTGTTTGCAAAGGTGTGATTTCTAGCTGAATGTATTTTTAAATAGGGATCTAACCTTGGAAAAGCAGAAAGTGCGTACTTAAGGAAGTGTTTGGTCTAGAAATAGGGGAGACCTTGCTCCCAGGCCAGATGAAGGGTGGTTCTACGAACCTGAATGAAGGCAGAGAGTCTTTTATGCTCACTGGTCAGTGATGCCCTATTTTTTTCCTCCTATTCTTTCCCTTCACCAAAATTTTAATGAAATCAGCAGGACATGTACTCTGCTTACTTAAAAGCTCCTAGTTAGCATATTCCGTTGCTGCTATTTAAACACCAAATGAAAAGCAAAGCAGGCATGGTTTCTGTACAGTTTTCTACAAGGGAACTGAAAAGAGATGGGAAAGTGTGACTATCTACACCATTTTATAATGGCAGTGGTTTGTGAAACACCGTTTGCTTCAGTGTTTGTGGCCAGGGAGACCAAACATTGCGATAAGTGTCAGATTTAGGAGAAACCCTATCCCGTAAGACATTCAACTACATCACTATTAGGGTCTGTAACTGTACCAAAAATAAAAAATGAGGATTTGATTAGTGAATTTTAAGTAATTAATTCTTTTTCCTTGTTGCTTTTCATACTGCAGAATTTGAAGGTCATCTGAATTTTAGAACATTACTCTCCTCAGTGGATTGCTTCTTTCCCTCCCTGCTCATAACTGTTTTAACTTCCTTCAAGAAGAATGTAACATTTGTATCCAGATATGTGACATGTGCCTTCTAGTACAGCAAGTTGTTTGATAAACAATGAAAGTAACACTGGTTTTCTTTGGGTCCTACAGCCCCTACACTCCCAGCTATGCAACAGTAACCTCAGGTTTCCCAATATTTCTGTTTATTGCAATGCACCCAGGTACTCCTCCAGTGCTTGGAGTCCTCTTTTGCAGTACTTCGGCTCCCTTCCCACATTAATTAAGTTTCTTGTCTTCATTCCCCTTCCCTGTCCTCACTGCTCCCACCACCCCTACCAGCCAACTATGTCTTTTCCCTCTGTTCTGGTAAGAGTTAGCAAATGATGTGTCTGGTTTGCAGCCTTGGGCTCTGATTGTCAAGTTCATGAGTTCATCTGGACTGAGCAGCCAGTGGAGGAAACTCAAGTAAAGGCTGATCTCTCTTTGCCATGTGCGTGTGTTGGGGTGGTGATGGTAGATGCCACCAAGTGCTGCATTCACTACATGGCTCCTGGTTCTTATTAAAGGTGCACAAACTTAGTATTTCTGTTTTAAATCTGGTAGAAAGTAGCCAAAGGACTCCAAGGCTGACTGCATGATATTCACTTAGAGGCTCTCAGGATTCTGCAGGAGGGGAAAAAAGTTTAGTCTGTCATAGGGAAAATATCCCCCATTAATTTTAAGAGATTTGATTTTATATGGGTGTAGTAGACAGACTGCTGCAAGCATAGTACAGTGGATTTATAATCACAGAAGAAGACTGGTGTTTGCTACTTGTGTACTTACAGAAGCCCTTCTTGTTGCCTTAGGCTTAGGGAATCACTAAATGGCTTTAGTATTTTCCATTTTGCATTTTTAATATAGCATATGAAACAACATTAATGTTAATCTTTTGATTTATAGTTACTCATTTTTCTTTCTGTTTCTCTATTTTATGTATAATAAAATTTGGATCATAGCAAATAATCAGCCTTATTAATTGAATTTCTTGATCAGGAGACCAGGAATTCTCTGAGAGCAAGTATTTGCACTCTACTATGTTCTGCTCTAACAGCTTTCTAAAGGGCATGCTGTGAAAGAGCTATTCTTGATGCAGAATAAACAGATGTGCTTTAGCATTTTTTGGAAAGTTGAATGCCTTCAAGAAAGACTTATCAATGGCAATTGATAAGCATGGTATTCAGTCTATTTCTACTAAGTAACCTGATGACATCTGCAATATCAAAATCAAAGTTTTAAGTTTAGAAATTCTGTATTCTCTGCTTTGCATCTTTCAGATGCACTCTTCCTACAAAACTGAAAAAGCAGAAATTACTTACAGAGAATGCAAAGCCTCAACTTTCATATTTTTTTTGTAAGAAAGACAACAATTCCTATGTTTTGCCCATTACTTGCCATGCTGAAAGTGTCTTCTGGGTAATGAGAGGTATTCATTTCACCATGCAACTTCCATCAGGTGCTGGAACAAAAAGAGCACACACAGTCTTCAAGTTTATAAATACAAAAGAACAGGGAATAGACAACATTACTGTCCTATAGAATTAGATACTGAATCTATTTTTGTTGCATACATTTTAAAGTAGTGTCCCAGACATAAGCTACCAAAGTGATCTCAAGTCTAGAAAATCTGTCTTGAGAAAAGTTAAAGGGTGCAACTTACAAGGCATTTAGGCAGATTTTTTTTAAAGCTGTTCAGTACAGTTGGATTGTTAATAAATAACTTTTTATACATTTTCAGTCCTACATTTTTGATGAAAGATTGGACCTCTGCCAAAAATCTTCTTCAGTCAAAACCATCTTTTTATGATGTGTTTTTGAAGTGCCCAAATTATTCATAATTTTTTTAATCTATAACTGAAACATTTCAATGCTTAATCACGTAGCAGTCCAGGGACCTGATTCATCCCAGTGATGAAGCCTGAGTCCTCTCTTCTATAGCACCATGCGAAGGAGCTCTCCATTCTGCACTGCCACCAAGGCACTGAGAGACGTCTTGCCTGATAGGCAATGCCTGTCCAGAGGCTGAGCGCTGACATTCTGCTGAGCATCAGCACAAAACTTCCTTAAGGCATGTCATGATTCCTTGAGACTTACCATTGGCATACTTTCTCTTACCCCGATTTTTTACTTAACACTGTGACAATGCAATTTTGCTCTGAAGCTTGCCATTAGATAGAGCAAATACAATGTGCATGCAGGATGCTGAGTTACCTAAATGACAGCCCCCTTTTAGATACCCTGTTTGTGTCTGACCCCTCGGAGGACTTAAAGAGCAGAAAGAATAACTGAGGAAAATAGCTCAGGAAGACTTTTTTCTTTTTTTTTAAGTTGTCTTTTATTATTGTAATTGCTAATGCAATTACCACCTTTGAGACATGCTTATGGTCCTGGCAGCTGAACAGGTGTGGCTGGCAAAGTGATGGGTAAAGATGCAGATTGTCTAGAAGTGAGTTTTTTAATGTAAAAGTTCTGTTATTTAAAATGGGAAAACACTCGTGCTCCCAGACTGACACTGTCCCTTTAATAAAATGGCTTGGTCTCCCACTCAGCCCTGGCTAAGTGCCTGACTATCTTAATTTAAACTTTGGCCAACTAAACAGCAATAATGGACCATAAAGGATCTAGATGCAAGACAGAGCCATTTACAAGTGGATAGGCTATTTATTTACAGATTGCTTTATTTTTGTAAACAAAACATGTTTTCCAGTATGACCTACTGGGCATATTTTCCACACTAACAGTTTATTTAATCCACAATTTGCTTTTTGAATGCCTTTGAAGGTAAGAGACTTAGTTATTTTCTTTCTGTTTTTAGAGGACTACACTTACAGTTTTTATATATGTAACTGCTTGATGGACTTGAAAAGAGAATTTAGGAAGGATATTTAAATTTAATATATTGTCTTTGTTATTAATGATGTTTAAAATGAATTAATGTAAATTACAGGCATTTTTTGTAAATCAGTCTTAATGGAGTTCAGTTTTCTCTAGAAATAGGTTGAATCGCTGACTTAAATGTTGTAATGTTCATTTTATTAGTGTATATTGTCATAATAGAATATTGTCTTTATGGAAAATATTGCACACATTCTGTTACAGCCATGTAACATTAATAATACATTCATGTATTGAATTTCCTTACTAAGCCATTGTTTCTTAGAAGATTAAGTTGTTCATACTGATGCTCTAGACCTAGGTAATATATCCGCATCCCAGAACACCCAGATCTTTGTTTATTCCTAACAATTAGGGATTTGTAGAAACAAATTATATTCTATGTTTTCTGTATTTCTGCTAATCTAACATAATTCATTTAATAGCAAAGTATGTTAATAGCAATATGCATTAGTAACATTTTCTTTTACCCTTCTTTGTTAGATGTTCAAATGAAAGCTAAAGATAGCACTGGCTTTTTTTAAGAAAGAAAAGGGAGCACTGTGTTTGTTCTACTCATATTTCTTCTGTAATAAAACAGGTTCTAATACACGAGAGCTACAGTTGGGATTGTACTGGCTGCTATGCTTAAATCACCTACCCGGTGACTTTTTGTAATTGTTTTTAATATGTTGTCTCTATAATTGTGCTTCCCACAAATGTGTTTTCTGTACGTAAAGTATCCGTATTTATTTATTTGCATCTATTAATGAAGTATTCCCAGGTGGTTTTTTTTGCTTTTGACAGGAAGGAAAACTTGTCAAATTTGGGATCAAAGTCACAATGTGGAAAAAACATTTTTTCTTTTGCTTTTTATTTCTGGCTCTGACAACAAACCAGATAGTATATGGGCAAAACAGAAAGAAAGGAAAGAATTCTTATTCTCTCATGCAAAAAGATGAAGGTAAACCAATTTTCTTAAAATTTCTGATTGACCATGTTGTATGTCTCTGCATATTTTAGGATAATTAGCTAGTAATTGACAACTTATGTATGCATTTGTAAAATGTGATTTAATTTGATTATCAGGCCTTGAAAATACTGTGGTGACATTTACTTGGTCATGGACTTCAGTTTGATCTATGATTTTCATTGACATGCATATCTCTTTTAAGATAAATGATAAGGAGCCTAATTTTTAGTTTCAAATTGCATGTGGAAAATTTTGTGTACAAAATCAACTAAAATGCTGAAACAATCCCATCAAGATCCTAATTTTAAAGTTTTTGTCTGTAGACTGTATTTAATAATGCTGGTATGAATTAAAGTAACTTAAATTTAGTTACTTGACTTCACTAGAATTTTGTGGCATTTACAGTGAAATTTATCCTTAGAATTTTTACTGGGAAGACAGAGGAATCCTTGGGGAAATGATTTGAGAATTGGGATTGTTGCAGAGAATTATCTGAAATGCATTGTGCAGGTGTGCCCATCATTCACAGATTTAACTTTCTTGTTCCATTACAGGTGATATATGTCTCATTGATATAGTCTTTATTGTGGACAGTTCAGAAAGTGCCAAAAATCAGTTGTTTGATTTACAGAAGAATTTTGTTCAAAACTTAACTGACAGCATTTTCCAGATGAAGCCAGTTAAGTCTCAGAAGTATAATGTCAAACTAGCAAGTATGCAGTTCAGCAGCACAGTCAGCATTGATCATCCCTTTACAGCCTGGAAAAATGTGCAGAATTTTAAAGAAAAAGTCAAGTCTCTGGGCTTTATTGGCCACGGCACCTACTCCTATTATGCAATTTCCAATGCCACTCAGCTGTTTAAAACTGAAGCTCGTAAGAGAAGTGCGAAAGTGGCTTTTTTGATGACTGATGGTGTGGATCATCCAAACAGCCCTAATGTCCAGGGTATAGCCACAGCAGCTAGGAGTCTTGGAATACATTTTTTTACCATTGGCCTTTCTAAGACAAAAGTCCAAGAAGAAAAATTGCGTGTGATATCTGGTGATTCATCCTCTAAACACGTCTTATGCCTGGATGATCAGAACCTGATAGTTGATGTAGCATTGGAACTGGTAAGTAATGCTGATGTTAATCTTATCAGTGTCTATCCGTGACAGATTCCATTTAACTTTGATAGGTAAGTCCTGAAGGCAGTGCAGAGGTTTTTGTGGTGCATGCCTTTGCTATACCAGGAGTCAGGACAGAGGGAGCTTCCTCCTCCTAGCCGCTCTCCAAGGAGTTGCATGCTTGGACAGTAATAGCTCAGCTGCACTGATGGAGCGACTGGGTATTTCCCAGCACACAGTGTGTGTCTCTGAGTGTATGATAATACTCTAGAAGGTAACTTGTTCTCGTGCATAAGCCTGATAAAATCACTGAGTCCTTCTCCTATATATTGTGTTAGTAGGGCCTTCCATAGTAAGACCTTTCATTAGGAAGGCTTTTCATATTCCCCTTGTTAGCATTGTTCCTTAATATCGTCTATTTAGCTGTCCCATTACATCTCATTTGTTTTCTGATCATTATGGGTCACATGAAGTAGCCCCTATTCCTACTGGAGAACCTGTTTTCATACGAGTAGTTCCACAGACTGGTTCTTACCACTGTGAGGAAGGGATGAAGGTATTCACATTCTTTACCATTTGCCGTGGAAATTCTGTAAACTAGAGAGGAAAAATGGTTAAATTAGTACTCTGTTAAATGTATATGAAAGTAATACTTTTTTCTTCTTTTCAGGAAGCCTTGCTTCAGAAGCAGGTAGGTGTTTTGAGTTTTGTGTGGTTTAATTACTCTTACTAGATCTCCTGATGTCTGCTTCTTCTATAATGCAACAATACTCCAAGATTACTCAACCTTCCTTCCCTGAGTAAAGTTTCTGAACATGGTTGCTTTTATTTTAGCTTTCATCCATTTCTTCCATCCCTTCTCCTGAGAAATCTACAACTTCTGTTCATTAGTGAGTAGTATCAACAGTAAGACGTAAAGCACTCTTCCTACCAGACTGGAATACGACTAGTATAATACATGCAGGTTCATTAGTGGTCTCATTAGAAAACAATAGCAGTGTTAAAATGGTCAAAAATTATGTAAGATTTCAGGGTACTATATACTATGCATATGCTGCTTTAAATGTTTGTAGTTACAGTAGTAACAGATTTATTTGTTTTGGTATAAATAAATAAAGCAACTGTGTTGATCAACAATGTTGATCATGTCAGAAATATATATATTAGAGGATCATTTATTTCCTGTTTTTCCACTTTTATATTCTCTGCTCTGTGACTAGGCAAAAACAGAGTTTTTGCTTTAAAAATTTGAAATAGTATGTTTGAAAAATGTTCTCAATGTTTCTATTAACCTCATAGTGTATGCGGAAGAACTGTGGGTGTGAAAAGGGAGTAAAAGGAGACAAAGGTGATTCTGTAAGTATGCATTCATTTGAAAAGCCTCCAGAGTTTGAATTTTAATCATTGAGATCAACGTTGCAGAATATTTTGATTGGTAACTATGTCTGTAAAACGCAAGACATTATCTGTGCATGTACTGCAAAAAGAAGTGACATATCATAGCATATCACTGTGAAAGGCCACTGGTATAAGAGCTCAGAAAAACTATCCATAATCACATACTATCCTGGAAATACATTTATATTATTGGGTAATAAAACACTGTGCATAAATAGGTACATGATTTTGAAGCCCAAATCAAAAAATTATTCTTGAATCTTGCAATGGGAAAGGAAAGGTGCATTAGGCAAAGGTTTGCTTCCACCAGCAGCTTCTATTTGTGTAAGTGATAAAGGTTCAAAAGATTGAGGGTGATGGCATATATGAAGAAAGGTCTAAAAGTCTGCGTCCCACGCTCTCTTTTTTCTTGTGACACCACAACACGTAACTGTTCCTTGGCTCTGGTAAAGAAGAGAGAAGCTAGAGTTCAGACAGCGTGTGACCCCTCTGATCCCTTTTGTATCTTTAATAGCTCCGTCAGAGACAACCAAGGTAAATACAGAGGTTTTTGCCTTTCTCCCTAGACACTAAGCAACTGATCAACCATATGTGTAGCAGGTTATGACAGCAAGGCCTCTCATCCAGTCCCTTGGCTCTGGATAATGTGCATCTGGAATTAAAAAGCCCTGTTTCCATTTTAAAATTTAAGAGTTATTTTATCGAAAATTACTAGTTGTAACCTATTATAAATGTATTTTTCACATATACACATATACACCAAGCTTTCTAGTCCCTACCTTCATGATCCTCCAAACAGGAATTATGGTGTAGTAATTTTATATTTTGGGGCTGCTGAATATTGACACTAGACTGTTCTGTGCACAGGGTTTTTTTAAGCATAGAAGATCGGATAGTGGTAGGTAACTCTGAAAAATGGGGAGGAGGAACCATGTATGTTTTCTGTGACACCTTCCTGGTTAGATTTCCAAATGCTCTGTAGAAAATGTATTTATCATTGAATATTGATTAAAAAAAAAATCACAGATACCTTATAATACCAGATTTTTTTAGCAAGTGAAAGTAGCGTCATACGTGCCATACCTGAGTCAGTGTGGGTTTCTACCTAAGCTTATTCCAGAATGATATTGGCCTGCCCCCAAGATACAGTCTTAGCAAAACTGGAGAATTTTATCCTCAACAGTAAGAACATTTTCCTGTTTTGTTTCAGGGCAGTGCTGGTAACAGAGGGGAAAAAGGTGAGCCAGGACCAAAAGGAAACAAGGTAAAGTGAATTTAAAAAAATAAAGCAAGTTTCTATCTAGTTTTATTCAAACCATAGAAGTGAATATAGCAAAGGAAAAGTATGTTAAAATATGACTTAGAAGATTGATTTTTGCTATGAAAGGTTTATAGTTAGCTGCTTTAGAAGTGAGAGAGAAAATTTTGAAACTAAACTTCTACCAAGTTAACATTGTCTATCATTCCAGTTTTTCTCTGACAGCAGAGGTCTCTGAATCTAGCTAAAGGCTCTCTAAGCTCCGCAGAGCTTTCCAACAGTACACAAATCTCTTGAGCAGAGTGGCTTGCTCTGATGACTAAGATTTCAGTCATCTAATAACAGTAGTTGAGTTTTCTATGTTAGTGTTCAGGAATTGTGTGTCCTTGATTGTGGGAGGAGAAGTATGAATGTTCGTAAATAGGGAAAGCAACTTCTGCTCCTTAAACAGTGTTCTTGGTTTGAGTGTCCTAGTGATAAATAAAAGGGCAATACATATTTCAATTGTATTCCTTTGCTTCTAATAGGGTGATGCTCAAAAAGGAGATCATGGAGAAAAAGGTGAAGAGGTATGTGGCTACTACAGTGCTAACTCATATTTGGTGTTTTCAGATTATCTTCCAGATCCTGATTCACAGTTTAGTTCCACTGAACTGAAAATGGTTTTCCATTTTTCACACATCTACTTTATTCAATTATTTAGAGCACCTAAACTGAGTTCTGGTTTAGAGAAGCATCTATACTGAGAGAAACAGTCTAACCATGTGCTTAAGTATAGAGATGGGATGCTACTGACAAAAAGAACTTCTGAAGCTATGTGATTTTGTAGTGACTTGCTTTAGACTTATCTCAAAGATAGGAATGAAAATATCATCACTAAAAACACCTAAATAGTTCTCCAATATCTTCTGACATCTGGTATTTCATAGAATCATAGAATCATAGAATGGCTTGGGTTGGAAGGGACCTTAAAGGTTATCTAGTCCAACCCTCATGCCATGGACCACTCACTAGATCAGGCTGCCCAGGGCCTCATCCAACCTCACCTTGAACACCTCCAGGGACAGGGCGTCCACAACCTCTGTGGGCAACCTGTTCCCATGCCTCAACACCCTCTGAGTAAAGAATTTCCTCCTAAAGTCTAACCTAAATCTCCCCTCTTTTAGTTTGAAACCATTCCCCCTCGTCCTATCACTATCTGCCCATGTAAAAAGTTGTTCCCCCTCCTGTTTATAGGCTCCCTGTAAGTACTGGAAGGCCGCAATGAGGTCTCCCCAGAGCCTTCTCTTCTCGAAGCTGAACAAACCTGAATTCTTGCTGCTTCACGGTAGAAAGATTAACACTGCTCCATGTGTAAGATCAATTCAGTTTAAAAGTCCCATTTAAATTGTAGCATATATCTGCTAAGAGGCTGGCTAACTGAGTGGTGTATTTACAGCTAATGTTATGAGGAAAAAATACACATCTAAATTTGCAGAGAATTATATGTTAAATGATTCCAGGGAGATATTTTATTGTTGTGAATAGTTAAACTTCTGAAACATAATTCCTTACTGGTTTTTTTTCCTACTTAAATTAGCAGTATGTTACACCTTTGCTTTCTCTTTTATGATTTTTTCCCTTTTTTTTTTAATTTTCGAATAGGGATCTCCTGGCTACAAGGGAGACAAGGTAAGAATTTTATAGAATAGAAGTAGTCTGAAAATAGATTGTCACTTGCTGACAGTGTATGTGAAAGAATGGAAAGAAGAGCCTGTCTTGTCTTCTAGTCATGAGAGCTCCTAATGCAACCCCTAGAAGTAAATTCATCATTTATGTAAATGCTTGCAGACTGGCTTGTTGGAATTGAAAAAAATATATCAGAAACTGTAATCTAAAAAGAAAAATGATGAAGACCAGAAATAAAGCTTCTGGGAGGAAAAAGAAAGATGAGGGTTGAATAAGATGTTAAGGAGAAAGAACGTGAAATTGTTTACTACAAACACAAATAGGTGAGGCAATCATTAGCTTTCAGAAAACTTACCACAAGGAGCTTTTAAGCTAATTATAACTTGTAAGGGCTAATGCTTGATCAAAAAAAATCTCAAGATAGGCTCTCCAAGAAACTAAAAATATTATACACTTCAATGACTTGCAAGATTCTAGAGCTGAAATTTACGTTGCAAACTGGACCATCATAGCCAGAACAGAAACAGAGATAATCCCATTTTGACTTTGCTTGGTTTGAACACTTATCTCTCTGCATTGTTAATAAAAGCAGTGCCTCTCTGAATCTTTGTATTCATTAGAAAAATGCTTCAGTCAATTTTATGGAAACATTTCATGGAAATAGGGAAAGTAGACTCATATGTCTACTTTTCATATGTCTATTGATATGTTAAATCATCAGTGGAACACATTAGTAATTCTCTTTCTTCATTCCATTTGTACAATCTCACAATTGTTATTCAGGAAAATCTCAGACATCCAGTAATGAAATCAGAATATAGAGAGGATTCTGGAGGCAGCACAGCGAGGTGGAAAAATACAGCAAAACTTACTAGATATTGCATTTATTATCCTCTTACAATGTAGGCTGGAAATTTTGTAGGCGTTCTTAGAGAGAGAAAGTGTCTTATCTTGAGTAGAGCAGACCATATCTCCTACAGACCATATCTAATGATGCCACTCTCAGGTCCTCAAAATCTACTAAACCTCTTGTGCTACTGCACTGCTTGCACAGTCTTTAATGCATGTAGTGTAATCCAAACATCCTGTTTAGCTGTTAACCTTTTGATTTCTTATAAAGGGTGAGAGAGGAGAATGTGGATCTCCAGGAATAAAAGGGGAAAGAGTAAGTATAATTTTGATTTTAACTGTTTCACAATGATGAAGATACTAGAAAATCATGTAACATATTCATAAACATAGCTGGTAAAGATTATTGTCAATTCGGAACTTCTTATAATTCCCTGGTAGTCGAGATACATTTACAGTAGAAATACGATTCGTAGAAACTGGACCCACAGTTCACCATATTCTTTTTTTCTATTTTGCAGAAGAAATGTACTTACCTAAAACAAAAGCTGTCCTGACCAATGCCATGCCCTGCTTACAAAGGACTGTGGGTGTGTTACAGAGTTCACCAGATTTTTTTCCTTAAAATGTAAATTTTAATTCAAGTGTATAAAGTTATATTACAACAGAGCAGGTTCTTATGCAACCTGAATAACTTTCAAGTCTACCAGCCCATCTGTGCTGATACGCATTCACACTTCCATTTAGTCCTCCTCTTCTTTTAACCTGAAATGCAGAAGTGATACAAGTGAATGTAGATTTTTAGCTGTTTTTTACACTCTGAAAGAAGGAAGGATAATATACTCCTGAGTGAGATAATCATGTATCTTGAGTTCATGTAACCAGGTTTGTATGAGTACTACAAACCACTGATTTATAGTTAAGAGTTGTTCAGTACTACCAACTAGATTGCAATTGGTCATTCTACTAAAGCACATTTCTTCAGTTTTAACATCCATATTATGCTTACCTTTATGAAAGACCAACCTGAAAAGTTTGTGATTCCTGGAACATGTTATTTGATGATAATTTTCAGGTAGGAATTAGGAAATATTCAAAGCATTAGTATTTGTTGCAAAGAAAAAAGGGCATTATACTATAATAAAAATCTAAAGGCTGAGAATATCTTGTGAGATGCTGGGGTTCAAAATGGCAGCAAGTGAGTCAGAAAAGGCTGAAATATCAATGAAAAAGGAAAAAGAGTTGCATCTCTCAGAGGAATAAAGACAGATCATAACTTCTTTATCCAGGCAATATGTGAGAAATAGCACAAGGTTATGTGAAATGTCTACTAAGATAAAAGGAAGCTGTTCAGAAGCTGGCAAAGAACATAATCAAAGCAGCCAAGAACTATGGATGTAGAAAACATATGCCAGGGCTGCCGGAAATTTGCTTGTTTCATTTCTCTTGAGGACAGTAATGAAAAAAAAAAGTTTGACATCTGCAGAGGATCAGAGATTATAATGGATTATGGACTTCAAGAACTTAGTGAACAAATGAAAATTACAGTCACTTCCAGAATTCCCAGCTTCACATTTACAAATGCATAAGATAGAACAAAATGGGTTTTGCTTTTTAATGAAAGTAGTCTATGCGGAACAAAATCATCAGAAACAGAACATACATGGCCAAATGTATGAGATTGAAGCATCATTGGCAGTAGTGTTGTCTGATTTGAAAATGTTGCATTTTTCCCCCACCGCTTTCCAATCTCACTAATCAGGCTAAGTCCAGCAGAGGCTTTGATGCTGTGAATCTTAGTTTCTACTAAAGCTGTTCAGGCTTGAAATTCAGATAGTTTGTGTTCGGCTTTGAAATCAAAACTGACTCCAATCATATATGTGTATTCTACCAAAAGTAGCTATCATTGCATCAGCATATTGTTGTTTGTGCCATCCATTGATTGTGTAGTTTTGTAAATGAGTTAGAACTGAGCGGGGTTATCTGCTCTCTCTCGTGGCTGATGCTTGGCCTGGAAGCAACTGCCAGGGAGTAGAAAATTGTTAAAAAATTCTGAATCTGAATGTGTAGGGGAAGACAGTCGATGGAGTGCAGCTGCATCGGTATCCCTGCTAAATTTGTAAAGGCTATTAGAAGTTCAAAACATGACACATGCCTTGAAAAATGCAGCAGCCTGCTGGTGCCTCTGTGTGTGGAGAAATGACAGCTAATGAAATAAAAAATTATGGTATTTTACTTTTTTTTGGATGCATTTTTTAATGGTTTTTGTGAACTATTAGTGTGATTCTGCCGTGCTACTGGTCAGCAGTTTGAGTTAGTGAGACAAGGTTACCTGAAGTTATTCTGGTATAAGCACTGCAGCATTTTTTTAAGAATTATGTATCTAATATACTTCTAGAAATTGAATTTAAAGACCTGTAGCAAATAACAACTAGTTAATCAAACAGCTAAGATGTTAGGTAGCCATCCACAATGTTTGTTGTATATGAAAAATATTTTAACCAAATATTGAGGATGGAATGTAACAGGCAATTACTGAATACAGAATGAGAACAGCAATACTCAGGAGAGAGAATAAACTCCCTAGAAAATACTTGCACAGAGATATAAGTCATTACATGTACACTGTGGTTTTCAATACTTAAAGCAGGTAATTGCAATTTCCTATTAATTTGATAATTGAATCTTTTTTTTCCTCAGGGTTTGGAAGGTCCTTTTGGCCCTAGGGGACCTCGGGGACCTCAGGTAAGGGAGCTAAAAGCTACCAAATAAAAAGAAAACATATTATAGTCTGTAAGTCTAAAATAGTAAATAGTACTCAATTAAAATGCATAAACCAAGGAGCAGGGCCATGTAACTGTGAGTTTGTGTGCAATACAGCACTTGGGACATCACTGTACTCTTATGAGACAGTTATTCTCTAGTTTGTAAACTTATGATTTTAGCACACTTTGGAACATTAACTGTATTCATTTCATTCACTGTTTTCCCCCCCAATATTTGATTTGTGGTCATATAATTGTTACTTAGGTGTGTGATTGCATTTTTGCGTGCTTTGTGCAAAAGTTGCAAAAAGAAAGAGAGAATAATAAATACTTTTTTTCTGACTGGAATTCCATGGGAGTTACAAAATCAGAGATATTCCAAAATTTTCATATCTGTGAGCCAAAATGCAGTATTTTGGAGGCTTTACTATAGCTATTAATGATGGTAGCTGAAAGGGATTATTTTTGTTTCTTTTTGGATAGTCATGTGTTTCCTGTAGTTTATCATATTTAAGAAAGGGAATGAACACATTCTGAGCACATTTTTGTGTCAGCAGTGAAACCAATACATTTAGATTTGGGCCAGTCTGTGTCTTTTTATAAGCATAAAATTATCCATGTTTGACCCAGCATTTTTACTACAATAAACTGTAATTTTGTGGTATTATTCTTTTGATAGCTTATGATTTTTTTTCTCCAGTTACTTAAACTTCATGAGGCTTCCACTTCATTTTGATTATCATCAGCTGTGTCAGTGGTAGTTGCAACAACATTGACCAATCTGACCCAACTGGGCAGCCAAACAGATTCCAGTGGGATGTCCAGTAACTCATAAGTCAGTGAGCTGGAGGGTTCCACTAAGAGTTAAAGCTTTAACGCTGGACTTGGGTGTATTCTATTCATCCTGTGATCTTACTGCTCTTCATAATTATCAGACCTACTTTTTTCTAGCTATTATACCAGCCACTATATTGGTGAAGGGACCTCCTCAAATGTCATCACCCAGACAGAGTACCTTACCTGCTCTGTCTCTTCCAAAAAGCCATTAATTATTTCTTTGTGTGAGGGGACACAATGGTTGTAGTAATGTCAGGGAATTAAAATTAATCTCAGTTCATCATCAGAGAGAGATGTAGGGGAAGTGATTTCTCACAAACAGAGCTAAATAGGACGTGACAGCTTAGTTTATTTGCTTGGGCAGAAGAGAGAATATGAAAATACGGCAAAGTCAGGAGCAGGAGAAGAAAGGAACGGAAGGCTTCAGATGAAAGAGGTGCAATTCACATGGACTAGTAAGGTATCCTTTTTGCCAGCACTGGTTATTGAATATTAACAATATTCAATGTGTTGGGGACTTCACAGGATATGATGCAGAAAACTCTTGTCCTTCAGAGCTTAGCACTGTGCTACGTTTTATTGTACCCTGTTCAGGCCAAATGCAAAAGAAGCTTACATGCAACTTCAAAGGCAAATCATTCTATACTTTGACTTTTGTATAGGGTATCAGTGGACCTCCAGGTGAGCCAGGCCCAAAAGGCATTCAAGGAAGCAAGGTAAGGTGGTGGTGTGTACGTGTAAATGTTATTAATACAGGGAAAGAGGATGCAGAAACTCTATGTAGAATCTTTATACTCTACTGTTCTTTTTCCTCAGTAGTTTTTTGTTAGTGGTGTCCTTTGCACAGCAATAATGTACACTGCCTGCTTGGTGCACCATAGTGTCATCATGTTACGAAGGCTTTGTATTGTTGGCACATACAGCTGGTTGTCCATCTGAGTCTCCCAGAGCACTTTGTAGGGCCACAATAGGTTGCTGCCATGGACCTGCCTAGAGCCGCAGCACTTAGGTTGGAATTTAAATCGCCTGAATATGTGACTTGGCTTCTGCCATCGCCTGGGAAGTTTTTTCTAGAATATTTTTGACTAAAATGCCTTGTGTTTAAAGATTTTAAGTAATTCTAGATGGTGGTTATAAAATCTTTAGATTCAGTATTTAAAGTAATTTTTAATTGCTTGTGTATTGTAAAAACTCAAGACAACTTTGAAATTGGTAGAGGTGTAAGATTTGATGACGATTAATCCCTTAGTTATGTTTAAAATAGATCATTCAGGGTTAATGTCTACAGCTTGTCAAGCAAAATCAGTTGGATAAAGTATCTGATTCATTTAGGCAGTCTTCTGGTTTAAGAACCTTTGGGAAATTGCTTTATGTGAATACAGTTGTCTTGCCCATGGGACAGCTATTAACATCATTGTTTGGTACAGAAAGATCTTTCATGTATCAGTTTGAAAATGTACGGTCTAATGACAAAGGCTTTCTACCACAGAATTTTTGATAGCCTGGTTAATACAATGCCATATCTAAGTTATACAAGGCAACTAAATTCACACAAAGCAATTTGCCAAAGATGCAATATTTAAACACTTATGTTTTGTTTCTTAGGCAACAATTTCATTTGAAGATTCACAGAAATAAATTTAGATATATGAAATGTTTATGGTACAAAGTTTGGAATACTGGCATCCATCATGATTTTCCTCTTCCTGACAAATGCTTTTTCATACTCCTTATTTCTTCATCTTCTCAACAAAATGCTTGATTAGGAAAGCTGCTACAGAATATTTCAGAAGTGGGGAAAGAAAGAGGATGATGGGTCTGAAAGACGCTATTCATGCATGTGGTGGAAAACTCATGCCTCTTCAGCACAGCAAATGACAGTAATTTTTTTATCTGTCATTTCACACTGATGAGTCCAAGACAGTACTACCAGATACTTTTATTATACACTAAACTGTATTTGTTGAATATTGTTTGTTCTTCTATGAGTTTCTTTACACACTTTCATGTCTGTAAAATACATGCAGCACTCTAGAATTCATCTGCCTGGATATTACATTTATGTCTTTTTATACTTTAGCTGCAGATTTTCAGTATGAATAAGAAAGTAAGTTCCCTCTTTTTTCAGCTTCCAACTCTGCAACCTGCTGTTTAAAGTCTATAGTCAAGGTCTTTCCAGGCTCAGACATCTATCATAATAAAAATATTGCCAGACAGGTTTAATTAATACACTCTAGGTAATTATACTTAAAGAGTATAGCAGAAACATATGTATGTTTAGAGGTTATCTCTTGTCCGTACCTAGCACCAAAGCTGACCTTTGGCATTTTGGGGCTTATTTGAGATGAGTGAAAAATTTTTTAATGATCACTACAGATAATCGGTGGTTGTTTATAGCTTCATAAACACCCATTCAGCTAGTAAAGGTCAAGGCCTTTTTTGGTTCAGACACATAGCAGTCTTTCCGATATCTTTTGTCCTTACAGAAGGATTATTCAATTGCTCTTTTAAAATTAGTTTTCATGACACATAATACAATATCTCTGAAAAGTGGCAGTTATTTATAACTGCTTTGGATAATATAAGTCTTTCTTAGTGCAGTTACTTATACCCGTGGCCTTTCCATGCTGATACTTTCTGCTTTTTGAGCTGAACTAGTGACTTCACCCTGGTTTAGCAGAGCTAAAGGCAGTTGCATGGCATTAGTATTGATGTGACATAACACAGAACACGGCTGCTGAACACTTTTGTTCATTGTTGGTGGGCCATGTTGAGGTTTGAAAGAGGAGATTCAGTTCCTCAAAATATAAACTCCGGATCAAGCTCAGCCTACAGATGTTTTGGGTCTCATTTGTGAATTCTACAGTTCACTCATATCTGGCCAGCTCAGTCCATCCCACACCTCTGTAAGGCCGTGCTGTACCCGTTCTTTCACTTTGCAGTGCCAGGCAGCAGATGCAGCTGGGGACAGTGTCATCTGTGTGCTGTCTGGATGCTGCTGGCTCTGGCAGCCACCAGCAGGAGAGGGTTGGTGACACTGCAACTTCAGCTACTTCAATTTGACTTGTCTGAAGCAAGATAGCATGGAGTCCAGAAACATTGTCCAAGAAATTACTTAAAAGAACTTTTCATATCTTACTTCTTCTTTTATTCGTATGCATTTTCTTAATCTCTTAAACTGGTGGCTAATCTATCAGTGTGAAGTCTTACGGGCTGCACAATACTCTACTTCCATCCCTTTTCATGATACTGCCTTATCATATTGCCAGTAATGAGTTGAATCTCTCTCAAAGTCCCACTGCCTGCATTGACTAGCTTTCCACTTACTACAACAGGAACTCAGCCAGCCTGTTTCCATGTAGACATCTAAGTTTAGGAGTGATCATATGCAGCTGAATCACATCCTTAACCTCTTAAAGTCTTTCCGATGTACTTCACAATCAGTCCTTATCTTTAATAACCTCTGTAACATACAAGCAAACTTTGTCACTTTACTTTCACTCTCTTTTCAAGTTACATATGAATATGTCGAACAAGCTATATCCTGCACAGAATGCAGCTCAGCGTGGCATTAACTAAAAACAGTTTAAGCAAACTTTAAAAAAAGTTTTCTCTATTTGCATTTCTGCAAAGTTATAACATCTCAAAAACATCTAAATAATTTTATTACCTTATGTACAAACCTCCTCCATAAAGAGGCTGAGGCATTTAAAATGACAAATTTGAACTCCACTTCTATAAAAATAAAAATACATGTTAACTCATCTTATATTATTTAATTACCTGACTAAATATATTTCCATTTAACCAAATGCTGAGCTTGCATGTTAACAGTAAACCTACAACACAATATAAAACATAATAACTTGAAGAGAAAAACCTTAGAGAGTAACAGGACATTTCACTCAAACACAGTTAAGAGTTAGGAACTGGCTGTTTTCACGGTGTATCTCCTGTCTCCTGAAGCAGTCATCTTGGTCCTGTTCCCCAAGCATGTTCTGAGCAAAGATCCAGGATTATTCTGTTTATTTTCTGTTTTACTGACTTTCTGTTGCCTATTGGCAATGTTTCAATAGAAAGATGTTAAATTTACAAAAGAAAAATTACATTGTTAAAGCCAAATTCATTATTTTCTCTCTCTCACTAACTTAAAATACCAAGAAAAAATACCATTCACAGCTGTGCTTTATATTTTCTTAGACATTTGCTTCACTTTAAGGCATTCTTCAGCTTCATCAGCCACCCCATATTATGTGCATTGTAACATGAAACAAAAACTTGAATCAAAGTGTACTGTATACCTCATTCAGCTATAAAACATGTAAAGACAATTACAAAAACCCCACAGGAAAAAGTTTTGTAGTTCTTTTAAGTTACCACACACTATTAATTAATTGAATTTGTAGAACATCAATTTATAACACTGGGTCTAATGTAGAGATGCTCAACTCTTGTCCAACTGCAGCTTGTGGGAGCAAGGAACTCAGATTTTGTGTTCCTTTTCTCACTAAGAATGCAAGGATGGCCCACAATACTATTTTGCTGGCTGATGCAACCATTTCCAAAAACCCAGAAGACACTATCACACTTAGAGGAAGACTAAAAATACCAGAAACAGAAAGTTAGCAAAGAGCAAAGCCATGCCACTCTTGGTTCTGCTCCAGTAATATTCCATATTCCTGCCTAGGTGGCCAGGAGTTGGCTAGATGGCTGGTTAATAGGTGGTTTGGGGGTTAAATCAGTTGTGGTTGCTTTTGCTTGGTTTGCTTCTCTCATTGAAGTTATTACAGGAAATCATAGGCTTTCTAAGGGGGACGTAAGACATAAAGTCAGTATTCTGTATTAATAGAAACAAAAGATTTACTTGCTCTGTAAATATAATATATTCTATCATAAGCAGTAGTGTCCAGAAACCTTATCCAGTGAGAATCCCATCTTTCTTCCAACATTCCCAGTAACCTATTTTCTGTCATTTTCATACTTAGGTTCTACATATCTCTTAACTGCATTGGTTAATACAGTAAAATAGCATCCTAACTGGCCACTGCATTTATTTTTGCTGCATTTATGTATTACCACATACATTACGTGATTATGTTCTCATTAGAAGACAGCTTTGCCCTTCAGTAGCAATGAAAAACAGGAAAAATGCAAATACTCTAACACAAAAGGACTTAATACATCTTGGTTTCCTCTCTAAAAAGGAAATGGAATCACCGTGATTTTTCTGGGAAAAAGAGTTCTAAGAATGAATATAATGCCCTTTATTTTAGTCAAGCAAACTTCTCAGCACGAAGGTTCTGCTGCTTACATTTTTGCAAAGCTGAAGCACTTCATTGGGGTCAACAATGTAAAATGTGCACATCTGCTTTCCCGGTCTTCTTGGCGTTAGACAAAAAATGAATTTTTGTAGCGGATGGAGTGATATACTTCACTTGCAGGAGAGAAGCAACAATATATTTTATTGATATAAGACAGTGAGTTAACAAAGTTCAGTGGTAAATGCAACAGTGGTTTAACCAAGATTCAGTGGCAAGGTACACTTGAGTATTTACTGCATAGAGGACAGGGTCAGATGAAACTGTCAGGGAGACCCTCCTGTTGAGTCATGAGGTTCAGAAAGGACCCCCTTGTGTTCTAAGCTCCTTCTCAGAGGGGAGTTTAGGTGCTGCTGGATCCAGACTTAGTCCCAGATTTGGTCAGCGGTTTATGTCTAAAGGATTATATATTCACAATCAATCCTTTATATCACTTAGCTAAGATTTCAAAGTTTCAGCGCACTTATTCCCAATTCACTTGCTGAGTATCTGATGCAATGAGGATTCTCTCACCCTTGAGGAGTAACCTTGAGAGGCATCCCTACTCAAGGGGAGATCCTGGCGTGCAGCCTGCTGCTGTGCAGGAGAGCTCAG
>JAVKLA010000073.1:16831267-16881725 GCA_034782735.1 Sagittarius serpentarius
AATCCACTTGGAGCCAGATGCAGCCATCACGACCAGACGCACCCATTGCAGCTGCCACTGGTGGTTATCGCTTGAGCAGGGTTACGGGAAATAAAGGCCAGGTTGGGAGTTGGGGGAGCACGCTGTCACAATTTTCAACATGCATACTCAAAGTAATTTTGAAAATGTGTTTGATGGTGAGGGGAATAATGGTGACTATTTGCAAATTTCAGTGGACAATTTCCAAACAGAATGATATGATTACAGATTATAAAATTGGGGCATAAAATCAGGAAGTGGCATGACCTGTGTTCCACTCGTAAAGAAGTGATGAACAGGGAGTACTTATGATTATCATTTCAGAAGTGACATTGGGTTTGTTTGTTTAAACTCTTAGACCAGCTACTAGAAATAAAGCACACATTTCTAGAAACCATGATATATTCATGGAAAGACTGAAAACAACACATTCTTAAAAGGCACTGCTATAGTAAGAGCCTCTCTGGAAAATTTCATATGCATAATAAGATTCTGAATTACAGTCTAAAGTTGTGTGAACAAATATGTATTCAAACTTTAAAGGAAACAGTTAAGTTTTAATGTGGGTATTCAAAGCAGTTATTCCGATAAAAATATCTTGGGATAGTCTTGTGAAAAATCCATCATTGCATATTTCCCTGCAAACGTGTCCCAGAATGAACTGCTAAGAGATACTGCTTCTTCTCTGATGACTTACAAATTCTTTCCTTACTTATGTGGCAAGTTACGTCTTTCCCAGAAGACTGAAAAATCCAATCTCCCTGTATAGTTCCTAGGTACCTCAACTAGCTTAGAAATACAAAATATCAATAATACCTGTTAAAGTATCTATACCTACTTGCATTATTGTTGCCAATGTTTACTTTAAAGATAAAATCATTATATTTGAAAGATTATTTTTTGCTATAGCTTAATCATTTATGACAGCATAGACTGAGATACAGAGTCTTTGTGTTCCTTACAGTATGTATATGCTTTCTAAAAAGTAAAGAAATTATTTATATTGGCACTAACTGGTACTTATCATAACAAAACAAACTATTTTGGGGGAGAGTAGACTGTGAAGTATGTTCCAAGGTTAAAATGGTACAGTTTTAATATGTAAAAATATTAAGTTCAGGTCAAGTGTAATTTTCCTTCCCATTGCTCTAGCTGATATTAGATGCCACCTGAAGGAAGTGACCCAACAGGGAAAGAAAAAAGAATTTGAGCAGTGTTAGACAAAGAAAATAATTACAAAGAAGCTACTTTGAAAAGCAGACTTTTCCTTCTACATTTAGTGATAATGATATTATTACCAGCACTTTATGGTTTTAATAAATTCCACATTACCTGTAGCACCAAGACCACAGAATATAAAAGCCAGGCTTACTAATAGCTATACGAAGTTTGAAATATACAGTCTTTAAAACAGATTGAGTGGTTTAATTTTCCAAGTTATGCATGATGTCTGGTAGAAGATGGGGTTTCTTTCTCCATTAATATTCAGGCATCCTCTGCTACCAGTGAGAAAACATTCAACAGAACAAAATTTTCATACTACCCTACATGGTTTTTATCCTAAGGGCTGTTTACACTGCCTACACCAGTACCTACTAGTACAGCTGCTGTGAGACAGGTTATATGACACCAGTCATTGGAAAGAAAACTGTGTAATGTTTTTATTGTGGTTAAAAAAAGAGCTTTTGGAAAAACATTAACTTCAGTAGGCCTCCCATCTGCATTCAAGGCAGCACATATTAGCATAGCTCTATCATGTGGGTGAACTATCGAAAGAGCAAATGATTTGTGATAGGAAGCATCCCTCAGAGTTACTGTCCTTGGGAAGTTCTGTCAGGGGCTGTCAGAAATAGATACGAAACACAATGTCCGTTTGGACGACAGGACAAAAAATTTCGAAGACACTTTCCAAACACAACAAAGGGGTTTGATTTATTGTTTCAGCTGAGAGATGAGCCTGTATTTATCAAACATTGTTTTTCAGAATGGAACAAGTTCCTACACCATTTCAGAGGTTTAGTTTTGACAAATGGAGCCAATGTGCTTAGTGGCATTTGCTGTGCCCAGAGTAGCCTACTTACAGATAGCAGTGCTACATGGCTGCTGAATTACTATTTTTTTTATCTGATAGATTTTTTTTTTAAATATATTTTCAACTTTGCATATCTTTTGCATTCATTCTGTGGGGCGTGCTAATACATCATGGCACAACAGAGATCCCAGACTGCCTTCTCCATGAAAGAAATGAGGACTGTGAATTTGAACAGCTAATATTTAGCATACTGCCCGTCCTTACAGTGCCTGTGCCTACTTCTTTCTCACTGAGGCACCTCTTCCTTGAAGTTGGGAAGTCCATCCCTCATTAGACTGTCTGCAAGCCCTGAAGCTACATGGAGCTGTAACTGTTACTGTAGCTTGTCAAGTGGAGAGCTATTGAAGTAAGAGTTGGTGGTGAGGTAAGGGAGCCTACAGACTGAAAGGCAAAGCTTCTTGGGCACCAGGCTGGTGTGCTTGGCTTAGCATTCTTCCAAAACCCATGCTTTGACCAGCTTTGCAAGAAGCACAGCTGTGGTTAAAAGTGGCAGAAGTATCTCTGTCCCTGAGGGAACGTCTGTGCATGGAAATTCGCTTGCAAAACTTTCTACTGAAACCTTAATACAACAGTTTTACTTGTATAGCTCCGCTGGGGATGATTTTGCCTTGGAAGCACAGCACACCATGGGGCTGTGTGTGTGTAACTACAGCACTGTGGCTTTGCTGATACCATTCTGCCAGTGCACTTCTACATACTGATGCACAATCAGAAGCTAAACTTCTATTGATGCTTAGATACTTGTGACCTTTTGGCATGAATGAAATTCAGTAGCCTAAATTACTACCATTGGAAATGAAATGGAGGCTTCTAAGTCACTAAAACCCTTCTAAAAATGTTGCTTTTAGTATATTATTTTCTAAAGAAACAGTATAAAACCTTTCCTTACATATTTCCCCTGCTTCTTGTCTAAATAGAATCAACCCAAAAAGCCATGAAATTCAGCTAACTGTTGGCTTAAAAGACAACAGTACTTAAAACATAGAGTTTGTAAAGAGTATTAAAGAGGAGACAAGTGTGAGCTTTGGTTGTATTATTCTTGGCCTTCCCTAAATTTCCTGCTGATGGGAAATACTTACTAAAAATTATTTTTGATCAGCTGATTTTAAAAGGACAGTTTGTTCAATGCCAAATTAATCCCATGGAGGAACTGGAAGTCTAGAAGATGGGCCATTTGAGGACTTTTTGTTGTTGTTTGATCAGTTTCAAAACAAACACAGGAGGAAAAAACCAGCTATGAACAAAAAGCGTCAATTTCTAATTGGCTTTATATCAGTAAGAACTGCATCATTTATGATAATCTGGATACACATCAACCGAGTTGTGACTCTGGTCCAAAGGCTTCAGGAAAGTATTATTAGGGAACCCAAACAATAAGGTCTACCTAGGAATCCAGTAAACTTCTTTGCTATATTCTGTATTTTGGCAACAGCTACATGCACAGAATCCACATTAAAGCAACGTCAGTGTTGCTAATACCCTACCAGTGTGCTATGTGGAGATAAGTGTGCTATTCTGCCAAGTTTTCTCTGACTTTTCTCTGCCTTTTAAGACTTACCTCCTATTGATGCTGTATTAATTTATTAGATTATGAAGGTGTGCTATAAAATCTTGTATTTTGAATAAGCGTTAATTTTATAGCTGCTCTTCAAATTATCATATTGTCCTGTAATGGAATGAATTTAAGACTAGGCATCAAGTTCCACTTTGTTCTAGGTTTAAAGCTGCAGTAGTAGCACTCCAAGTGCATAGTTATCAGAAATTAAGCTTCAAGGAAAATCTGTTTATTTACTTTCACTGTATATTCCCATTCCTGCATCTTGGCTTCATTCTTGACAGATTACAAACTGGTAGATTTCTGGTGAAATATCTGGCTTTGAACTCATTTTTTACACTTCCATTGACCTCTCAAGTGCAAAAATCTCATTGAAAGGTTTCAGAACTCAGCATATAAAATTTCTCGGTATATACAACATTTCAACCCCCCAAATACAAGTACCTTCCCAGAAAATACACACATTTTGATAAAAAGCCTTTTTAATAACTGTGTGAGTACACTGGCTTTGTTAGAAACATATTAAACATGCAAGAGAATTAGGAGCTGCAGTCAAAAGATAGCAGTAGGAACAACAGTCATGACACGCAGTTGTTGCTATGGGAAGAACCTTGAGTGCAATGTTTAAAGCATAAACACTGCTTAATTTCGAAACACCCATCTTTCTAGCAAGAAAAAAGCTGAGGAAGCAGCAAATTATTGGATAAAGTCAGGACCAAAGATATGACAAAGAATAAATATAGTTTTTATTTTTCCTGATGCATATGAAAGAATGGCTTTATAACATTATTATCTATCCCAGCAACTTGTATGGCCAGGATGCTGACCCTGCTCCTAATCTAAACATTTGTCTTTAAGACAGGTTGTTTCCTTGGTTTGGTTTGGTTTGGGTTTTTTACTTTAAAAACATATTTCTATAGCCCTAAATGAGGCTGTGGAAAGACACTCTGGTGGAATTTGGTTAACGTTCCATTTGCATTAATACTTTCTTTCCATTTTCTTTCTTTTAGGGAGAGCAAGGCCCTTTAGGTCCCTATGGTCCTCCAGGACTCCCTGGTGTTGGAGAGCCAGGACCGAAGGTAACTCTCTGTAATACGTCTGTTAAAGTGCTAACTGCAGGCAGTCGTTTTTTGGATGAAAGTTCTCACCTGCTGTTTTATCAAACTCAAACTCTTATCATCTAAATGTAAAACTGACACAATATTGACAGGTTTTTGTATTTGCATAGGATGGAGATAACAGACCTGCCTTTCCAGCAACTCTAAATTTTTATTATGATCCCACTGATATAATGCCATTTAAATGGGGGTTAAATATGTGAGATCATTTTCAAGCACTAGCAGATGCTTGCACTAATGAGTAAACCATACTTCAAGGCACAGAAATACATCTCAGTCACTGTGATATACAGTCAAGTGAACAGATTTGCCTTGTAATTTCTTAGCTAGGGAACAGATACTGGTTATAAAATTCTCTCTCTCATGCAGCTTTTCATTCCTCCATCCTATTTTATTGGAAAAGACTAGAAGGTGGAATCCAGTCATGCTGGTTTGGAAAAGTCATGTCTGCCTATGCTGGCCAGCCAAATCTCCTTTTGGAAAACTGCAAAAGCATCTACACAGGAAACATGACTACTTAGTTTATGAGAGTTTTGTCAGAGACCTGCAGCTCAGACTTAAACAAGAAATCTAAATTGGGCAGAACTGGATCTCACCATAGTTCTTCTGGCTGCTAAGTCTTTGGTGTTGCTTTATGCCATTTTTCCCCTATTTTTTGGATCCAAATGCCAGTTCCTAAAATACCTGCACTCTTTTTGCTTTTACTGCTCTGATTTGTACATTCATTGAACTCCTGCATATTTTCTGTTCAGTGGGGCAGACCCCAGAACATAAAGGGGGTTTATGTAGCTCAGAAACTAGTAATTTGCTGTGTGAAAGGAACACTGCGTCATTCCAGAAGACAAGATAGTTTATGGAGAAGGGATGTCACTCCCAGTCTCTGTACAACTCTGAGGAGAGATAAAAATCCTCTGTGCTGTTATCCTTAAAGCACATAGTCCTCAGTAAACTGGAGGAATTGTGAAGATTACGACACCTTATTAACAGAAGATACAGAAACTATGCAGTTCTTGGAGTTCCCATGCAATCCCATGTTCCCCTGAAGCAGGCTGCAATTTGAGTGCCTAGATGGAGGCTATGTTGAGGATCCCTCACACCTGAGCATTCCTCCTTCATGATTGGGTTGTACTGCAACCGAATTTAGCCTGACTTCGCTCCATCATCCCTGTCATCTCTCAGGTCCTGCACTTTTCAGCAGTTACCACTATGCAAAGTTGGCATGAGGGCTGGAATGTGATCTAGTGCTCCAAGTATTAATCAAAAGGTACTTTCAAATGTTTCTAAATAGTTATGTTTTTTTTACATCAGGAGACGTTACACATTTGATTTCAGACCTTCCTGGTGACATCGTTAAGTCATCTATATGTAAATGTTATGCTTTTCAAAAACATGAATTAGGACTGAACTTTCTAATATTCTTTTTCACAAGGGTGCTCAAGGTCAGGAAGGTAAAATTGGATTCCCAGGACCTCCTGGAATTGGTGAGCCAGGATTACCTGTAAGTCAGTGGTATATGCATTGGAAGCGGAAATATGATAAAATAAGTCTTAGTGAGTGTAATTGATTGACAGCAGCTGTGTTCGCTACTAATTCCATAAACCGCCTTGTACCTAGTCTGGAGCAGCAGAACCGTGTTGGCTATGCCAGCCCAGCGTTGTGGCACTAATTGCATGTGGCTTGCCCAAGTAGGAAAATAAAGCCGTGTCCAAACACATTTTGAGGAAATAAAAAATTGCTTGGTCCATGTGAGCAGGATTGCAGTATCCAGTTTTTAGAAAGACGTGGAATTGTATGTAAAATAACTGTACCCCTCCTTGTTTGAGTTGAGGATAATCTTTAAAAAATGCCTAAATTCCAGTTTTAAGAAGATGAAAATCCAACAGCTGAGACATTCCTCAACTCCTATGTGTAGTCTGGATTGCATCAAAATCAAAGACCCAAATTATATGCTTTTAATTGTATCTTTAACTTCTGAATTACAGAACTTCAGCAAGGTTTTTGTAACATTGAGTTAGTGCTCACTGGTTGCTTTTTCTTCCTGAAATTTATAAAATATGTGATTTTCTTGTGTATTTCATTAAAAATCTCAAAGAGATTGTTAATTAAGCCATGAATGTAGATGGGTGTTAGATTCATCCTAACAGTATTTTTGAAAGCTACTTTGTGGTTGTAAAAGATCATTTTTCTCACAAAAAATGTAGAAACTTTTTGCTTAATGAAGATCATCCTTAAAAAACTTTTTATTAGCTATAAATAATGAAAGATAGCTGAATTTTGTGGAAGAACAGAAAGTATTATAAAAATAATTATTTCTATACTTGTTTAAAACAAAATTGGTATTCTCTAATGTTGTGTGTTTAACTTGCCATTTTGTATGAAAAAACCTATTAATGATTTTCATTACGAAAATCACAAAATTACATTAAATTATAGGGAATAAATTTCACAGTGGTAGATGTATTTATTATAAATGAATCTACAGGTTCATTTGAGTTTTAAGGCTACAATCATTAGACATTAATTATGTAATTCAGACCATGTCAGCATTAGCTTATTCTAAGATAAATCCTTCAATTAAGGGTTGCTATCTTAATTTTAATTGCCTGGGCTCAGCCAGCTGTTACAGAAGCATTTTTACTTACCAGTGTCATAAGAGTTGCAAGAACCTATACTAGCAAGTTAGACAAAATGTCAATAAAAAATTGAATTACTGATACAGACTGCATATATTTTTCTTTTCTTACAGGGACCACGTGGCCCTGATGGTCTGCCAGGTGAGAAAGGTCTACCAGGAGAGGGCATTCAAGGCCAAAAGGTAGTTTTATGGAAATTTTTTTTTTTTAATGTTGTGGGCCAAATTTGCAATAGTGTCTAAGTTATTTAAGATCACTGATCATTCCACCGGTATAAAATGTCAGCTGATGGATCTTGGTCTTCTGAATCACTGTGCTCTCTGAATATACCTCCAAGTTCAGAAATGCTATCAAGATGATTACAGAAAACTTGTACGGTCCCTCTAACAGTAGTAAGTTAACGATTCTCTTATTTATGTGTTTAATAAGATACCTTATTTTGGTAGCATTAATAAGATAAATTGTCTTCTGAAAGACTGGTTAGCTATTTATGTTCTGTATTGGAAGAAAACATTCAGGAACTGTTTTCATTCTGTCTTACCATTTTGGGAAACTAAAAGATGGGTTGTATGAGTCTCTATGGACAGTTACCTCATTAAGGGCACTTGCTAGGTTAATATATTTGAACATTCCTTTTTTTAAAAATAAGTACAAACAAGCAAAGATTTATGATTAAATCACAACTGGGCTTCCCATCAAATTGTATCGCTCTTTTTTAGTGGCTGCAGGATTCTCTAGAGCCTTGAACTACTAAGCAAAGAAGATTTTTCTTCCTTTCATGGGAAAGATGTTAGTTATGTCGTTGCACCAGGTTCTGAACTGCTTTCTCAGACTAATGAACATACTATCGCATTTTCAAAATGTAGCTTCTTTCTTCCTAGTATTTAATTTTCTCCTTTTGAAGTCCTGTGTTCAACAACACAAGGAATGCAGATGAGCACGTTATGAATTGTAGCTGAATCACTTTTCTCTTGATACTGATAATTCCATCGACTATTTTTCTTGGTTTTTTCTGAAGCAATACTTTTTTTCTTCATTACCCACATTGTGATGACCAGTTTGTCTAGGATGGTGTTCTTTATAAATTTCCAAATACAGTTACAAAACTGTCACATGTTTCTAGGGTGAAAAAGGCTCTGAAGGTGTAGCTGGTCCTCCTGGACTGCCAGGTCAACAAATCAAAGGTGACAAGGTGAGGCGCAGAGTATTTTTCTAATCATATCTATAGTTAATTATGTTTATAGTTAAATTAATGATGAATTATTCACACAATATCACAACAATACAAAGGTATGTTTTACCTGGAATCTGAGGAACTATGCTACACCATTCCATGTAGCTGAAGTAGCTGAACCTATTAATGTTAACTGAGAGCACTAAGGACTGTATTCTATGCAGCTGGGAGTATGAGGGAAGACATGGACTTTTTTCCTCCTAAATTTATTTCAACATTGTATTTAAAATATTTTAAATTTTACTTAAATATTAAAAAAAATGTAAAAAAACCTTTGAGCCATCTAATCTAATGGACCTGGAACTGGCAAAGAAACACTCTGGCTTTTGAAATTTGTTAGCTTTTTGGTGCTCAGTCCCCAAAAGAGGAATCCAGAACAATTTTAATTCCCTTGGCATGGTGAGATTCCAGCCTCTGTCTTGTGCATCCCCAGAGAGCAGCTGATGCAATGTGCCCAGATGTCCTATAGAGCAGAGGCAATGATTCCAGCTCTTCCTTCTTATCATTTAGTGCCATAGCCCTCCTCCTCCTCCCTGTTGTTTTCCTTCCCTCCTGTCCCCATGACTCCTGCTCTCCTTGTTGCCCCACACTCAGCTTCAGTGAGAGGAGAGGACAGCACTCCCATCCAAATTCGTTGACAGCTTAGTCAGCAAGGAGTGCTTCACAGATGTGTGAAGTTTAATGTGAACTTTTTCATCTCACTGTCCAGTCAAATGGCTCTCCAAAATCTTCAGAGCAACCTAGGTGGTGTGGTGTGGTCTGATTTGGCCTGTCTGTGAGAGATATGCTTGGTGACTACCTGCTAGACCATCTTGCTCAAGGCCTTAGTTAAGGGAAGATTGGTTACCTGTGCAGGAATGACTCATCTTATTCCCATGTCCGTATAGGAAAAATGCAGTGATGTCCAGGACAGTAAGTTTTTGGGACCATTTCAGTAAATAAGTGTTTCTGGCATAAGTGAAACATTCTTTTTTGTTTTCTAGGGGCTAGTGTCACACATCCTTGACACCTTCATGGGTCTGTGCCACTTCCAATACCCCCAGGAGCTCACCATATGCCTCTATTCCCATAATTCCCTCTGCCATAATTCCTCTATTTGCTCCCCAAGTGCTGTACAATACCATTACGATACCATGTGACAAAGATTTTTCAAAAATACTCTCTAGCTGCTCTGTTTATACTTGCAAGTTTTTCTGCTGAGTGTTGTGCAAGAAACTGTGTGTATTTCCATACAAGAAAATCTTTAAAATTAATCTCGGTATGTAAAGATAAGCTATGGATCCTTCTAATAATACAGTTACAGCTATGATCATCTAAAGTTATAAATGAGATAGAGTTTGTAGGTAGGAAGGTATATTATTTTTATTAGATCAATTGCCATAGGCAGACTTTCAGGTATTCCAAACACGTTTAACTAAAATAGAAGCAGCAGGCTTCAAGGTAATACAACTTGGAGACTCTCGCTCTGTGTTTAGTTTAAATGTGTTAATCAACTGGGACGGACTATTGCAATTTAGCTCTTGGGAATACTTTTTGTATAGGGTGAACAAGGCCAAGTAGGACCACAGGGCCCAGCTGGACCACCAGGAATAGGCAATCCAGGAAGCCAGGTAAGTCTACATTTTGGACACGTAATGAGCATTTGCATGTAGTTTTTGTTTTATACTTTATCAGAGCTCTAATTTTGACATGAATACATTAAAAATGTCACAGTGATTTTTCATTTAAAAAATATCAAACTAGTCTTTAGGCAAAGCTTTTAAATATAAGCGATTCCAACTGATTTGAATGGTCTTAGAATCAAGCAAACAGAAATTTGGTCTAATCTGCATAATAATTTGCATAGGAAATAAATCAGATATATTGCTTGGATGATGACATATAGATAAGAGTTTCACAAGCTAAGAATCCACCACTTCTGAATTTCAAGCCCTTTAAAGCTTGAACACAGCCTTTAGCAGTTGGATACAGAAAAACTGAAACATCCCAAAAGATCTCTTGGGTTTTGGGTTGGTTTTTTTTTTTGAAAGAAGATAAGAGTTCATGCTCCATTATCCTATGCCAATGAATCAGGGCTTCGATGCAGATACTGAGACACTTCCTGTTTGTTTTCTCCCTAAACAGTAATTGTCATTACACTTAGATACATCAGTGAAATCCACAGGATAGTGACAAAGGAAAAATAAAATAAAGATCTTAGAACTAAGCCTGAGGACAGGCTTTTAAAGATAAGATAAACAGATAGATTTATCTTTTAAAGAAAAGATAAAATCATTATTAACTGAAAGATGGACACGTGGTGAATTTCACATGTGGAAAAGTGTAATGCATTAACTCATTTATTTTCCTTTGTAGGGTATACAGGGTCCACAAGGAAACCCTGGGGCAAAAGGATCTAAAGGTTTTGGTCTGCCAGGTCTAAAGGTAATGATTCAGTTACAGCACCAGCAAGAAACAGCTGGCAGTGTGTCTTTGCCAGGCTTTTCAAGAGTGTGTTTGTGGAGATAACAATTCCCTTTTGAGTCTTTGAGGGAAAATCACCCATTTTATCAAGGTGTTCCCCAAATGGAGTGTATGGCTTCTGCTTAGCATCAGCCCTTAACCTTTGTGAATGTGGATTTTAGGTTCTAAATGAACACAAATGTATAAACAAAGTATCTTTCAGACATGTTTATATCAAATGAGTTTGGTGCCACATACACATTGTGTTCAAGTAAAGCATTTTACAATGGTTTTGAGATGGTTTTGAGACTTAGGGCTGGTCCTGTCACACCTTCAGCCTGTCCTTCAGCCTTCCGTGGTCATCATGAGAAAGAACCAAAACCATAGAAACACTAGGAGAGAAAAAAAAGCTTGAGTGTACTTAGTAGCTGACACTGCACCACAGAAGGAAGGAAAGTAGGAAGAGAACAGGAAAGTGGGGTAAACAATTACTGCTGTCAAAGCCCAAGGCTCTAGCGATACAGTGTCAGATGAGCACCGTAAGAGGAGAAAAAGCGAATTGCTGAAATACCAAGGACAGCAAGTGGAATGAACTGATGAACTGTAAAGCAGAAGCGTGCTTTGTAATCGCCTTAATTTACAAAAGGAAGGCATTAGTCACCGTAGCAAAAACAGGGAGAAATACAATCATTTTCTTCTGGGCATTACTTTGGCATGTAAGTAGCAGTTACAGCAGTGATGTTTAATATTACTGTAAGGAAAAATAGGTAGCTGTGAAACCTGTTATGTATGAGGACAATTTTCCTAGTGTGGAAATGTATTTTAAAAAGCAAAATTGAAAAATGGAATTCCTATTTCTTTAACTGTTTTAGAACTACTGGAAGGAAGAATCATGATGGTAAAACTTTCTCTTAAACAAAAGTTGTGATTTTTCTTTATTTGGACTCACTTTTCATTCAGTGACCAAAGAGTTTTTGATATAGCAGTATAAAGTAAAAAATAAAACGTGTGAAAACAAAAAGGAGAAAGTTGGAATGATTCACTTGGACTTTCTGCACACTTCAAGTTTAAATAAAATAGATGCAGTCCTACAAGTTACTGAGGTTTTTAAAGAAGAGAATTTTCCAGTTGAGAACTGCTTAGCTGAAAACTTGACCATTTTGAATCAGAGTCATAGAGTATCTGAAGTTGGAAGGGACCCATAAACATCATCGAGTCCAGTTCTATGTGTAAAGCAGCTAATGAAATAGTGCAAGTAATGAATGAAGCTAAATTGTGTTCCTCTGATAAACAAGACTTTTTGTTACTAGGGTCAACCAGGTGAACCTGGGCAAAAAGGAGAACCAGGACTTCCAGGAATTGGCATACGAGGACTTAAAGTGAGCCTATTTTTATTTTTAACTGCTCCTGACAGGGTCTTCTAATTCTTTCACTAGTTGCTGATAAACTAAGTAGAAGATTTTTTGGTATAAATTGACTATGATCAAAATAAGAAGGAATTTCAGTGACAGATGTTCACTTCACAATTTTAGCTTTTAAACTCAAAATACTGCACTAGAGCTCCCACCCTCTCTCCTAAAATCATTATTGCAGCCGTAACAGGAAAAGAGTTTTCCCCCATCTTTTCTAAGCTAGTGAGGTATTTCCAAGGCCCATTAGAAGTGTTACTACCTCTGTTCCTCTGCAATGATTTGAAAAAAAAACCCCAACAATCTGTGTGACACTTAAAGCTTTGACTTCAGCTGCCATTTGGAAGCCTGTATACCATGTCTGCAATGATTTAAGTAAGGCTTCCAAAATCTTGGGTAAGATGACGCAGACATCTTGGTTTTGGTGATTTTTCCCAGGATCATGGAAGAAGCACTTGGCAGGACTAGTTCCTATGGATAGTTTCCACTCTTTGTGGCAAGTCCTAAAAGTAATGCCTAGAGCAGCCTGTACAAACAGCAATGTGTTATTCTCCAGTCAACAACTCCATTTAGGCATGCTCGGCAGACCATTCTTTAAGTCCCAGATGTTTGACTTTGCAAGTAAATTACATTTGTATCATATTGTTCTTGTGCACAGAATAACAAACCGCATTCAATCACATTTTTACTCACTGAATAAATGTAAATTTATTTAATACAAAACCAAGACTTAAGAAGGAGGTGGGGAGCTTGGAAAGAAATTTAAAATACTTATTTTAGATTGTAAGAGTAGAAAAAATTACTGGCTTTATAGAATAACTTACTGGAAATAACAACCTTTATTTGAGCAAAAATGTTGTATATCATTAATATTTTAACACACTGTTAGATCCACTTTACACAATAAAGAATTCATTGAAGTATGCAGATACAATTATTTATTCTTCTTTAAGGGAGATACAGGTCTATCAGGACTCCCAGGAGAGAGAGGTGTGCAGGGAGATCCTGGGAAATCAGGGAAAAAGGTAAGGAAATGTATTTTACCACATGTAAAAGATATGGACGAAAGAAGAACAAACCATTATTTGCAGGTATGTAATGGCACGGAGTTCATCCTGGAAGAAGGCATGCACCAATACTTTTGCCAGGGAAAAGGGACTACACTAGCTGAGGTGTTTCCAACAAACTTTACTAACAGTGGCTACCACTTGAATCTGCAACTGATTTAGCTGCCCTGCCTTTTGTGGGCTATTGACTACTGTTAAATTTCATGATCTTGGAGAACAAATAGCTTGTGTCTTTAGCCTGTTGCTTACAGCCTGTTCCTTACAGCCTGTTCAGATTTTTCCTGACACCAAGAAGTTGTGCTCAAATTGATGTGACTTAGGGCAACTAGCGCAATGGTGAGCTGTGGCTGAAACCTGTCAGCCTGGTACAGAAACTGTCACAAACAGCTGAAACCAGAGCTGCTGGTTTACAGGGGAAATTCTGAGACTTTAAGAGAAACTCTGCCACACTTGGAAAAGGAAACATAAATTCAAAATGGTAGAAAGGGATTTAGAGGGGTACAAAGCAGAGAGCCCAAAATAGTCCATTTAGAGTAAGTTAAATAGAGGCTTTTAGTTTTACTCTTTCCAAATAGAAAGAGCTGCTGAATGAGCAAAACTCAGTGCTTTGGCCGATTGTTGAATTGCTGCTGAGAATCCAGGTGACTCCAAACTCTGCTACTGCACAGCTCTTAAATGAGGGTGGCAGCTGGCCAACATGTAGAACTGATGAACTGAACATCATTCAAAGCAAATCAGCATTTTTTGACCACAGGTCTTGAATCAGAAAATATCTGAATAGCTGTAATAAACATTATTAAGAATGCAGCTTCACAGTTTTTTCATCTACAAGGGCAGTGCAAATACCACTTTGACAAGCTACAGCCGAAGGCAGTAAGCCTTCCACTGTGGAAAAATGTGTAGCATTTCTGTTGCTACTTAATTATTTTTTAAAAATTTGAAATCACCCACTATGTAAGTGCTCAAAAATGAAGATCCCAGTGTATCATAAGTGAAACATCAGAATTAAGAGTAAATGCTGGGTTAAAGTTACAGGTGGCTTTTGTATTTGGGAATGCTGGGGTTTTTTTCTCTTGCATATTGCCTTTATTCTGATGATTGACTTGGAGCTGTCACCTTCACTGTTGTAATTCATTACAAGTGAAAATACTAGTACTGAGCAGCTACCTTGGGTATTCAGGACAGTGCAAAGAACAGCTTGATGCCTGCAGTGATGTTATAGCAGTTATTTGCAGGTGTGAAGCTATCTCCCAGAAGTGGGATCCAGACTGATGCCTATCAATAGCAGGCTCTGTAATGCCACTTCCATTAATAGCTCAAATCAGAAATGGATTTTTAAACTTCATTTTAATCTACTTTTTGCTTTCTGATTTACCTACAGGCATTCTGATATACTAATCTGACTTACATTATGCGTAAATATTTTGTAGTTAATGTTCCTTAATGGAATGTTTTATGTGGATTATTTGTGAATTATTAGAAGTAATGTTTCTGGCAAATATTTGCAGCCTGGATTGGCCTTTGGCTACAGAGTTGTTTTTCTTAGAATTGGTCAACCAAGACCTTTTCTGATAACTTTGGAAGCATTTCTCTTCCTCATATGAGTATATGCATGCAATTCTTCCTACAAAAAGATTGATGCCATTGCAAATGGCACTAATACAAATGTCTGTGAAAATAAGGAATATGAATGTAGGAAGGTGGAGGGGGTTTAAGAAGACAGAATACTTTATTTTTTGCAGGAAAAACCCCAACCAGATGTTTACTGACATTTTTCGGAAAGTGTTTATGCAAGCATTGTTTCTCATAAGTCTGTTGATTCAATAAAATTAGCTACATGAAAATTAATTAACCATCTAATCTGTTAGGGGGAAAAGGGAGATCAAGGTACAAGAGGCCCAGAAGGACCCCCTGGCAAAGGAGATGTAGGCCAAAAGGTATGGCATGACATGCACACTGGAGAAATACTACAAACTTTAGAAGGACCTATTTTATAAGAGTTCCGATTCTGGCCTATTTTGTTATTCATTGTATCTTAAGTAGCAACTATATTTTAACTGATGGTTTAAAAGGATTTGAGAGAGCTATGTGTTCCTTAGCCTGAACAAGTGCAGCAAAATCAGACTATAAACATAGACCCTAAAGTTAATTGGGCAGCACAGATTTCCTAAGAATTCAGTACAGAGTTTTCATTAAAGTTAGGAGGAGGCAAATTATCTCAGCATGCTGATAGGGCGAGAGAAGGAGCTAAGAGAATTTAGGTGACTAGTTAGATATCTAAATATGAAACTAAAAGCCTGGAAAGATGCATTAGTAGACAGACAAATTTTATCTCCCACCTAGTTAAATTTATGACATTTGGGGCAGATTCTAGAACTGAGTGGGATATCAGTTGTAGTAGAGCATCTAAATACCTTTCTAATTATGGGCATCATTATCATTGTGTTTTGGTTATTTGTGTATCTCCCAGTTGTGAATGAATCTTTGCTGTGACTGAAAAAAAAGATTTGTTTTCATCAGGGTGACCCTGGAGAAAAAGGATCTCAAGGACTGATTGGTTATAAAGGAGTACAGGGCCCAGCTGGACCAAAAGTAAGCTTGTTCCTCCAGGGTAACTCTTCACTTTTGTATTTTATAAAAAAACCTATGGAATTTATGTAATGTACAAAATTCTCAAGCATCTGATGCTTGGAGACTTAACAGAACAAAGGAAAAGCGGAAATATTTCCATCCTCTGTCCTGAATGACACAAAAGTCCCAAGGAGAAAAAGAATAAACATATAATTATAGACCTCGTAGTTACGATTGAGCACTGAGAAGCTAAATTAAAGTTGTCCAGATGATTCTAACCATGAGCATTTCACAAATTTTTACTTTGAAACATTAACTTTCTATTATAATATTTTGTCAGTAAGTGTCACTCTGAATTGTAAGGAAATTGAAATTATATAAGTGTTCTGGTTATTCCATTGGCATTGTAAGCCGGACACAAAAAATTAATTAAAGTTCAAAAATCAAATACACAGTTCAACCAATAGTTCTTTAAAACATGAAACTGGGACCAGCCTTCACAAGAACAGTAAGTTGATTTATGGTTTTTCCCAAATATTGTCCATTTTGTAGATAGATCTATATTGTAGATATTTTTATAATATAATGTGTTGAAAAAAATCTTTTGCTACTTGTGCAGAAAATGAAACTGTGTTTAAATCTAGATGATACCATTTTGTAACAGGGTGAACCAGGAGAGAGAGGACCACCTGGTGTTGCTGGATCATCTATTCAGGGACCTGCTGGACCAAAGGTGATTATCTAATATGTGTTTGCTGGAGACTAGAGGTTGGAAAATTTCTAGTGCACATTTCTGTCAAAATTAAAAGAATATAAGTTAAAGAAGTTAAAATTCAGTCGTCTTTGTTACTACAACAAGGAATTTTAGAAATAAGGACTGAAAAGTACTAAAAATTAACAGAGTGTTTGGGCCCTTTAACAGGATGCTGAACTTAGTATGTGTTAAAAAAAAAAAAGTCCTTATTACATTTCTGTTGTGTTTTGGCACCTCCTGTGAAATTAATCATTTTGAAGGGTTGGGTTTTTTTGTTTTGTTTTGTTTTGGTTTGGTTTTTTTTCAAATTTACTGTGCATTTTGTTTCTTAGACTAAAGGTTTCCTGAATGTGGCAGTAAATCCCTGCAGGAATGTGTCTATGTATAGTTCTAGGGAGTTATATGCTGAACTAGATGACCTTTTGGAGATGAATATTTGTACGTCACTTCCAAGTGAACAGCTGGCCTGTAGATACTACTTTAAATGAAATGTCATATATGAGATAGCTAGAGCTACATCCACCTCATTTTCTCTATGGGGAAAATGTACCTGAAATGAGTGGGACTTGTCCTGCTGAGTAAAATAAGCAGATTCAGCAACAGTAAAGCTAACTCTGAAGGTTTTAAAAACATTTGAAAATTCACTACCACCCTATTTTTATTTTAAGAATAAAATAGCTGCTGTTTTTATAATATGTCAGTTAACTTCAATTGATGCTTTTCAACTTTGGTGATAGTTTTTAGGGTAGAGAAATCACTAGTGTGCATCCTATCACTCTGAAGTAATTTCATCCTCATTTTTCTTCTTCCTTACAAATATATGTGCCCACCCCTCACAAGCACATGTAGGTATTGTACTTGCAATGTTCTCATCAGCCTGGCAACAGGGCGTCACAGAGGGCTAGGATGTGGTTTGGACTTCTTTGTGCATGGAGGAGGAAGGAAGAAGGGAACGCAAGAAGCTCAGGGCACACCTGAAGTAAAAATGCAACCACAGAGAGGAAAAGAGAGGACTGTGGGATGCTCATATCTCTTATATTGGTTTAAACCCATAATAATCTGCCAAACTTTATATCAGGAAAATGTAAGTGGCGTGCTATAAGGCACAACTTGTATGAAGACAGGTTTCAGTACACCGGTCTCCCTTCTTCACATTTTTCTGGTTACTGTGATATTTCTCAATAGACCAGTAAGTGAGGCAAGATTTTTTATTGATAAAATTCATGCTGAAAAATAAGAACTTTTTAGACTTTATTGCCTTTTTCACTCTGATTTTATTCTGTTCAGTACAGTTCATATCACTTTCATAGCAGACTGACCATGATCCAAAATCCACTGGAGTCTGTAGGAGTTTTTCCAAACTCTTTTCTAAATTTTAGATCAGGGCTTTTATGTGCATTGGCTGATGTGAGAAAACAAGTATTTTGGATAATTATAAACTGCAAGTTGATTTTTAGAAAACATACAAAACTTTGTCTCTTTAGCTCCATAATAATTTCTTTGTTTAAACAAATATCTGCTATGTTTCTGACAACTGCTCAGTAATGTCATGGGCTACATAGGTCTGTTTTTTCTCTCCACTGTGGAAAGTACAATGATTACTAGTAATTGCGTTCTTGGAACATCCTGGTATCTGCAGTAGTGAAGCCAGACATTATAAATTTCTAGTGCAGGGAATCTGCATGTTTTTCAAAGCTGGGAGTTATCGTGGTCTGAGGTCTTTTTAGTGCATCTCTAAGTATTTGATGTAGATGATTGCTAGAGGTCTTAACTCCTGGACAGCCATGGTTGTGTCCACTGGAAATTTATTTATTTTAAGCTACACCCACGTTTGGGGACTACAGTTTTATTTCCCTGGACAACCATTATGCTGTTACTAATATGGAGACAGTGACATTAGATAGCTCTGTTTTCTCATATTCTCATGGTTACAGCTGCTCAGTGGTTTTGATAGAACATTTTATCTGCATTCCCTCGTGAATGTTTCCTGAAATACTGCCTGTCCTTCTCACTAGTGTTAAAAATTGAAAAAAAATTATTGGAAATTGCCATTTTCTTTTTAAGATCCTTAATCTAAAGTAAAACATCTGTTGCCACAGATTAAATACTAGAAGGGGACAAATTTTGCTCTGTGAAGGGATAACATGAGGAACTTGAGTTCTAAGCCTGATTGCTTTCCAGGAAAGCCACTGACAAAGCTAAGATTACCAAACAGTTGTACTGGGTAATATTTTTACGAAAAACTCAAATTTCTTCCCGGGTCTTCAGACTGTGGAGCTTGCAATTTTGAAGTGCTGTGCCATTGCATCTGTAGCCTTTCTAAACATACTGTGTCAGCACTTGTCTTTGAATTTCTTTGCTGTTCTCTATGTGCTCTGGCAGAAACAAGTTTATGCAGCCTTGCTTGTGTGGGCAAAAGCAGGCAGAAGCAACAGGTGAATCTGGCCACTGAAATGGAATTATGATATTCAACCCCCAGTTGAAAACTAAAGCCATCAAGTTATTCATCAAGGCAGAACAAACTCTTTGACACAGTTGTGGAGAAGCAAAAGTGTAAGAGAGGTCAGAATCAAGATAGTAAAAGCTTCTTCTAGAAATACTGATTTCATATTATCTAGCTAAATATTTGTCACTTCAGAAAGAATTGAATACTTGTTCTTTTCTGTAAAACTTCAGAAATTAAAACTGAAAATAATGAATATGGTGTTGTATTTGTTTCTTTTTGGATAGGGGGATCCAGGACCCAAGGGACCACCAGGAGATGATGGACTTCCTGGAAATTCAATAATGGGACCAACGGTAGGAGTTTTTAGACAAAAGATGGAAAATAAAGAAACATGAGACATATGCAAAACTCTTGTGGAAATGTTGAAACCACTTGAACAACTTTTTCAGGAAAGTAACTGACCATTCTTCCATCTTATTTTCCATCTTATTTTCCATCTTATTTTCCATCATTCCAGGTTGGTTAAGTCTATTTTTAAAAATAAACTTATTCTCTTTTCAAAGAAGAAACACAAAATAGATTAAATAACTAGTCCGTCTAATAACTAGTTCCCTCAGGAAGTCTTCATTAGGAAGGTAGCTCTTCAAGTTCATCTCCACCTTTCATTATCTCATGTGGTCTTTTATACCTCTGTATGGGCAATATGCTCTTTACTGAGTATAAACTGAGAGGTATTAGTTATTTTGACAGTGGTGTTTCAGTATTACCAACCTTGCACATTCAAAAACGTAAGTAAGACCCAAAATAAAGAACTTAAAAAATAGATCTTTGGGAAGTACTTATTTGCTTATAGGTTACAGAGTAGGATTTATTTGGTTATATCCTTTACATTTCTAACTTCAACACTAAGAATGGAGTACAGCAGTCTGTAGCAGGATCGCTGTGCTCACTGTTTAAGACTTTAATGGTTAACTGCCAAGATCAACACACAAGTGAAAGATCAGAGTTAAAACTGAGGATTCAGTGGTAACACAGAGATTGCGGTCTTTGCAAAAGTGAGAGACTGAAAAATTCTCCTCCTCTGTAGTACACGAGTTGACATAAGGCTGCTCGAAGAATAAGGGGAGACCAAGGACCATCCTCTTGCCAGCGAGAAATAAATTAGAGGGAAAGGATATAGATTAATTTGAAAAGGATGAGATTTATGGGGTTTTATCACTGTTAAACAGTGGAGTGACCTTTTCAAAGAATGGTTCTCTCTCTCCTGTTTCTTAAGTGGCAACAGTAGTTCAGGATGACTGTTAGGTACATAAAGTTACGATTGCTTTTTCTCCTTGCATAATGCATTACAGTTCTCAGCATGGAATTCTGTCTGATAATTTATCACCAGATTACTCAAACCCTTAAGTAGGGTTTTTCCTCAACTCCTTGGAATTGCCTTTCGTTTAACTAATCAGAATAATATGGTGTCATGAGACAACAGTGCCACTCACCTTTCTATGTTATTTAAGAACAAACTGAAAAGCGCAGTCTCTAGAACAGATCACATGTCCTTTACTGCAAAACATGGATATATTTCCTTTTACTTTGCAGCTTTCACCTCCTCCCCTCTAACTCATTTTATGATATCATATTGTACTTCTATCATTTATGATCTGGGTTGAAACTTTCTATAAGCCTTCTGCCACTTGTGATAAGGGAATAGTTCAGGAAGACTTCCTTCAGCGTTAGGGAAAAGTACCATTCTTGTGATCTCCTGTCCAAATTGAAATCAGGAACCTTCTTAGAAAACCTTTCCTCCCCAACAGATTTACCATGTCTGCACATAAAATGTTCCACTCAATTCCAGTGTTTCACTTCTTGGGAATATAGTTGATAGACCCAAATTCAGAGACCAAACAGTTTTTGTGTACCTAACACAATGTAGTTCAAAATAAAGCAGCTTAATGCAGTAACTTTTGTGTGATAACATTTTAGGAATACCAATAATGCTTTACTCCTGTCTTGACAGACCTCTAGCAGTACACCTACCAGGGGATGCTGGATAGCACATTGATCCACATGCATTCAGTATCTTGTATTTTTGAATTTTCACAAATTCTGAATTTATTTACTTTGTCTATACTCTAGAACACTACTTCACTCTGCTTTTCTTATAAAAAGAAGTGAAGAATGTGACTTAATTGTCCAGTCGTATATTTAATCATTTAGGTTTTGATTATGGCAGTGGTTTTTTTTCTTAACAATGACCACGGACACTAGATTTATGTTTATGTTCTGTTTATCTTTTTTTTTTTTCCTTTGAAAGAGTGTAAAAGCAACTGTCTCTATATTACTGCTTCAGAAAATTACTTTAAAACCCGCCCTGGAAATGCTGGCAAAGTAGATGAATTAATTTAGCATGCCATCTGTGACATCAATGGCACTTGCCTTGTTGCCATTGCACTGACTTAGAGTGAGTGACTGTGATTGTCTTTTCCAGACCCCACAAAACTGTGGGAAGCAGTAATCACAGAATTGCTCCTGGGCCATCTCTTGTGTATTTTCAAGGCAGCTATTAAAAGAATTAAATAATCTGGACTAGAGAACTGTTTCTTATAGCAGATTTGGCCATAGATTTGACTTAAGTAGATTTCTAGCTGTGTTACTAATGGCAAAACCAGCCACTTGACAAAATCCCAATTCTTACAGAAGAGAATGTGTTAACATGTATTTGGTATTTACAATGGTCTGCTAAGGTTAAATGAAAACATCTGCTTGGCTGTTATTTACTGTAGTGGAATTAGAAGTAAAAACAGAGATGAACTCATGATCCATGGTTTCCTTTCTTGTTAAAAAAAAAATGTTATTAAACATTTCTAAAACATTTCTCATTTTATCCCCAATTTAAGAACTATAGATATTAAGAATGAGGAAGAGGTAAAATTGGCTTTCCATTATAAAGCTATTTACGAACTAGAAGCACACTCCGTTAAATTTTCACAGAAATGGATCAGAATTCCATCATTTGAAAATTAGGAAATGTGAAGAAACATCTTTCAGGGCTGATGCAGTTTGAATCTGCGGTCAGGTTGTGTTTAAAGTCTTCCAGTGAAACTATCCCTTTGGACTGGAGAACAGGAGACGTTCATACAGGAATGACCTACCATGTACAATTTTGTTTAAGCATAAGGCATGCTTGCATCCCTGTCCCAAATTCCATCTTAAAGTGGTTTCAGGGTTTCATCTTAACCAGAACATTGAGTCTACCTTGTCTTTCTTCATTCACTTACCTCCTAACCTAAACCTGTGAGGTGTATCTTTAGGAGAGCCAAAGCAGCTCTTTCATTTTTCCTTGACAGGGCTAAATTGGTTAAGAAGATCTGATTACTTGTGTCTATGGTAGAGATGTTCATGGGACAGGACATTTGGACCCAAAGTCTGGTTTTGTTGGATTTCTAACTAGAACATGGGTTGGTTTCTTCTCCAGTCACGGACACTCTATTCAGACAGACCAGCCGCTGAGATCTGAGCTGCTATCAGGACTCCATTCATGGTTTCTTGAAGCATTATGTTATTGCAGAAATTGCAAGGCACAGTCATTTGTAGTTTCTCTTTTCTAGCTATTTGTTTTTACTGGAATACACAGGGAAATATTTGCTATTTGTATGTAATTATTCTTCAGTTTATGTTATCTATATGTATATAAACAACTGACCATCCAACACTCTACAGGAGAGTCCACTTACATTTCTTGGTTCTGTGGGACTGACTGTAGGGTGTATACTCCCTGTATGGCCATATACATACCGTTCTTAGGAGTGGGGTGGATGTGTGACCTACAAGTATCAATAAGGATTTCTGACTGGCAGTGCTGTCATGTGAACATCTACAGTACAGACTGCCAGCATATCTTGAGGGATACCTCAAAGTAATACGATTTCTTTCTTGGTTCTGTGAAGAACTGTCTACTGCAAGCTCAGTTAATTTTCTCATTAAATGTCAGGAAAACGATCACTGGAATGAGGGAAGAGGAAAAGATTGTTATTTGCTTCTCTTCTGGTCGTGAAAGGAAGCATTGAGGTTTTGCAAATGCACAAATCTTTAGTGGGAGCCAGTGAAAGAGTCAACAGAAAGAGTGATTGTCTCCTGATACAGAGCATTTTAGGCTAAATTAAGAGAAATTATATATTTCTTGTAACCGGTTGTATTTCTTTCTTTTACTTCTTCCCCTTGTAGAATGCAGTTTTCCTTTACTGTGTGAGAGAACCAATGTGATTACCTGGAAGTGCAAAATGTGCAACATATGATAACTTAAGGCTGCCATATTGTGTTTCAGTATTCTTAAAGTCATTGTTCAAATGTCAGGACTTACCCCCAAAGTCATAAAAGTTTAACTTTTTAAAAATAAATTCAACTTTGTATTGGCTGAAGATAAAGTCAATGTTCCGAAGATTTCTCTCTGCAGCTACAAATCTAGAAATTAATAATTTCCTAGTGAGACCTCCTGTACTTCTGGAATCTTAATTTGATCAACTGAAGTGACAATAAGAAAGTACAAAAATTTCTGAGCTTTGCGAACAAATTGCAACAGCTAGTAGCTGCTATTCTGTATTTCCAGAAGGGTGTTAAATAGTTCCCTTACATATTCGTTACGTTGTGATGATCCAGTTACTGGCAAGATGGCTGACTTACTATTTTGTATTTAGGGTAACCGGGGACTACCTGGACTACCTGGACCCCGTGGAGCAAAAGGTGATGGCCACAAAGGTGAAGCTGTAAGTACAATTTTAATTCTGTACTTTGGATTCTACAAAAAAAAAAGAATTACCGTGTGATAACTGAATATTACTTAACTAAGTGCAATTAATCTTCTCTTTCATCTTTAGCTAATTTAAGTATTTCATATATATTTCGAATTCCTTTCCTGCCCTAGATACAGTGCCAGTTCTACAAGCAGTAGGAACCAGATGTAAACTGTTCTTATTTCAGCATCACGAAAGGGAGACCATGTAATTCCATAAAAATCTTCATGGCTGCTCATACATGTTTAATATAATCACTGCTTTGAATTCTTTTCCTTCCCTCCTTCCCTCTCTCCCTTTTCTTTACTGTTCTTTGTTCAAGATCTCTAATAACATCTGCTTGGCCAAATCCTGCAGCGTTCAATTCCTTGGTTTTTCAGCTGCTTTTCATACTGGGGGGTTAAATCCTCTTTTTTGAAGATTTTCTCCCCCCTTGCTTTTCTGATGGCTAGTTCCAGAGGGCGTTAATGCCTGAGTATTCCAGCTGGCACATTCCATTACAAGGGCATATCATCCTAAATTTCAGTCATCCAAAGCCACACAGATATGTTTGACCAACCTTTCACTAGAAAGTGAAAATACTGTTGCCATCCTTCAACCACCACATGTCAAACGTCCATTAGCACTATTTTCTTCACATCTGTAATCCAGCTTTATTTCAAACTACAACCACAAAGACGCTCCCAAATACACTGAGGTGGGACCTCAGTGCTTTCAAGTAAGTCATGGCTCAGCTCCATTTTTTATCATTCCCAAGACTGATCTTGGGAGGATCCTTTGGGATCAGAATTAGTTCAGAGGGCATTCACTCAGAATTCCTGGTGTAATGCCATGTACCTGACACATTTCACAGCACACAGGGACACTAGACCAGCTCCAGATTCCTCGGAGGGTCAAGGAGTGCCAGTAACAGACCCAGATCCATTAAACAGAGAACATGCAAACAAATGAAAAAACCCTACTGTCATCCTAAATAAAAATGAAAAGCAAATGCAAAGGCAATCATGGAGAAGGCAGTGATGCAAATAGATGACTGATGAGCTTTTAGTAGGCCTTAAAATGCCTCACAGGAACTGAAGTTTTAAGCTTTACAAGTTAAGATACCTGTTTAAACTATATGAAAAAGAAGTATTGGTAGATACAGAATCAAAGAGGTCAGTGAGAAGTTGAAAACTTTTAATTTCTAATTCATCAAAGAATTGAAGAGAAGCCTGGTTTGGTAACTACTGATTAATAAAACTATACAAGTGCTGGTTGGAGTCTGCCTAGTCACAGGATGACAAACTTATGTGTATGCGCTTCCTGCATTTCTATTAGTGACTAGGCAATTAAAAAAAAAATGCTTCACTCTGCAGTAGTATTTCTGAAATCATGTCTATTCTAGGATTCCCATCTGGAACTGCCGTAAGAGTCATGCTTCTCTGCAATTCAGTCTCAGGCTTCAGTAAAAGCTGGTTGTGTTTCTCCCTGCCGCAAATACACGTCCTTGAAATGTGTGAAGGTTCTGTTGTGCTGTAGCATGCATCTTTCCCCTTCTCGGGCCACCTTTCCATGCCCCGTGATCTGGAAAGGCCAACTTCATAAATCACTGACAGACATGGACAAGATTTATGTAGCTAAGTCTCTGTTGCATGATGGGGCAAAGACACTCCCCTATGAACGCTGAAAGGGAGGCTCCTTAGCATGAAGGGCAGCTGAAGGGGCAGTGACAGATTGAGTGGGGAGTTCAGGAGAAGAGACTATCAAACAAAAGTACACCAAAGTATGTTAGGGTTACCCAACTCCCAGATTTAGACGGGTTAGCTCTGGTATCCCAGATGTGTAATGTCTGCAGTGTATGAAGCATGGAGCGATGTCTGCTTTCTCACTGGTTTCTCTGAGCTGAGAACAACTCTGGTGTTCTTAAGTCAAGAGCTGGACTTTTTTTCCACCACTCTGGTAGCCTTTTCAGGTTTCCGCCTGGGACTGAGGATGACTGTTGCTCAGTACACATCAGAAATGTGAAGAATTTGACAAAATACAGCAAACGCAAAGAGATTAGTAACTATTACTGAAATTTTCTTCTTTGTTGAAGAACACAAATACTCTTCCTTTAGGGCAACTACTGACATGCTTTATTCCTCTGCTGTACCAGGGACCTCCAGGACCAGCAGGCCCCCCAGGACCAGCAGGCCCAAAAGGCGTGGGAGATGTGGGACCAAAGGTACTTGTACAATGGTAGTACGTGCATCTGACTAGTAGACAAGGTAGACAAACATCTTCAGAAAAATGCATCAGATTAGAATGGCATATATATGACAAAATGCTGTGATCTCATCTCACGCTTTCAGTTAAAAGAAAAGCTTGCGGTAGACTTTTCTGCCATGATATATACAAACCAGTTCTTGCTTTATCCCCAGATCCGATGCAAATCTACAGGTTTTCCATACATCCAAAGACCCAGGATGTTTCTAGATGCTGGAGTTTCCATGTGGAAGTCAGAATCCAACACAGGCAGAGTATTACCTAATAATTATGCACTTCCTTTCTCCTACAGAAGTGCAAGGGACAAGGACCTAGAGGAGTCAGGAAATGTTGGTTACATGGAACTAGTAAGGTATTTTTAAAGTTCCTAGAAGTGGATTCCTAAGAGAAGACTACAAACCTTCATCTAAAATTAATACTAGTTTAGAGGCAAAACTCAGCAGCAAAAGAAAACCAACCCAAAAAACTGATAAAGGGATTAGAAATACAACACTCAAACACTTCCAAGTTTTTTTGTAAAACACAGAATAGCTAAAGTTTTGTAAAGTTCTAAGCAATATGTAATTCACCTAAAAAGTCCATTGTAACTACTATGTTATAAATGGTTGGAAAAAGGAGACTTAAGAATAAAATTGTACAAGAAATTGCTTTAAAATATCCCACAGAGTGGTTTTATTAATGTTTTCCTCATTACATATGTGAAATAGGAAACAGGCAGCCTGTTGCAGTAGAAAGCAAAATAAATATCGCCCAAACAAGTTTTTTCCCAAACAGAAGGAACTTTCAACTTCAGTTCCCAGAACATGAGAATTCCCATTTAAAATAAACAACAACAATAACCTCTTAAAAACATATCCACAATACAGGAAAAACTGAAGGATGTTCATCCTTAGAATGACCTGACCCTAGAATGACCATAGAATGGCCTGACAATGGGATCTGGGAAACCTGGCTTTGTACTGCTATTCTGAATTACTGCTTATCAATACAAGACATTTCACATAAAGTAGTGCAAGGTCTGTCACATGACGCAAACTATTAGAGAACTAAAAGCAATTTCAATTTTGTTATTCAATATAGACTTACAGAAAATACATACAGCTAAACTAACTAGATTTTTTTTATATGAGATTATATCTTTTCCAAATAGAGATATCAGACTTGATATAATACAGTCTTATAAGACATTTTTCTTGGTACTACAGAAGAACATTTCATGAAAACCCTAGAATCTTGTATGAAATTATTAAGGCAGATATTGATAAAAATGTAACTTATGACTACAGAATGTCTAGGGACATCATTACGTCTGGAATTCCCCCTCACTTCCTAAATGCATAGTTCTGGAAGGTAGTGTTTCCCAAAGAAAAGGAATTGGAAGTTCATGTCAGGTAATCAAATAAGATGATCTCCCACTGTGATGCCAGGGTTGAAAGATTACAAACCCCAGAAATATAGATCAGAATTTCAGTGGGAATATAAGGGTTTAATATAAAGAAATTTGAGTTAAATCCAAAATGGAAATAAAAGACCTTTATTTTTTTTTAAGTGAAAGAAAACCACTAGAATCATTACAGTGAAATTTCTCACAAGTGGAATTTTTAAAATCAACATTTGTGGTTGTTCTTCTGAAAAGTATCACAAATATACAAAGTATACAGCAATGCACTTAGGAAAGTCATAGTGCCTGACTTATATGAGAGATCAAAAAGTGGGTCACAAGTCCCTTTTGTTCTTATAATCATGAATTCATGTAATTGCTGGGACAAGCGATTCTTCGGCTGTATAATTATTAGGAAAGTTCCAACACAGATCATGAATGATGGAAGTACAATATGGCATCATAAAATGTCTTAGAGGGGAGGAGGTAAAAGCTGCAAAGTAAAAGAAAACATATCCAGTTCTTGCAGTGGAGAACATGAGATCTAGCCTTTTTATCAGTTATTCTTAAACCACTGTAAGTCTTGTGATATAATAACATATATATTTAATTAAATCATAGATTAGCTATTATAGTACTTAGAGTTTTCACTTTTAGCTCTAAATGATTTAAACCATTGCCAGCTGAAGTGAGGTGCTCATACTCCTTTATAAAGACATCAAATCCTTGACAATCTCTTCTCCACCCATGAACAGCCTAAGAAGTATTACCATCCACCCAGATCTGTGAGCTGAAGTTTACTCAGGGTACTAGTAAAGGAGGTTCATTGGTAGTACCTTTTGTGGAGGAATATGACCTGTGTTGTGTTAGTTGGACGTTACCACTTAATAATAAATTTGCCAATACGCCCATTACTTCAACTTGAATTTGACTGAGCAAAAGTGAAATAGCTGTGACCAAGAGGTGAGGCTCTTATAATTTAATAGTGTTTAATTACAACAGGAAATAGTACAACGGAATATCTAGTAATAGAAACTCTCACCCTAACTCATTATCTATAAAGAAGGCAAAGGCAAACTGATAAATTGTTATCACTACTCGCATGTGTTTTCTGACAATTTCAGGTCAGATCAGGGTTGTCATGTAAATTAAAAGTATCTTACTCATTTCCATCAAGTCATTGCCATTGTTACAAAAATTGTCAGAATTCAGTAGCTTGATTCTAAGAACCAAACTGTTGAAAAACATGGATGCAAAGGAAGCTGTGTTTTCAGGTTAATAGAACAGGTTGCAGGAGCTGGGTGTGATACAGCCTAAGGAGCAAGACCTCAGCATGTGCAGGCAGTCTAGTTCAGGTAGCCACACGTACAAACTCAGAGACTTCTTGGGTGATCTGCATGGGTGTTATAGGCTGGATGAGGAGCGTGCTGTTGAAGTGAATCTCCAATGGACCCATTTACTGTGCTTTGGGTTCCAGACCAATAAGAGGTCTGAGCGGTCCCACAACCCAGGAAGTGTGTGACTGCTGCACCAAAGCATGCATTATCCAAATAGATAGTCACATCTGTGATTTAGTTCTGTGCATCCACACTAGACATGACGTAGAGTACACTGGAAAAAAAGAAACGAAGTATACATACATCTCTTCTCCCTTCCTGATTTTTTGCTCCTGTTTGCTTATACAAAGATTTGAATCCTTAGTCTCTACATAACTTCCTGGTAGCAAAGGTGCTGCAAGGAAAAACAATTCACTTGAATTGCAAGAATTCCCCCCGAACTTAGTTCATAAAATGGACAACCTTCTGTTTTTTCAAATAAAATGTAAGTGCATTGGCTACCTCTCATCCCTTCCACATAAAAACGTGAATATAAGAACAGCAACAATCTCTGTGTATAAAAAAGAACATTTATTTGATAAAAGAGACTCATAAATTTACACACTAGTTAATTTGAAATTCCTTTGAGTATCATTATATAGGAATGTTCCACTCAGCTGAATCAGAGCTCTGTTCTCCCCACTTTCAGAAATGGCTCACATATGTGCACACTGCTAGATAGGAATTTTATGTATCAGAGGTCAAATTCACATGAAAACAAAATTGGAACATGTGGGATGCATTCAATCCTGGCAGCACCCTGTTTTCTGTAGCATTAAAACAGAAGCACATAATGTCACAATATAATAAAAAATTGATTTAAAAGCACTGTTCCCAACTAGGAGGTGGGTTACAGACATTCAGAGCAAGAGCCTAACGCTAGAAAGCAAGCTTCATTCTCAGTAACTGGATAGCAGAAGGATTATTAAACCCCCTAGCGTGGTCCCTAGTGCATGAACATTTGGGCTGGATCCAGTCGCAGTATAAACAACTTTTGCAGCTTAGGCCCTGTCTATTTGAACTAAACTGGAAAGTAGAGATACAATGTCTTTTTTTTTAATATGTTCTTCTTACAGGTACCATTATATCCACTAGCTCTCACTAAAAAGAGTATTGCAGTGTCCGTTGTACGTTTCAGTATCAAATATACATGCTTCACAGTAAATGAGGTGTATATATTTGGAAGCCAAGATTTATTTTTCATGTGACTATTAGGTCATTTAATGAATTTTCTTGAACGAATGGTATGGAATAGACTTTGGAATGCCATACTTTACACTGTCTTGACTCAGGTCTTTATTTCTTGTTTCAGTGGTGTTTTTCTAGTTCAGTGTTTTGCTGATGGTGACAAGCTTGTCTACAAGCACAATACAGGAAATAAATTAGACCTCATCAAAGAACAGTACTAATCCTTCTTGAAATTAATTCTCTGGAGGACAGTTTAGTGTCACACCTTAGGAAAAAAGAACAGTTCCACTTTGCAACTCATAAAGGAAAAAAAAAAAGTCTTTTTTTTCTAAGCCAAGAAATACAGAAACTTTGAGGATTACTCGAAAGCTCTACAAAAGAGCTTTTCAGTGAGACATCTGGTATTAACTAAGCATGTGAGGCTAAAATTCAATCCTTCACCTGCAACGACCCTGAGTAAGAATGTGTTACCCACGGGAGGAAGAGGCAGATGACTTCAAGTCACCCTTACGCTCTTTTTGGTCAGGGCTGCTCTAAGAGCAGGTTGTAGGTATATTGGATACTGGCCCATAAGGAATCATTTACTTGTTTGGTAACCTCCCATTCAGCTTCCATCACAGCAGCTTACAGGCTGTTTCACAGGCCACAGCAGCCCAGGATCTCCTAAAAAAACCTTATAATGCAAAGTCTTACCTGTGTATCCACCTCTTAGCTCTGGCACCTCTGGCAGGTTTCAGAGGGAGGCTTGGGCACGGAAAGCTTTGGCTGCCCTGCGCAACTTTTGCTCATGAAGGGTTCTCCTACGAACAGCTGAAGGTTGTATTATGGTTTGCAGGGACATTGAGGACCAATAATTATTCCTTTGATAATAGATGGTACTAAACAGGAAGATGACTACATTTGCCTAGGCTTTTGGCCTAGTAATTCCTAGTAATATGACAATCTCAAGCTAATTGTAAGAAAAGGCATTGCAGGAGGAATTGAGGAACCGGGCATGTTTCAAAAGATCAGGAGTATCTACCATTCATCCCACTGCAGAGGGGCACTTCCCAGTACCATGTACCAGGCTTAAGTGCTATGATCTTTAAGTACTTAAGATTGTAACCTTTAAGAGTTTATAGCTAGAATTTGGGGGGGAAAAAAAGAAGACAAGAAGCTCAAGGGCATTGCCAATATCTTGGCTCTTTGCATTAGCAGGGAAGGTGTGATATAAAAGCCTCAGGTCATCTGAAGAAGAATACTACTAAAGAGAGTAGCTCTCTCTTTAGTTCTCTTTTCCAAACCAGACTAGACAAAACCATCAACTCCCCTCTCTGATCAAATCTGAGGGATAAATTTCCTCCCAACTGAACATGGCAATCAGTTTAACCTAATGAGCTTGACACACCAATTTAAAGCTAAGAGCATCCGTGTACCACACCTATGCCCTGACTCAAATTGCCTAGTTTGCAGTGCTTTGACAGAAAGAGGAACTGAAAATAAACTCAGAAGCCAAATGTTACATCAAGAAGGAAAGCATTATAAACTCAATATAAGCCTTAGTGTTTGGATTCAGACTTCCCACCCCTCCATATCCATCAAACCTTAGCATAGTTTGGGCCCTAATATATTTACATAAATAGCACATATGTTGGGATTTAGCATGAGAGTATCATAGCCATATATAAAAACCACAGATTGGAGTGATCTCTCACTAGAGATTGAATCTTGGGCATTTCACCTAAAAGCAGTTGTTATAATGACTGCACATATTCCTCCCAAAAAGTAAAGGAAGTCAGTAAGAGTCTGTACTTTTGTTTCCTTCTTTTTTAATCAGTTTGGTATTGTTTCTTTTCACCTACCACAACTCCTCATCTGTGATTTGTGTGATTCATACTTGCACGTCTCTCCTAGTTAGAATGCTCCCTCTGCAGGCACAGCCATTTCTACAGCTTTTCTAAGTGCAAACAATTACAAGGAAGAGTTTTTATAATGAAATTTTTTATTTTGTCAAGAAATACAATTTCTTCTTGGCTCTGTTGTTAATATATTGGATGTTCAATAGCTTATCAGAACATTTCTTTCTTTTGCACTTGCCTGCACAGGCATAGGTTTAGGGACATTTGCTAAACCTGATTCAGAATTTTCTGCATCTATAACTTATTAGTTATAGATTTCGCTTTTCAAACTGATGGGAGTTTTCTAGTGATCATGTGCTGAATGTCTGCCTGTTCCCTCATTTGTTCAGTTACGGATTGAGGAAAACAAAATTGCTTCTTGTGTCTGTGTGCCTTCCCCTACCAGTAATGTCCCTTGACCCCCATCTCCTTTGCTGGCCTTGTCTGCAGCAGGAGGGGCAGCACCGGACTCAGCGTTACCTGCATTCCCCCGGGCCAGCCAGCTCCTGGTTAAGGGATGAGCCCCCTCTGGGTTTTTTTCTCCACTAAAACCATAAATTGAATCTCTCTCCTTTACGCAGCCTCCAGTTATCACCAAAACTGTTGAAAATGAATATGCTCAAGGCAGCTACATTTCTGATGGCTTTGGCTGAAATCAACTGATGAGTTCAAAATATACTGGGAGAAAAAAAAGGACTAACACAGACAAGCAGAAATGCAGGCAGACCATCCCTTAAGCCTCATTTCCTCAAGAAATCAAGCTAAACCTATATGCATTAAGGCTTTTTAAGAAAACAAAGAAAGGGCTGACCTTTTTGTTATTCTGTATCAATGTTATTAAAATTCATTTAGTTTTCATAAACACATTAGTTTGACAGTTCTGGAAATTAAATGTCTCTAGTTTCAGAACAAGCACAGTACCAGTAAAGGGCATGATCACTGTTGTGTCCCACTAGTAAGCTCCCTGTCCATCCTGGTAAGCCCCTGCAGAACGTGATGGAAAAATGGTGTTGTTTCCAAATGAGTTTACTTTTCTTTTTCTTTTGTAGCTGATAAGTTTGTAAATTAGAGTCCTAACTCTGTTGGTGATTTTGATCACGTGGACCTTTGCTTGGGGAATAATGTTCTTCACCTAGAGCTAAAATAAGTGCCTGCATTTGGGGCTTTTTTTTAATATCTATCTGTAAAGCAACTAGTTATGTATGTAACATTTTTTTATTTTGTTTTTTAAACTCAGTAGTTTGATTGCTTCATAAGTGGATGAAGAGATGTAACAGTTAATAGGTGATAAATTACTGACATTTCTGTGACTATTTTCAGGGAGACCGTGGAATGAGAGGCTATCCTGGGCCCCCGGGGCCACGGGGAAGTGGAACGGTTGGTCCCAAGGTTTGTACGATGCCGTGTTGAAGCTTTTGTGCTCCTTTGTGATGCTGGCTGCCAGACTCTGATCTCTCAGACACTAAAATACCTTCAACAGTTATTGATTTACATTGATGCAACCACAGGAGAAATCAAGCATGAAAACATGGGCACTGACCATACACTTCTACCAACTGGATTAGGAAGGAATAGTAACTGGATGAAAATTGCATTTGCAGCTAAACTGTATGAGATTACAGCTGGAAATTGAACAGAACTATCAGGCTGATAAATTAGTTAAACGATGCATTTCTTCTGTTTCTATCTATTCTTGTTTCTAAGAGCTTCTCTTGTGGTAGAAAATATGCTAAATGTGAATTTTATGTTTGCAGTTTTTCCTCAATGAAATTGAATCCAATTAATTAGTAAAACTATTAGGAAAGAAACATGAAAACAGAAAGTTAATTCTATAAGAAGCCAGCATGCAACATCTGGGCAATTTTTCCCACCTTCCACTGAAGTGATTTATAATTCAAAAACGACATACCACTAAGAAAAGAAATTCAATGCATGCCTGGATTTCTTTATTATAGGTTTATCCATCAATTATTTTTACAAAGGCAACGAGGAGAAACATTATGTACATTTCTCCACTTTAACTTGTTAAAAATGGATAAGCCTTTGTAACTTTTTCTGTGATTTCCTTAGCAGAGATTAACAGAAGTCTCCACTGCCATTTTGAATAAACTCTGAATGGAGAAACGTTGCTATTACCAGCCTGTTACAGAAATGCAATGAGCGACAGAGCATGAATATTTTTCTCAGGATGTATGTCTGACTTTGCCTTGCTTTCTGAAAGCTGCAGCAATTTCAGTACCTTGGTAAATCATACAGACACAGTCTGTTTAAAAAAAGTAAGTTTGGACTGAGTGTCAAAATCCTACAAATGTGTGACAGTATGTGCTGCTTCCACAAAGCCTTTGAGAATGAAAAATTTGTTCTCTGTGGGGAAACATTATTTTGTTTTCAAGGGTGCTTGTAGCATCTAGTTCTTGAGATAAGCTATGTAGCACAATGTTTTGTGTGAATCCCTGCTTATAAATATAAACAGCATTTTTTACAAGAGAGTCTGTCAAAGTTTGTGGCAATTTTTTTGTCTACACAAATAAGAAGATGACTTTTCAAACCACTAATATCTAGAAGTTAAATATTTGAGCTATGTATTTCTATTTAATGATGATCAAGTTTTGATATACTTCTGCCTAAATACTCAACATATGCAAAATGTAGGTAATTTACATACCACTGAATGAATGCCATTTACTGTATTGGAGCACAGTGATACAAGACAGTAATCAAAAATCCAGCCTGAACTCTACAGAAACTTTTACAAAGCTTGGTCAAATTTCAAAAGCTTTTTTCAATTAAAAATAAAGAACAAAAAAAGGAAAAACAAACATTTAATTTTGATGTAATCAAAGGGATATGCTTCACTTTGTCACTTTGAAATGTTAGATTAGCCTGCCTCCAAAGCACAAGGGCTTTACCTGGCTTTGACTGTATTGACACAAATCAGCAGGAGCTGCTTTGGCTTTTCTCTCTTCCTTTCCCACTTATGATTTGCTGAATGACTGGTGCTCTCAGAGACTGTGGCACCACAGGGGCTTTGCATATATACATGGTGCACAAGAACTAGCTAACATGCCTGGCAGATTTACTCATGCTGGGTTTTATTGCTCTGGTCCTTTGTGTCTTTACTGTTGTGCCTCCCTTGTGTGGAGTGATTGCACAAAGCTGTTGTATAAAGATGGTTTCTGTTGGTTTCTACGTGGGAAATACTGGAGAAAATATCACAGTGTGTCATGGGCAAATTTTATTCTTTCATTATTTTCAGCTTAATTGTTCCTTTGCTTTCCTGGGAATTTGCCAAGTAAAATTACTGAGGCCCGCAGTGAGAAACCATAAGCCAAAGAAGAATCAGAACTAGAGTCTTTGACATGGTTTTACTTTTTGCTTGCAGTGACTTTGAGATTACTTCCTTACTGTTAATAGGAATAGAGCTTACCTCCTAATTCTTTTTTTTGCTGGCTGTTACAGGGTATTATGGGACAGAAAGGCTTGCCTGGTCCACCTGGCCCCCCTGGCGACAGCATACAAGGAAGCAAGGTAATCCAGTTTAATGTGGTATCTGTCCAGTTTCTTCTCAAAACTGTCTCTTAAGGAGATTTGTTGTCTGTTTTTCTCTTTGCCACTGAGCCAGTGAACTCTTGCAAATATTCATTTTATATGTAAGTTTCTTGTTCATTAGGTCTGTAATATTTACTTTTAACTGTTGAGTTTTCAGTATTGGTGGCACCCAATTGCTCTCCTATTGTTCTTGTCGTTACAGATATATTTAACCTGAAAAAAAGTCTTATCTCTGCCACATCTTACCGATTTACTTAGATTTAAAGGATGCTCCAAAGAAAACATCCAGGTTTTTCTCTGGATGCCCTTGTAAAAGACAGTAGCAGAGATCCCCCATGTCCAAATCAGTCAAACACCACATATAGGAATATAAAAGAAATTAGCCAGTCTCCCACATACTTTTCATCAGGTTTTTACTCACCCAGTTCCAGCCATAAGTGCAACTTCTCTCCTTGTAAGGAGAAACACAAACATGGTAACATATTCTGAACATTCAAAGTTAGTAAACTGCCTTGTCATAATTGTGTGGAAGAAAATTATTAAAACTGGAGGCTGTAGTGGAGAACAACCCAAGTTTCTCCTATTTCTGTTAAATCAGTGTGCTTGAAGTTGACCATATGATTGAATATTTCCCTGGATCAGGAGGATTGTGCTCAGCTGTCCAACTCTAGGTTATCAAACCACCAGTGATTCAGTAAGATGGGCACTGTTTTAATTGGGTTAGGAAGGATGCCTCTCGATACTGCAGTTGGCTGTAGACACAAAAGCCACCAGGGAATTCATTGACGAAATAGGTTTTTGCTGGAAAATAGTGACATGCTGAAACAAACAAACAAAAAATCATTAAAATGTACCTTGTTGGCAAAATGTTTCAGAGGAGGATCTTTCTTTGGTTCAGCGTGGAATTACAAGCTTTAACAGAAAAGCACTGATCCCTTCTGAATGTTTTGTTCAGTACTTGCTCTGATTCCAGCTTCAATGTCTTCTATTTTTATATTCATGTTCAATTATTTCCCTTTTCATACTGCAGAGAGCCCTTCCGTTTTTCACTGTGAGGTGTTTCATAGCATAAAAACATACTTTACTGTGTTCTTTCTTTTCTCCTTATTGTGTAACTCTCTTTCTTTAACAGATTCTGATTTATCTTGTCTCAGGACTTCCCTAGACAGAGGTATCTATGCAGTTAGAGTCATGACTGTCTAGACCTTTGGTTCTGATCTGTTTGCAAGTTTCTTCTATATTAATTGTTATCAGTAGCCACAAAGCTATTTATGTATTTTAAGGTGAGGGCATAAGGAACTTCTTTTCTTTTCTCTTCTTCCTTTGTTTGCTGAATCTCTGAAGACCGTTTGCTCTCCTCTTGTGGAAAACAGAAAAATTTCTGCCATCTCTTTATGGTATAGGAAAATTATTTCCTGCCTGGCTTTAACAGACATTTCTGAAAGTGTTTCCAGAATCTAATACTTGGCATATATCTTTGTTAATTCTATGGGTATGTGAGGTTATTTATAAGAGCACAATTGCCATTCTGAACAGAAATGTTTCAGCAATCAAATGCATCTGATGATACATGAAAAATATACAGATTAGATAATATTTTTTCTGTTCCTGAAAAAAGATAAAGGTTAGTGGAAATATGCTCAGTGTGTACATATACATCTATCTATCTATCTATCTATCTATCATCCATCTCTATATAGATACGCAGAGTTTTGGATGCTATGTTGGCATTGTTACGAATAATATTTTAGCATATTTTAGAAGTGTAGAGAACTCAGTTTCATCATGGAAGTTTTCCACTGGAAGAACATGGTCCACTGACACACACTGCCAAAGGCATGTTTGTAATGTAAGGACGTGGAGTTTAGGGATGTAGGAAAGTAACATGTGCTCTGGCTACGGAAGGTCTTTGTCTTTGGGTTTGAAGTGAAAACTGTAATAATGTGGTGGATCAAACTCAGCTGGTGGTGTTTCTATACTTTCCACGAGTTGTGCAGGTACAGTCTTGTCATTTAAATTTTCTTCCCTTAACAATGGCTTTTTAAAATTATGGTTATGTTTATATAATTCTTAGGAACAACTTCTTTCTGAACAACTTTGGCAACTGTCTTGCTCCCTTAGTACCTGTTTCCTCTATACACTGATGCTTGTTGAGCTTCTGTCTTTGCTGTCCTTCTATCTCTTCACAGACATGCTAAGCTCTATTCTTTAGGGCCACTCTTCATCAGCTTAAAGCTCCTATACTGCTGCGTTTGAACTATCAATATCACTCCAAGTATTTTTGTTGTATATACATAGAGTTCAGTCTGCATATGGTAAGAATGGAATGTCAAAAATGAGATGGTTTTCGAGTAACTTTATGTTGATAGCTACATTCACAGGTCTTCTTTTTTTATGCTTGGTTTCCTTTCAAAACCACAGTCTAGACATTCTCAGATCTGCACTCAGTTCATAGAATGACATTTTTACATAGAAGTCTGCTTATTGATCAGTAATCTAGCAGGATATTAGGGTCAGGGATCCAAGGGTGTGCATTTTTACATGCGTACCACTTTGGTTTTTATGATAAGACTAATGGTCATGTTTGAATTTAATTATGTACATGGATTGAACTGGCAAAGCAATAAATATTTTTAAATTAATACAGCATACTTCTTGGTTTTTACTAAATGTTGAGTTATGGTATCTGTGATAAATCCTTCTTATGTTGATTGATTGCACAAGTAGAGGAAGCAGGATTTGGTTCTGCAGCTGATGTTTTAAAGGATAAAACTCACATGTGTGCCTGTGAGAAATGTCAGCTGTACAGGTATGAATTTTTTTAGAACAGTAGGTCTCATTCAGTTTTCATTGCCTGAACACCATCCTAACAATGTCAAATGGGCTGTAACAAACGGCAGCAATAAATCTGTAGTTTTCTCAGATCTGACTTTTATTAGTAGTGAAGGACCACTGGAATACACAGCATATCCTAATTCTGATTCGTATGTATGTGCTCTGCAGACCTGCAAAGGTGCTAATCAGGAAGCTGTGTGAGGACTCTGGTCAGAAAGCATAGTCAGTCCTAGTGCTGGACAGCAAGCATTGAAACAAGCTGGCACAGTTTCACTATGTTTAAAAGCCATTTGCATTAATAACCTATGTGAAGGACCCAGGAAGCACAATCCTGCTAAAAAGTGACTTAAAATAAGTTAGATTAAATAGTTACTCTGTGTTCCTACAACAGCACAAAATAAATTGCCTTGTGCATCCCATTACCTTAGGAATATTTCCTATTTGCAGGCAATTCTTTCTTTGGTTTTTTTTTTCCTAGTGAATCAGCCATGTAATTTGGTGCATCACAGTTTCTTTTCCAGTCTCCAGAGTCTACATAACAGTGTCTGAATTTTTGCTGCTGTAAGAATTGGGGAGAGGGAAGGCGCGGAAGTTCTGCTTACAGAGGCAAGAGACTGCCTGTTAGCAGGTCAGTGATAGGTAGCCCCAATGACGAGCAGAGCGTTTTAGCTCCCTGAGTTAGGGCTAGTGGACCAAGAGGCTCCTGCAGGGCAGGCCTGTAAAGGCAGTGCTCCAGTGGAGATATGAGCAGCGGAGTGCAGTGGGTGCCTTTGCCTAGCGTGAGGCAAGACCACAATGCACCCGTGTGCAAGCAGAAGCTCCCGTCTTAGCAGGATCTCAGTCAGATTTTGAATTTGGAAAGGGAAAACCATCCACGGACCACGACTCGTAGTATACTGTCTCTTCTAGGAGCTGCATCTCATTGTCTAACTCCTGGTGAACTCCCAGCTCATGGGAGTCAGGAGGCTTGAGTACAGGGAAGAGAAGGTTGACTTGGCTGTGCACTGTGCAGCTGCTGCTTCGCCTGCAGAAATCCATGAGCCCCTATCCAGCACAGCAGGAATGGTCAGTGGTCAGTCCTTCTGCACTAGTGTGGAAACATTTTTGTGTTTCTCTGCCCATTATGAGCAACAAAATCCCTTTAGGCCCATTTGTGAGCAACTATACAGGTGTTAGTAAAAGATGCTTTAGTGAGACAGTCCGAGAGCTCTTGACTGAAAAATAAAACTAACTAACCTTGCACTTGGACCTCATAGGCTAGGTTTGGTACAGGTGATGAGTGCTCCTGATCTCATTGACATTCTCTGGAGCTGGTTTTGGTATCTGCACCGGGCACTGCTGTTATGTGAATTATTTATGTAATGTGAATTACAGTGAAGCATTTAGGTACCAGGGAATATAATCACCTCTAGCTGTGTTTAAAAGGTATACAGGAGTTGATCTGAAAAAAATATTTGTGTTACCCTATTAAATAAAGCAGCAAAGTCTCTGGACACCAGATGCTGTGAAGGATTTTCTGTACGTATTTTATTACAGCTGTGTTTTATAACATGTTGTATGCCCACACTGCTGACATGAACATGCTTTTCAAGTCTGTGTGCATGCAGCAGAGCATGCATAAGAATCATTATAAGCAAATTTGAACTTTGTAGCTGGACTGATACTGTCTTTTGAAGTATCAGCAGAAAGATGTTCTGCTCTCCACATTGTGAAAAGCAGAGATGTCTTTTTATTTACTTAAGGTCAGAAAAATTGAGTCAACCCTGTAGAGATTCTGGGTGTGTATTTCTAGAGAACCTTTGTGTTGGACCTCATTTTACTGCCTGTAAACTGGATGAATAACTGTCTGAACCTCAGTGAGGTTACTTTTCTCTTTCATCTGTTTCAATGAAATGACAATATTTCATTTAATTTATCAGGAATAAATTTTTCATTATATACTTTATAAAGGCTTCATGTGTGTTCTGAATCATATCCAATTGCTTATTTCTCCAGCTTCAGACCACTTCTGTCTTGAAAATTATGTGTTTCATTGCATAATACAAATATCTGGCTTTCTCTATGATGCAGAATGTTACAAAATGAAAAGATACAGCATAGATTTTACTTTAATTTTCAGTTAAACTTAATTTCCATATTCTGTTCAGGGAGAAAAAGGAAATCAAGGTTTTCCTGGACTAAAGGGATCAATAGGAATTGGCCTTCCTGGACCAAAGGTAAATCCTAGGTTTTCAGTAAGGAACAAAAGGTAATTTTTTCTTCCTTTACTGGGTGTTTGGTGTGACAGATCTTTGAAGATAAATAGAAGGCAAAGACATTACTTTGTGTAGCTAGCAAGGTAAGTGCCTAATATTTATTGTCAGCTTTGAAGTCTGTGAAAATCCTAATTGTCATTAAGGACCAGGCTCTGAAGTAGGATCTAGAATGAGGTCATACCTGTTAGCAGGAGAATAAAATTAGTCAAATTATTTATTCAGTTATCTTAGGTATTTTTCAGGTACTACAAAACATGCTTTTATTTGCCATGCTTTGGCAAAAAAAGAATTGCTTTTTGACTAATGTCTTTTAAGGGCTTTATTTGACTCATTTTTTTTACAATGATCGAAGCCCAAGCTTGAATCTTTCCTTACTGAACAACTTCCTGGTTGATACAAAAATTGTAAGAATTTCTTACACGTACCTATTCCCATCTTACAAATTTTGTGCAAAGAGAATTTAAATATTTTGGCTATTTAGTAGTGATTTTCAGATGTGCAGCTTCTGATGGGAGGAGCCTAGCCAAAGGAAACCAAGGCTCATGGTCAGCGTGGATGTGCAGACCAACTATGTGCATACACAGCTGAGAACAGTGTGCCCAGGCGGAATGAGCATTGATGTAAATGCATGGTGGAGTATGCCACCTTTAATTCACAGCATATGCCTGGGCCAGCTGGGCAGCCCCTCTGCAATAATTACAACATAGCTGAAATACTGAATTTATCATGAAGGCTCTGTCTGGAAAGCCTGAGAAGAAAACCCATGGCAGTCTTCATGGGAGATCAGAGATGATCAGGCTCCCTAACCTGAAGAAGTTACCCAAATAAGAGTTCAGTCCCTTCTGTAGTCACCTGAGGCAGGCAGTACCCATTCAGAGCCCCAGCCATTTGTTGCCTGCACTAATGATGTTCATGGTATTGTGGTCTACACTAGCTCACATTATATAGCACTTTCTCAGACTTCTATGTTATTCAAGCTACTACAGCTTGGAGCTTTTATGCAACAGTGAATATCAAGCACTTTCACACAGATTCAAATTTCTGCCTCCTAATTCTGTTTTCTCTGACATGCCAAATGCTACATAGTATAATAATAATTGCAATATTTTCACTGTTCTTCATATCCATCTTGTATCTTGACTAATCTTCATGACCCAATATAAATCTCGCCAAATACTCACAATTTTTCTGTTTGCTATTAATGCAGCACACTTGTCACACATGAAAAGGAAAGGTTTAGTTCGGTATGAATTTCATATAAATGCCAAATACCAAAGAGATCAGGTTTTCATATATTTATGTGTAAGAGAGTAGCAGCACCACTGCAGTCAGTAGATCATATTTGCTGTTGCTTATGCTGTCATTAACTTTGATGAGGTTAGATTCAATTCATGGACAGGTAATGGAAAGTAATATCTTTTGCTGGATATTATGATTTTATGAAAGAGAATAGAAACTTCCTTCCAAGAGTTTACTTAGTGGAGACTGGTTTTCTTAACACTGTGGACGAGCTAGATACAATTTTCAGGTCTATGCTAGTTTGAATAAGATCAGAATCAAAGACAGTCAAAAGGGTTCCTTAAAATTGATAGCAATCACCACAGCGAACACTGTAACACAGGAGGTATCTATGTGATTCCATTAGCTGGGTAATAATGAGGAATAATATGAAAATGCACAGTAATCTAAATAAATTTCTAAGCTTTAAAGTTTCAAGTGAAATGTAAGGTGGTCAGGAACTTTCTCAGAGAAGTAAAAAACTGTCCTGCACAGTCTCCTTCTTGAAGAAATGTCTGATTTAGAACCTGAATCTTTTGATAGTATGTTTCATACCTGCATTATGTGAAAACTGTCTCTTGAAATACCGTAATGTTGAATGGTTTTTCTTTTTGGAAATCAAAAGATCTAGTCAGTTGAGGAAAAAAGTGCAGAAGTGCTTCTGGATGTGAAAGTCCATATTTTCCAATGACTGTAAAAGTCCAGGCATGCCTTTTCCTCTGTTCTTTGCAAGCTGCCATTTTTTCATGTCGGTTCTGTACAAAGCTGGTGTGAGTTTCAGTACATTGGCTGATCTGAGGCAGTTACGTCTCTCCATAAGGCTGAATTAACATAGGTCCACTATAAACACTGTTTTAGAGTTCAAGAAAAACAAAGAAGGGTAAAAAGTTATATATTCTCAACACTTGCATAAAGATTTCTTTACCCCTCACTCCTGAATTAAGGTAATTTTTCACAGAAATTTCCTAAAGGTGTTCTTACTGCCCATCTTGCTTTCTCTGAAAGCCTGCTTTCAGATGTTCCCTTCATAATACATACAACATAAACAAGCCACACAGAAAAAAAAATCAGAAAATTTATCTTAAAAGCTCACTGAACCATAACTCCAGCTCTCACTGTCAATGAAACTGGAATTACCAACTGTGTTTAATACGGATGTTTTAAATTAGGGAGACTATGGAGATAAAGGTGATGCAGGGAGCAAAGGTGCCAAAGGAGAGACTGGAGACCCAGGACCTCCAGGACCAAAGGTAAAACACATTTTCGTATTACTTAATTTTACACAGTAGAAATTAGACAAATGTGGCTTTTGTTAATTATCTCACTCTACACGTTTTCAGGGAATTTTGGGAAGAAAAGGTGAACCTGGACTTTCAGTAAGTATGTACATGAACTAACTTAAAAGATAGGAGTTTATTTTGGGGAAATACTTAAAGGTTATGTGAAGTTACACAAGGTTGTTTATGGGGCATTGCATTGCCTGCATTTTTGTAAATAAATAAATAAATAGGTTTCAGCATTCTTAAAACTAGAACACACAGCAAATTAATTAATACTCTTTTTCAGAGAGAAGAAGTTATCAGACTTATCAATGAAATATGTGGTAAGCATTCCAGTATGGAAAAAAAATAGTTCTAATAGAACACACTGGATTTATATTGACTGAACGGATTTGTTGTCTGCATGTTTGTGTGTAAGGATACCATTGATGTGAAGACAATGCTCGCTATGTTGCCAGAGCTATACTGAAGTAATTTGGTCCAGCCCTGTTTCTATTTCTCAGTATCAGTGACTATCAATTAATTCATTAATTGAGTTTTAACTGACTGTAAATCTGATATATGACTTCAATTCTTTTTTATGAAGGTGGTTTCTCATAAAATGTCTGAAATGGTTATTCTTCTAGGTTGTGGTATCAGATGTAGAGTAACACCACTGGAACTAGTATTTGTCATTGACAGTTCAGAAAGTGTGGGACCAGATAACTTCAATATTATCAAAACTTTTATGAAAACTGTCATTGACAAGGTATCGGCCAACCACGCTACAGCCCGCATTGGCATTATCAACTTCAGCCATAAAGTGGAGTTGGTGTCTTCTCTGAAGCAATACACAACCAAAGAATACCTGAAATCAGCTGTTGATAAAATGCCCTACTTAGGAGAAGGCACATACACAGCTTCTGCTATCCAAGAAGCCATTCAGTTATTTCAGGCAGTACGCCCAGCAGTAAGAAAAGTGGCTGTTGTAATAACAGATGGACAAGCAGACGCTCGTGATAAAGTACAGCTGGATATCGTAGTAAGAGACGCCCATGCTACAAATATTGAGATATTTGTCATTGGGATTGTTCAAAGGACTGATCCTCATTATGATGATTTTCTGAAAGAAATGCAGCTCATTGCAACAGACCCTGATGAAGAACATGTTTACCAGATAGATGACTTCATGACGCTTTCAGGTAAAAGAAACTATTTTAGTAAGAAGAAACTTGACATAAGCATGTAAGAGAGTATGGCCTTTCCCACAGCAAGGCAAGGCAGCCTGCTGAATGGCAGCTTGTGTTTCTCTTTTGGATGCAGCTCTTTCTTCTGTTTCTCTTCTTTGGCCAAATAAAACCTTTGCCAAATTTTTACCTCTTGCAGAAACAATAAAACACAATGAACATCAGTTTTCTGAGCCGAGGCCTTCTTTGAGGCAGTTCTCTTTTTTGAGAACTTGCATCAGCTTTCCCTCGCAGTCCTTTTGTGCTTGGCCATGGTTTCATCCCAGAGGGGTGCAGATTTCCTTCCACCTTGACACAACATCTCTGTCTCGCTCTCTCTTTGTTTCATATGGCTCTTGTCTGTCTTGGAGTCCCTCCACCATCTCTTACAAGCACTCTTTTGGATTTTTTTCTGAAAGCCATAGGGAAACCTATGCTTTCATCCTGATTCTAGGGGAAAAGTTGTGAAGCAACACACAAGGGAATGGGGTCTGATAGTACATTGTGTGTTTCTGACTATGGCTTAAAAAACTGCTGTGGCCACAGCTGGAATCAGGAGAAAAATCCAGAGGAAACCTATAAAGACCCATGAAAAAAAAAGTACACTGATCTAGACTAACTACAGACTAGCCCTATAAAGTATATTTTTCCTGAGCATAAACTTATTTTGCTGTGCGGAGCCTGTGGATGGAGTTAAGTCTGGATTTAAGGCATTAACAGGGAGAAGAGAGGCCAAGCTAAGGTTCTGGTCCCAGCTAGGATTAAACTTAGGGCTCTAACTCGGGCTCCAGCATTCAACATAAAAGTATTCCCAGTCACTGAATTGTTTTTGTGCAAATAAGTAGGATGTGTCACTCAGTTTATCTTTTTCCTTCTTACACGTAAACACTTTCTTTTCTTCATTCTGGTTGGCTTTTTTTCTTCACTGTTAAGCTATGACTTCTGTTGAAAAAATTTACTTGGTATTTTTAACTGTTTCTTCTTAAAAGAACAAAAGGGCCTTAAAATCAAATAATTCAGAGAGTCCGTTACTTTATTACTTCTCCTTTGAATTTTGACATAACTTTAGAATATGGTCTTTCACAAGTCACTATCATTAAAGATTTAGGGTTAATACTGCACTAAAAGCTTGTGGTGAATCATTATGGCTTTTCTTGATTACCCTTAATAAATTTCATCCTTTTGTTAATCTTTTCAGCTCTTGAAAATAAACTGATCACAAAAATCTGTGAGAATGTGTCTGAAGTCTATACCAGAAAAGATAATGTTTTATCTCCATCTCCAAGTCCGGAATCTGCAATTGCTAGTGAAGATACTAATAGGCAATTACCTAAAATGACTACTTCAGAAATTTATGTGCTCCCAACAGAAGGAATTGGTTACCCAGTAAGTAAAGAAGTTATCAAATGTTTTTAAAAGATGTGTGTCTTTATTTGTATTCAAATATTCTTTATTTCACCATTCACCAGTCTTTTAATATGCAAATAAGATTGTCATTTGGCTAGACCAAAAGATTTGAACAAAACTTTTAAAGTTAGAGTGAACTTACTTGTTGAGAACAGAAGCTTATAGAAGAAAGAGGGTAATACTGTTTCTTAATTCCAATAAATGCCAACAGTCCTCATATTTTTTGTGGTTCTTATCCATCTTAGAAGGGAGTTGGAAATCTTGCAGATAAGTCTGTATTGAGGCAGATACATAATGTATAAGGCATTTATTTATGTGCAAGGTGATTGTTAGTACAATGCTTCTTGTGGTCACACACTTTCCAGGTGTTAATAAGCCTTCAGTATTGTTTTGCTTTCCACATTGGGCTGTGCTTCTAGGACTCCTCATTCACATTACTCTCTGTCCTCCAGCTTTAAATTCCTCCTGCCCTGCATTGGGGTTCTGCTCTCCAGCATGGTGCTGCTGCACAGATAGACTGGGCAGGTGGAGTTTTAATGCCATAGATAGATATTTTCTGCTGCTGTGTATCACCTTAGTTCCCCTTATTAGGTCTTTGGTATTTTTCAGCCACTGTCTTAGTACCAGAGTAGGATATTTGTCACCTTTACAGTACACCAGCACTAACTCTCTAGGGTATTTTTACTGCTTTGCCTAAAAATAACCAATGATAAAAATTAGGCATTGCTTGCCCCTATAACCTTTTGAATAAACTATTGAAATATTTGATGTATAAACCTTTGTAGCTGCATGGAATGGATAGAGTGGACCACGATACTGGTATTTAAATATGAAGTGAAATGAATACAGACTGGAGCTAATTAAATATTACTGACTTATTGTGGATGAGTCAATGAACTAGCCAATATTAATCCTTTGGATTATTGTTTTTGTAATATCATTCATATTTAAATGATTCACTTTCAAAATTCAGTTTAATTTCTTTGACTAAGAGCTCCCTGAGTAGGTGTGATTGATTTAGGTTTGGGGCTTGTAATACCTCCAGACAGATCTGTGTGACACTGAGGGTCAATTTTGACATTCTTTATCATTAAGAAAAATAAATGTAAACCTGGATTCATAGATGCTAACTTTATAAAGCGTGTGATAAGGATCACAGATAGGATTAGTTCTAACTGATTAGATGGTCACACACTTGGTTCTGGCTGGCCATGGTTATAGTTAAATCTTCAAAACTCTGAAGAGTTTTCTTAATCTGAGTGTCTCAGTAGTGGCCTGTAAATGGGAGGATACTAAATTGTATCAAATTCCTTCCTGTTCTCGGTAGGTAATCAACATATGGGATTAATTCAGTCATTTATATTATACCTTACTAAGATCCTTGCGAATCTTCTTGAATATACTAAAACACTAGTGGCAAATTTTTATGTAAGTTTTAATTTGAAGAGCAGGGTTAGCTTAACACTTCCATCAAGGTAAACTCTAAAATTCTAATGATTAAGCAACTGGCTTTTAGCTAGAAACAGGAAAATGGGTGATTTGTCACTTGGCTTGATACAGGCCAGGACAGATCTATGAGACAATCTTATTAATAGGATGTGGTTCCCATAACACATAACATCTAAACAGATCTTTGGAGGAACATAATGTACATGTGTTTTTCTATCAATAACAAGTACCTAGTTCCTCCTGCCTGACATTTTCCATTTCTTGACAGATTAAAGATGTCAGATCATTCCCAGTGAGTGTACTAGATGTTAAGAAGCACTGATTTACCCCAGAGTTCCTTCCTTTTTTTTGTTTTATTGATATTGCAGCAAAGTGGTAACTGAAACTTTGCTTCAAATGAATGAATTCAGCTCAGTGACTAAATCAAAGGCATTACTTTGCCTTTTCATTCAGCTCTCAGTGTTAGAAAATTATGGTCACGTACTGAGTAATCACTAGGAGGTCTGAACACACCTGCTGTTAATGGTATTTTTTTCATATGTTATTTAGCAAAAGTTTCCTGCATAATTCTCTCAATTTTTTCTCATAGCATGTAAGCCCAGATAGAATTTTAAGTTACAAGATTTTTTGACTCCTTTTGCAGGTTAGTCCACCACAGACCAGATATACTGAGCCACTGCCATCCGCTCAGGATCACGCTGTGACCACCTCTGCTCACAAAGAATCGAGATTTCCCCCGCTTTATGACATATCTGAAACCAGACCTCAGAGTCCAGTTGTCAGTCCTTTGTTCAATGTAACTGCTACTGAAGATCACTACCTAACTGTGTTGCAAACACAGGTAGCAACAACGCACAAAGGTAAGTAATAAATACTGTCCTCTGATATTGGGTAGCAAGTCTGCACCAAAAAAACTAACGAGCAAACCCCACTCCCTCCCCCAATATAGTTACTAGATTTTATCACCCTTTGGTTTTCTGGGTGCTCTGTCTACAGACATCACACACAGTGAGAGCCAGATTTTCAAACCTAGAAGACAGTTGCGTACCAATTGTGTGCTTAGGTATTTAAATAGCAGCTTGGTTCTTACATCTGGATTTAGGCAGTCTCCTTTCAAACTGATTCTGTATTTGTTCAGGCCTGTTCAGGTAACTAATTACTAGAAATGGAATTTGAGAGAGGCATATATATTCCCAGGCACTACAAGAAAGAAAAAGAAAGGTTGCTCTTCTTACTGAAGGAGGCACTTCTAGGATAACGTAACTTTTCCCCAGAATCCAAGCTAACTTTTACTGATATGCTTTCAGATCCAAGGTGCTTGGAACCTATGAAACCAGGGGATTGTCGGGACTACGTGGTGAAATGGTATTACGACAAGAATGGCAATTCCTGTGGCCAGTTCTGGTACGGAGGTTGCGATGGTACCAGCAATAGATTTGAAACAGAAAAAGAATGTCGAGAAACCTGCATTGATTGATGAATAAGTAAGTTGTCTCCATCAGGTCCTCCTTCAATCACCTCTTTTCCGGGCTAAAAAGATTTAGGCTATTTAAATGTCTCCCATACTATACATACATATAGTATCATCTTTTATACCTTTGATCAGCCTTGATATGTTTGTCTGAACCTTTTTGAGGTGGTGGGACCAGAAGTGCACTTGGTAGTCATGGATTTATACAGTGACACAGTGAGGTTTTCTACTTCGCTCCGTATTCCTTATCTTACAGTTTCTAATGTTGTATTTTTTTTTTTGACCATTACTGAGATTGGAGGTGATATTTTCATAGGTCATAATTTCAAGACTTCATCCATAGGATGACCTGAGAACCCGTCATACTATATGTGAATTTATGATCATTTCCCCCCTTGTGTATTATTTCATGTTTATCAAAACTCAGTTTTCCTTTTCCACTCACGGCCCACACAGGCAATATCACAAGGTCCTTCTGTGATTTCTTGCCGTCACCCCTTTTCTGTACTACTGCAGAATAACACAGCTTTGTCAGCTCACTTTTTACTCCCTTCTCTAGCTCACTCACAACTGTATTGAGCAGGACAGACCAGAGCATATATCCTCCAGTGACTTCTCTCCACTGACTATTTATCCCCTTTCCTTTGTTTTATTCTTTTCACCACTTACAAATTAGAATACTCTCCCTCTCAAACCAGTATAACTTTTCTTTGGGGGGAAGGACCTTCTGTTTTGGAAATCCAAGCAGACTATACTAACTGCTTTAGGTCCACATGCTTGGTGAGTGAGGCATGGACTTCAAAGAGGTTGCTTATCAGTAGCGCATACCTTCTTTTACAAAAGCCATATAGCTCATCCCCAATGAATTGTACTCTATTTCACCTTTCAGTACAGGAAAATTCTATTGAACTTCAGCATGTGTTTTTCTAAACATTTCAGGAAAATTAAACAATTCCTTATTTCTTCTAGAAATGACTGCTGTTTGGAGTTTTTAAAGCTGGAAGTTCATGTGTACTGAGGAAGAACTGACTGAGAAGAATCCAAAATGATGTGTTAACATGAATATATTACTACCATGCATTACTGCTTTCCTCACTATGGTATTCACATTAACTAGATTCCTGTATAACATACGTTATCTGCAACACCATATCAATAACTTGCAGTCACACATACACACGCACATGGGAACATACCTTTTCCCTCGAGACTTGTATTAACTTGTTACTACTACATGTGGCAACGATGAGATTCTATTTTTAGGATTAAAATATCAAAAGTGTTTACATTTAACATTTAATGACAGAGGTCCCTTAGTCTTGTGGAAGAATAAAATATGCTCTAGTTTAAAACAGAGTAAGGGGGACAGCCTGCGTCACCATGGTCTTCAGCACGGGCCGCCGGGGAATCTCTACTCCGGCGCCTGGAGCACCTCCTCCCCCTCCTTCTGCACTGACCTTGGGGTCTGCGGAGGTGTTTTCCTTACATGTTCTCACTCCTCTCCGGCTGCCGCTTCTGTGCCCCAGTACTTTTTCCTTCT
>JAVKLA010000073.1:16881825-16903398 GCA_034782735.1 Sagittarius serpentarius
TTCTAGCAACTTTTAAAGAAGCCACCCCTGTGGCCCCCCCACTACCAAAACCTTGCCACGTAAACCCATTACAAGTTCCTGAAACTAGCACTCTTAATACAGCATTTAGAGACATAAATTAAGATTTCCATTAATTAGAGTACCTCTTTGGAATGCAGATACTGCAGCTATAGGTAATTAGAAGTGGGTTTTTTTCCACACACTAAAGCATGTTTAGATTAACATCAATATAATCTTTTCAATTATAAAGGTATGACTTTCATTCAGAATTACATTAAAAACAGGATTCTTCATGTCCTTTAGGCTAGTCAGTACATTTCAATTTCTCAGGGCCTCTGTGTTAAGAAAAAAAAAGGTTATTTCACTCTAATATATGCTATTAAATTAAAAAAGGGAAAAGCACTGAAAGATGTATATAAATGTTTACTTATATCCTTTTCTACTTTTAGCCATAATCCTATATGAACATATCATTAAAACTGAAAATTACGAGCATGTGATTAAAATGGAAAGCAATACCTGAAAGAATCATGCATTATTATTTCTTTGCATTGTTATTTCTTTGCAAACAAAAGACTAGTATCTACACAGGCGGCATGGACAATTCTTCGTATGTTTAAACAATTACTTGCACAATTTTTTCCCCCCATGTAACAAAATGACAGCACGTACCATGCAAAATGAACTTGTTTGCAGCAGATAGGATGCAAACCTAATTCTACGGAAAGATGTGCTTGAAGTACAGTTTAAAAGTTCTTAATATTTTTTTTTCCAAAAGTCTGGCCTCGTTAGTGAGTTTCAAATTAGAAAAGAAAAAACTGACAGCAGCCCCAAAAAACCATCCTGCTCTTATTATACTCAGAACTGATGATCACTCAAAAAAACCTGAGGACACAATTAATTTCTGGGTGACATGGAACAGTAAAACTCAAGGACATTACCTTGTACTGTGTGTCCTGTGATACCCTGAAAATGAAGGCATTCAGTGGTGTAGAACAAAAGTTAAGCTGTTGAAATCAAGAACTAGTTTCCTTTCACAGAAAAAAATTGGAAAGCAAAATTTGACACAACTTTTAATAAGTCTGTTAGGAGTTTTTGCATCAGAAAAATAAATTGCTTCAAAGTATACAACAATTGATATAAATGGACTCTTGTCATAAATAAAATCAGCTACATGTAAAGCTGGACATAAGCAGCAAATAAAATAAAAGGTCAAATAAAAGGTTTCAAGTAAACAAACTGCCTAATAGTGCCACAAAAAGATCATGGAAAGAATCAAACTACAGTTCAGTAGTAAAGCCAGTGCCATCACACCAAGAGTATCAATGCGCTGGAGACCTTTAATAGTGAACAGATGTCCAAAACAAGAATAAACACAAATTTTAGGGAAAAAGAAGAGCAAGAAAGATAGACACAATGATGCTTGCAAATTGGCTGGAAACAGTAGATTCAAAACTTTAAACATACTAAAATATAATGTTAACATACTGTCAAACTTGAAAGATGTATTAAGAGACTTGTTTTCTAGGCTAGGTCTCAAATCCGGTATTCAGAATTCATTTCCATTAGATGACAAAGTCAGCGTAAGAAATATTAAAGAGGCAGTGCAAACATTAAAAAAGAAAAAAAAAAAAAGATTAGCGCAAACTATGACCCTCAAAAGAAGAAAAAAATCATCTGAAGAAAAAAAAAGAAAATCACCAGCATCCCCCCGCATCCCAAAAGGACCCCACAGCAGCCTGGAGTCAGTAACGGTAAGTGCGACATTCGACACTGATAGAGGCAAGCAAGTTACTGAAGTTGGAGACACAGCTAGGTAGAGGTAACTAGGGAGACAGATAGGTAGGTAGATACAGGGACAGAGATACATATCCAGATGAAGATACAGAGAAAAGATCTTTTCATCCAGAAAAGATGAAAAATTTGCACAGTTAAACTCTACTGTAGATTACCTTATGGATAGCTGTAAAAAAGCTCTGAGTGTAACAGGTTCTAAGATTCACTTCATTTCACACCTACCAGGAATATTTTAGGTTTAGCTGCTCCTGGAAACCCACAGCAGCAAAGCCCTCTGGAATTGCAAGGAAGTCTAGGAATTTGCAGGATCTTTCAAGTCTGTTCTAACCTTCTGTGCCTGAGCAGTTTCTTCAGGGATGGGATTAGCTATTGTGCTCATCTCCAGACAAAGAGATACGTCTTGTCTAAGAAATACTGGGGATAATTAATTTGGCAATAAATGTGAAGATGTAAGTTATGAGTTTCCAATAATATCTTCTAAAAGGTTTAGTGCAAACCTTTCTGGTAAAGTTGACAAGCTCTAACAGGTACAAATAGTGACACCATTTGCTACATAACAATGCTAAAAAAAAGCAGCAGTTACTCTTTAACATGCATACAGGGAACCTTCTTAATGCAATTAAACCAGCGTGATCCAGAAAGTCACTGCTTTCTTTTCCACTTTCACAGAGCGTTGACTAAACCTTTTGTAGCAAAGCAGCAAAAGCGAAGGCTAGAAAGGGGTTTTAAAAGTTGTATGCTGGTCAAATCAGATTATCCTGAAATAAGCATCCTTTCCTATTCAGGTCTTTCTGTGAATCCCCAGACTGCAAACTCTGAATGTATGCTCTGGTATTTAGTAAACCGTGAAAAAGCACCTAAGTCCCTGCCGAAAGGACACCTCTTCTCTAAATCTGCAGCAGCACTGGCTGGCAGCATTGGCTCCTGTGTCTCCTCTCTGCATCCTCAAGGGTGTCACGGGTCAGTAAACGAGGAAAGGGCACCTCTTGCCAAATGTCCGCTGCTTTATTCTCGAGTTGCGTAAAATCACAAAAGATCATTGCTAACTGAAAGCATTACAGTTTCCACTGGCAAACAAACAAACCAACCCTTTGTTTACATCACAGGCGAATTTTAAAAGCAAGAGTAGTTTAATCATGAAATCCTTAAATCTTGTGCTAGACCAGGCCAAATGCTATACACCCTAAAAGCTAAAAACGGTTGAGAATAACAGAGGCTTTTCTTTTTGATCATTATAAGGTGAAGCCTTTTTCTGACATCCTTGCTTCTAACAATTCAGAAAAAGACTTGGAAAATGAACAAGAAAATAGTACCCCCTCTGCTCGTCGCAGAACAGCAGCATCTTTTCACTTTGAAAAACTCTACCAGTCTCTTGCTAACACCTATCAAATGGAATTCATCTCTTGCCTTAACCCAGCTCAGTCGCTGTCTGTCCCTAGGGCCCATTCAGACTGTTTAATAATGCTGCCTGTTCATTGACCATCCTGCTGTCTGCACTCCTCCATTTCTCCTGCATCTTCAAATTTCCTCTCTGTTACCCTAAATTGACTGAAGATATGCAACATTTCCTGCACTGTAGTTTTGAACATCCTCAGAAAACTGATTACATGTTTCCTCATTTGCAAGTTGCTGTCAAAGACATTCCTTCGGGGGCGGGGGGGAAAGACTTTACTGATACCATGGCTGAGACCAGCATCCACTTTTTCTAAAGAAAAATTCTGTGGACAGTATAGATTTATTGCAGCGTTCCCGCACTTTTCTTGCTTAGTTGCTTTCTTAGCTCTTTTGGTGCCATCTGTACATACAGCACACCTTTCTTGAAGCTTGCAAAGGCACCCAGCTCACAGCGCATAGTTTAAAGCAAGTTCTCACAGGTAACTTGATGAATTTTTTTAAAAGATCTTTTATTGAAACCAAAACAAATAACTCCTCTTTCTCCACCTCTCAGCGAAAGGGCCGAAGTCTTCATGGGCAGGTGTGTGGGCTGGGACACCCCAGCTCTGCCTGCGAGTAGAGCGCCTTTTCTAAGCTCTTCTAACACTGTAGGTCCACCAATGAGATCTTTGACATCCCCATTATCTACTGTTATTCCTCCTGCAGTTTCTTATCAATCGTCCTTTATAATCATTTCAGTCTCCTCAGACTCGCTTTTTACCTTCCCGGTTGCAGAGCTTTTCCAGCTGCTGCTGAAGCTGAATCTGCAGCAGATCAAGGTTCTGAAATCGCACATGCAAACGTAAGCAGACATCTCGGCTATCATACTTGGTAGCTAGACAAATTGTATTTAGTTAGTAGATTTTTACTTGAGATGGCCTTAAATATAAGTGTCTTTACTTCCAGGAGGATTATCACATCGTTTAGGAGGGACAGAATTCAGTCTCAGCTTCAGGGATAAACGAAACCCAGATTTTGAGCCAAATTCTACTTAAGCTTGGCTTTTTGGGTTTTTTTTCCTAACCAGGGATATGTAGAAATTCAGCCAAATGGGTAAGGCTCTGAAACGTGATCCATAAAGACTTTCTATCAGTACATAAGACCTATTTTAGAGCAATTTCTAAGATGAAAGGAAGAACATGGGGGCTCTGCTCTGTGTCTCACAATCTCTCCTTTCAGCAGCTGTAACCTCCCGATGTGCGGACAGGGAGGGAGAAGGCAGATTTTTGCATTTTATTGGCATGGCAAAAGGGATCTCTCCAACATCTGGCACAGTTGACCCTGGGACGCAAAGAAAACCTTTTCTTTTTGTAAAACTAATGGTAGATAAGAGTTTTGACAAGAATAAAACTGGCAACCACAAGGCTCAACATGTGAGTGAATCCCCCCAAAGAGTTTTGGATTACCTTTAAAATTGTTGCAAACTTGGCTAATCCCAGGTGCTGCTGGAAGTGTTTGGGCCGGTGCTCCTCTCTCAGCACCTTAAAGCTTTCAGGACACTGCAAAAAACCTGCCAGAGCAGTAAAGAAATGAGCGACAATTCCAAAAAGCCCCCAGGCCCAGGACGTGCCTGGGTACATCCCCTTCAGTAGCAGGGCTGGGGAAGAGGGGCTGCGGGGGAGAGACGATCGATCGGCGTGTGGCAGGCATCGATTCAGGGAAGGATTTCAGGGGTTCTGTGGTCTGGGTGCTGCCCCAGGCTCGCTGAGCAGACAGGCGCCGGGGTGGAGCGCAGGGCGGGAGAGGGTGGCTGGGGACAGTTGGTAGCGATTTTTCCATGGAAAGCAAGTAGCTAGTAATTCTTCTGAATTACCATCATGACATAACTGGCAATTCCAGCTACTTCTTATTTCATTCAGGGCAACTCCCTAGTGCATCGTGTTTTCTCAAAGGATAGCTTCTATCAGTTTTAACTACATATTAAATTAACCGGTAAAATATATTTCTGCTGACCAGAAAGGCTGTATTTTCCAATTACTTCAAGCATAATGAGATTCACATATAAAATCTGGGTTTGAAAATGAATACTTTCATTGCAATGACCCTCAGAGAACGCCTGGGACTCCATCAGGCTGCACGCCGCACAACCGTACGGATCGTGAGTTACTGGAGGCACAGGCTGCCAAAATACACAAGTCGCTGTAATAAGCAGAAAGCGTACTGACGAGGGCGGTGCTGGAGGCAGAACTGCGCCCTGCCTGAAGGGAATATCGTGTTTGCAAACAGGAATCTTCAATTTTTGTTCTGGATGAACTGTACAATGTAGTCAACCAAAAGTCACAGTACTCACTGGACATTCTAGAGCATACAGGTGGACTTGTGTGAGTGAAAACCATTCTTCGAGCAGGATCCTGGAGAATTTAGTAGTCACGTCAGGCTTTTTTGAGATTTTTTGACGTGCTCAGTGATGCATTGGATTTGTTTACAATTCATAAGCTCGTTGAAGCTTTCTATTTTAAGAGGAGAAAATCACCCAACAAAAGTTCCCTTAAATAAGTTCAAGTCCACATCAGTAATGTAGGTTAACACGCAGTAAGGATGTTGTACTGGTCCTCAAGTCAAGCATTACAGAACTTGCCGAGTCAGTGAGAAGAAATCCCGGCATCTTAAATGATGCAGCTGCAGTACGGGGCCCCAACGACCACAGTTTTATCCTACAGTGCCACCAGGAGGAAAACAACAAAATGCCTTTCTAAAACAGCAAGTCGTGAACAGGTTTTTTACAAATCACACTGAAGTAACAACTTCCCAAACTCAGCTCAGCAGCAGTAGCTGGTTGAGGACTTTTAAAATCATCCCTTAAATCATCTCACAAAATTACATTTTCTACAGGCCACCGTAGCTACTTCATGCTGCTCAGTCTCTTTGACAAATTTGTAAGTTGTCTTACGACGGATGTTTAAACTGGACGTTGTGTAAACAGGATGTTCAGCAAACCAGACACTGAGCATTGCAGGGACAAGTCTTACAAGGTATTTACACTGAAGTGGGAACACAGCTATAAAAAGGGCCCTTACGCACTTTATTGTAGTATGAAAGCCAAAGAGCAACACACCCCATAACTATATCATGAATACCCTTGCAGCAACCCCACTTCATCTATAACCAGTGCAATACCGCTGAATCTATCAAATACATCTGGCATTAAACGTCAAGCCTAGGAGCGCTTTCTGGAAGCCCAGGCACCCAGGCAAGCCAGGGCTCAGGGCGATCGCAGCGGTAGTAAATGAGAGTCCCCGGCCCCGAGCTACACCTCCAGTGCACAGCCAGGCGGAGAACGTGTCGTGCTGGAAATGAAGCCCTTACGCGGAAGCAGCCTTTGCTCCCAGCTAGATTACCCACCCCGGTGACCTGAGGTTAAGGGCTCTCTCTAGAGCTCGTGCGCTGGTGTGCAGGGAGGTGCAGGAAGGCCGAGACAGGAGTAAAGATTTTGGTCTCTGCTTTTGGATTGTGCCTCCGTGTGCCCAGCATGACCCCTCCTGGGTACAACCTGGGCCACAAGCTGAACTACCTTCCGTCAGTCAGCTCAGACTAGCAATGCCCCGACACACCCGTTCTCTGTAACGCTTGCTCACGTTACAGCCCTGAGAACAAGGCTTCATTCTGGGAACATCATTTCACTAAATTCCTTTTCTTTTTTTTTAATTGGTATACTTTGCACAGGGAAATATTTTCAATTTTATGTATCTTATGCTGTTTTCTGTAGCATCCCGTTCTGTAACAAGAGCCCGTTTCAGCTTTTGAAAGAGCAGAGTCTGTCAATCAAACAGCCACAATGGGATAGGGCAGCATTAACGTCACAGCTACAAGTTATTTGGGATATAAAACTCATTCCAACCATCGCACCAGGATCATTCTCGCTCTCGGCTGTATGTTGACCTTTCACACTTCACGACATGCTAGCGGCACCCCTTGGTCTCCATCTCCACCTGCTCTCAGGCGCTCTGCTTGCCAGCTGGTGATCAAAGAGTGGCAAGCACTTGTCTGGACATTTCCTCCTGCGGGTCTTGGCAGCGCAGGCCCCCCCTTATTACTTCCACGTGGGAAAAACCGTTTTGGATCCTGTTCTCACATTGCCTATTACCATTTTTGATGGCGTTTTTAATAGCAGCTACCTGCGGGCTGTCAGAGATTAGAAGCTTTTGCAACAGCGAAAGGAACTGTGCCAATACCAGAGTTAACCTTCTAGCTGTGCGTACCAAGGAAACGTGATCTCCCAGTTCAGCAAGCGACAGGCACAACTATTGCACAGGAACAGAGAGAGAAGGGAACCTTTACACCCATAAAACCCAGTGTGCATTAACCAGGATACAACACTGGAAGGAGGGCAAACTCAACCTACAATTAGTCACTTAGGCGATGCAGCAGAACGGTCCCTTCCCCCCGTGACGGAAATAGTACACATTAGCTTTGAGACGAAACAGAATAGTCTAACTAACTACCCTTCTGTAAAATGGGACATAAAAGAGATGTTTTGTGTAGTACTAGTCACGATGATGACCAGAACTTCCACAATACTGCCGTTCCTCTGGAAGGAAAGGGAGAAAGTGAAAACGTGGGAACAATGAGACAGGCCGGACACTGCTGCGGGAGGGAGCTGACGGCAACGCAGCAGCAGGGACCGGCAGGACCCGGAGGAGCTGGGGGGAAAACATACAGGTGCCAAAACACCTCCCTGCAAAGCTGGCAAAACATTTTAGGATTATAGGATCATGCAGGTAGGAAAAGACCACAGAAGTCATCTGGTCCATCTGGGATTCCCACTCAAAGGGGAGTCAGCCACAAGGCCGGGTTGGGTTACTCAAGCCTCCACACGCCTGCATACAGGCAAATACCCTAGGAAGGTGAGCCTCATCCTCAAACCTGACCATCCTGAACAGCCCGGAGCTCCTGAGGGCAGTCAGACGGAAAGGTTCGGGCAGGTATTCAACAGAAAGCGTGCTGCCTGGCCGCAGGAAGTACAAAGCGTTGCAGCTGCACACGGAAAACCCATCGTGAAGGTGTTCCCTTGATGAGATGCTCCAGCTGAAACAGATGTTGGAGTTCAGCAATCCAGGCAGCAGCATAATCCAAAAGCATAAAATCAAAAGGGTTTGTCCTCTCTTCAGTCGTGTTATAATCTCTCCACTACTACTACTGATTGATACGTCAGCAGGGACAGCCACATTCCTCATTTTTTTTTCCTTATGCTTATCTTAGAGATGCTACTTCTACAGTACTCAATTAGATGTTTAGAAGTCAAAATACTAGGTGGCCAAGCTGAATGTAATATAATTAACCTTTGTTTAATTGCAAAAGCCATAGGACCAGCTAACATCTTTGGTTCATTTATATGCTGCAAGAGCTTTCTCACTCTCTCCTTGGCCCGGACATCTAGCCCACAAACACATTTGGCTAACAGGACACAGCAAATACATCCTTTTTCCAACCCTGCTTTCATTTTTTTCATGCTGTTAAACATTTGTAACAGTTTCCTCGTTTTACAGTGATGTCAGGAGTAAAATTCCTAGATGCTACATGTAAGAGTAACTCACGCTCCCGCCACTTCTTTAAAGCTGACCAGGACAGAGCATCCAGGGTGGCAGCTTGTTGCCAAACCTGCTGCTTCCAGCGGTACATTTTCGAACTACTGGTGCTGGTGAACCACTCTTCTGTGCTGGGGAAAAGTTCAGACCCTCAGGTGTGATTTTCATACAATTTATGATCAATCCCTGCAGAGTGCTCACCTGGGCTACAAATCTAGGAAGGATATGGGCTCCAGTTTACAGCCGCATCCTCCATTTGAGATACAACAGCCAGAGGACAGACATTTAACAATGTTGTCATACTCCCAAATCTCGTAGAACTCAAGATTTGGCCCTAAGTTAACATTTGTCTTAAATATCACGCTCTTCATCTCCAGGGGCAGACAGCACTTAACAGCACAACCTTCAGGTGACTCCTAGTTAAGAATTCATATGGGACAGTGAAAGGGAAAAAAAAAACCCCAACAAACCCATAGTCCAAGGTTTTAAAGGTGCAGAGTACTAACGCACATTAATTTCTAAGGTTTTGATCAGTTCTTAGACAGAGGAGGAAGAGTCAAGACCTTGACTACCTGAGACCATGCAGGATCCAGAGCTGCTGGGGAACACTGAAAACAGGGTGGAACTGGGAAGCGGAAGCAGCAGGCGGCTGATCCTGTTCTTCAGGTGACAGACGTTACTGACAAAGCTCCTTTCCTTGCAGTGGGTCAGGATTTTATCCTAGGAGAGGAGAGAAATCAGAAGAGGGCAAGGAGTTGCTGGAAGCCAGGTTAGAAATTCAAAGAAGCAAACCAGCCTTTTCGACTTCAAGATGCCAAAGTGATGCCATAGGTTGGTTTTGTACCACTGAAGAACAGTACTGCAAACTTACGTGCCTGCTCAAGTAAAGTTTTAGTTTAAATGAAAGGAAATAAGCAAGCTGCTCGCATCGACTTTTCATTTAACTGTCCTGGTTTCAGCTGGGATAGAGTTAATTGTCTTCCTCATAGCTGGTACAGTGCTGTGTTTTGGGTTTAGTAGGAGAAGAATGTTGGTAACAGCCTGACGGTTTCGGTTGTTGCTCAGTCGTGTTTAGACTAAGTCAAGGACTTTTCAGCTTCTCCTGCCCAGCCAGCAAGAAGGCTGGAGGGGCACAGGAAAGGTGGGAGGGGAGACAGCCGGAACAGCTGACCCAAACTGGCCAAAGGGGTATTCCATACCATGGGACGTCATGCCCAGTATATGAACTGGGGGGAGACGGCCAAGGGAGGCATGCTGCTCGGGCATCGGTCGGCAAGTGGCGAGCAATTGCATTGTGCATCAGTTGTCTTGTGTATGCCAATCCTTTTATTATTGTTGTCCCTTGATTGTTGTTATTAGTGTCATTGTTAGTTCCTTCCTTTACTGTTGTATAAAACTGTTCTTCTCTCAACCCACGAGCTTTCCTTCATTTTCCGATTCTCTCCCCCATCCCAATGGGTGGGGGGAAGTGAGTGAGCAGCTGCGTGGTGCTGAGTTGCTGGCTGGGGTTAAACTACGACATTCCTGTGAAATGCCTGTCTCTATTCAGACCTAAATTTAAAGCTCTGTTGCCACTCAGCTTTGCAAAAGCCTGTTCAGCTCTTTGTGCAGAAGTAAAAAATAAGACAATGACTGTAGCAACACTTAGTGGACAGTTGGAAAATCCACATTCCGTTTAGAAGAACATTGCTACAAAGAATTCTCTCTTCTCTAAGGAAAACATTTTTCATACTTCTTTAGCACAACTGGCTGCTAGTTTGGAGCCAGTCCCCCTGTCCATCCTACCAAACTGAGAAGTATTTTACGCAACAAGTGATAAAATGTGATTCCAGCTCCCGCTTTGGTAGTGACTCAGGCTGATTTTAAAACCTGTTGCAAGTTAGTAACTTCCCTGAAGGCAGCGTACTATTTCACACGCCCACCCAAAGGGAGCCACAGCCACTTAGGGAGTGTGAAAATGACAGAGATCCACCTGGCACCACGCGCTGCTCGGAAGCACTTTGCAGAGCAGAAGGTGAAACTATTGACAGGAAAAGGAAAGGAAAAAAAGCGGGGGGAGGGGGAGAAAGATGGGAATCTGTTTAAAAGACAAATCACACCTCCACAGGTCACATTTTGAATATGCAAAAGAATTCGACACTCTCTCATCCCCAGAGCTGTCTAACACATCAGAGAAGCCCCAGCTAGAACTGGGACACGGGGATAAGGAGTTCTGGTCAGTCCCGGTGCAGACTCCAGCACCCGAGGCTTCAACCTCCCCAGGTAAAACAAAGCTTACGGCAAAGCATTTTGGGGGGAGGAAGGAAAAAAGGGACCATTCCCCACAGCTTGTTGTGGCACCACAGAAGAGGAGTGTTACACGGAGCGGAACAGGGGGCTGAGGGGGTCTGGAGAGAAGAGTTAAAAAGCAAGCCTGTGGGTCACAGCTCAAAACCACATCAGACCCGAATTCCACGGTTAACAAAAGCGCCCTTAGAAGCAGTCTCCCTGCCTCGTCTTTCTGACTAACCAGTGCTGAGAGCATCTCTACAGTTTATTTTTATTGGCCTTTCAAGCAGTCTTGCAGGAATATATATTAGAAAGCTGAAAAATGGAGAGCTCGGGCTGCATTTCTGAATTAAATAACCACTTTTCCTTTATAAATGCCAAATACCACCCTAACACCTAGAAGTAAGATCCCATGATCCAGCTGTTTTCCCCAAGTCTATCTTCCATTACTAGACATGTGGAACAATGAAAACGTTCACTGCAGGGCTCTGATTTTCTCACTTACTCCTTATAGATTTGTCAGAGTACGTCCCTCACTACCAAACTTCTGGAACCCATAGAAGGGCCTCGTTAAGGTGAAACATTGCCAAAAAGCAGGACAGACTGCTAAACATTTTACACAGGCTTATCTTCCTCACAGCTTAGAACAAACTTAGCAGCCCCTGGGTGTAAGATATTTACTTAAATTTCTTTTTAGTTCACACTAGTGCACAGAGAAGAACTCTAGGAAAATGCCTGCGAGCCAACAAAGCTTTCCGAAAGGGAGCAGGTTAACCTTCATCTCAAGGTGTTTCACTTGTGTCTGCAACTTCTGGTAATCAAATACGCTGAGTCTGTTACATATTAAAAAAAAAAAAAAAAAAAAAAAAAAAAAAAAAAAAAAAAAAGGGCAAGCAAAGCAAACCCACACTTACGAAAGAGTTTTGCTCCAGAGTAGTAGCTGTAGTTTTTGTTCTGCTCCAGTACTCGCATCGCCCTGCAATGTGCTGGATCTAGTTCGATCCTGACACTTGAAAGTTTTAGTAGCATCACATAAAAGCCTAACTTACACCTGAAACTTCAGAGAGGAGCTTTTATCGTCTGTTCCACTGGCTGTTGAGCACAGTTAAACTGGTTGACACACACTTCCTGCACTTTGAAATTAAACAGTTAATTAATCCAAGTTAATAGTCCTAACAGGGTCCGTCACAGCACTGCAGGTAACGAAACAACAGCTGTACCGTGCTTGTGCCTACCATGTCCAACAACCACCATTTCGTACGCAGACACCTCCCACCTGCGTAAGTGGAACGTTCTTTACTGCTCAATATTATTCTGCATGAATAGCAGAAAGCTAGCTTAGAAGGCACAACATTTAAACCTTCACAAGGTTTTTTTGCAGAAGTAAGAGGTTCACTGGAAAAATAAAGCCTTTTAAAAAGAGGTGGTCAATTCTGAACAGTTTTGCTTTATCTTTGAGGTATCAGCTATTGTCGGTTCTCTCAGGACCCTGCAACGATGTGGAGACACTGGAAAATGAGGACAACGCAGAAACAACAGCCTGCTTACGTGAATCTGCAACTAGCACGTATGATTAATTTCTCATGTGAAAAACCCCCACCCTTGTTTTCAAGGTAGCTTGCTGTTCATTAATAGCGTAAATGTAACAACAGAAAACACAGCAAGTGTAAGAAGCTTTTTGACTTTCCTGTACCCACCCGAGAAAACAAAGTAGGAAGAATGTTTTTATTAGACTAAATTATGCTGCTATGCTACACTACTAGCATATGGGGGGGGTGGGGGGTGGGGGTGTAAATGAAGACAGACATGAACTGCGTATGAGATAACTTATTTTATTTATTCAATTCTCAACTTAATTTTGATGCTAAAAATTGATCAAAGGCACTTCAAAGAAGGTATTTAAGAATAAAATCCTTATGGTGACCATTCCAGACAAGTCACCAACTTACATCTGCCATCAGGGACACAGCTACCTATAATTGCAAAGTGAAACATTCACAGGTTTTAAGTGGAGCATACTGTCCAGCAGCAATATTCAATTCTTTCCGAGCATTAATAACATTTATGGAGTATTTTAAATACAATATGGTAAAACAAAGCAAATTACACTTTTGGAGTTCCACAGAAGCTTTTTCTTGACAGAAAAAGGACAAAATTGCCCTTCCAAGTGGTCCTGTATTGAAGGATCTATTTTCACCTGCGTGTGCACTATCAACATCAGTAGCAGGCACATCCGAGAAATAACCCGCGCTTTTCTGTTGTATAAAGATACAAACACCCTGCTCAGACAGCAAACTTTCTAAAAGGTCTATCAGCTACTCACTAAAATTTGTACTTCTGGAAGCGTAACAGAACCAATGGCAACATGTGAAGAAAAAGTGATTTTCAATATACACCCCCACCAAAGCAAAACAAAGAAAGTGTCCTTAAAGGCAAAAGGTACCAGGAAAAGAGCTTCCACAAAATGAGGGATGGTGCCAACATCACCAGCACTTAACCTGCTAAATAAGACCAATATAGACTGCAAAAATGAACAGGGAGTTATAAGATTAAAATTGGTCTTTTTCTGCAAAGGTTACTACTACCCTCTGGTTAAGAACAGTGATCAGAAGGTAACTTCTTGGCATTCTCATTCTACCTGAACTAAAAACCACTTAACACAAGCTTAAAATGTTACTCTCTTACACTAAGTGACATTCCCACATCCAAGTGCAAGCAACTGCTGCCTAGCAATTTCAAGAAAATCAATTCAAAATTTTTAGATGGGTCACTTAAACCACTACAGTGCCGATGGAAGCTTTTAGGTTTTGTAAAATTAAGAAACCTCTTTTAGGCACAGAACAACAAAAACACAGAGCAATCATCGGTCTGGCCTAAGGGAGCCTATGTTGCTGTGCTTCAGAAAGGTCCACCCACCTGAAACACAGCAGCCTCCTTGGGCTGCAAAACTACTCACACTCAATAAATACTTTCCCAAAGCACAAAGACCTGAGAGTGAAGTAACAAACTACTCATCGTAGTGTAATATGGTACATGAAAATTATACTAACTGTTCACATTCCAACCTTGTCTGCTGAAGCTTTTGAAGGTAGTGAGATACACACCAATTATTTCAGAGGTATCAGCTCATTGTTATGGCAATACAATTCAACACAGAACAACAGTCCTCTGTTACAATCACAGAATGTAAAAAACGATAATTTACTAGCTTGTCTGGAAGAAAAAAAATTCTTTGCAGTGCTCTTATGCAAAAGAAGTAAGATTCAGAAGCCTAAGCGCAAGGACACTTTAAAACAAAGCAAGAATGGACATTTGGAGAAAAGGCTACTCTTATTTCTCCAGAGAGGCCACCTATTTATTACAAGGTTGTATGTTCTTAGCCTTATTGCCTCAAGAAATGGAACTTGTTCCTTTGTTTCTCCATTCCCTCCGAGGTCCTGCACGTTTTGTGGAAAGGGACACTCCTGCCCTGCTCTGCTAAACCCACAGCCCCGGCTCGGCAGCAGACAAGAACTAGAACTGCTGCTGAGAAAAGGCTTCACCGTGAGCCCAGCGGGGGCTGGTTTGACTTGCCACCTCAGCAACCAACCTGTGTGGAGCTCAAACATCTCACCAGCCGCCTCCTCTTGCCCACCTGAGACTTAGGCATGATGAAACCAAAAACCCAAAGACAGGATAGTCAGGATAGTAAGGAACACGAAGAGGAAATGAGTTTACTTCACAGGGCAGCACAGGGCAAACACAGGGCAAACAAATCTGCAGAAAACATGCAAGATTAGTTCTGCCTGTTGTAGAAAATCTTTAAATCCCCATGGATGAACTGAGGAAGAAAGCAGTAATAAACAAACAGTACAGTAGTTCAGTAGATCTTCTCATGGGCTGAATTTACAAAGAGATCAAGTTGGCATCTTGATTTCATTTTATAACTTCCTTAAGTATTCCAGAAAATTTTAATTGCATGTTTGAACAATGCCACCGGAGTTATCAATACCATATGGATTTCACAAGATGACTGGTTTGTGCTGCACGTGGGATAAACATTTAGCTCACAGAAGGAAGCACCTCTCAGCACGGTACCATCCATTCTCCTCGGGACAAGCAACCCCTCTGACTAGAACAAACTGGAGACTTTCTCCTTTTTTACAAAAATGCAGTTAAAATTTTCTACTTAGGTCAATTAACATAAAACAAAGCTCATGTCCCTTTCAGTACTTCAGAGGCAGTCTTGCTCCTAAAAGACCAACAGATTTAACCCTGCAGGAACTATTTGTTCAACTAATACTTGCTATATGAACCCAGCCTATATCCAGGGAGAGAAGATGTACGCAACATTTTCACTCCATAAAATATTTCAGTAATTGCCATCACGCTGCAGAGCGATGGTCAGAAAGGAAGTCATGACTCTTTACTGTTGGACAGCAGACAGAAACCCAATCTGTACAAGAACTACCTCTGGGGAAAAAAAAAATAAAAAATGCCAGTACTTTATGGTAACGTCCTCTTCCAGGAACATCCTGAAGGACAGCAGTAGTAAATAAGGCTGGCTGCTACCAGTACGTGCCCTTTCCAGAACAATGACTGGAGGCAGTTAGCTTATGTCCAAAGTCATCAATATGATGAAGGCAAAAAGTGATAAAAAGATGAAGAAACTTTTGTTCAAGTGTGGACACACTACATGTCGAGCTTAACCCCATCCCCCATACTGCTATTCACTCAATTTGAAAAAGAGAAAACCAGAAAGTTTTACGTTAACTATATAAAACACAGGCTTGGCTTCTGAAAATTTTTCAGTAATTAAAACACCTATTTTGTCCCACACCAAGAAAGTGTTTTCAGTTAAGAGGCAGAGATACTCATAAAGCAGTACGGAAAGTTAATGCACTTTGAAAGGTTCCTGCATTCAGGCTGGCTGACCTGAATAACTATATACTTCAGCTTAAGAAAGAGTGAAATAAGGATCATTTAACACTTTGTTCTGAAAAAGGCAACAAGAAACAGATACAGAAAAAATTTTTAAACGTGGAGGGAAAAAAAATATTCAGAAAAGTGAAATTAAGTACTTCAGACAAATAAACTAGATGTGTAGGGAAGCAGTCAAATCGGCTTTGCTGCAGTTTCAAAACAGGACTTGTTTGTATCTATAAAATCTTAATGAGTAAGGTAACTCCACAGAGCATAGTGATGTGAAAATTAAATGGAAACAAACTAATTATAATACTGCCTGAAACCAAGTTATTACAATGCCACTATAACTTTCTTAAAATACTATTCTTTCTGGTTTACATGGAAGGTGTGATAGAAGAGGGACTTCATTTCAACACGCATCTACCTTATTTTATGCTGAGAAATTCTGAGATTAATTTTTATATCCGCTCAACCAATAGGATACGTTAATACAAAAAAAAAGCCACAGGCAAATATGTAAGCAGCTTGCATCACCTCAGCAATTTAAAAAATAGTAACTATTTCTGGGTTTCTCCCTAAAACAGTAGTGATCCAACTTCATACTGTTTTGTACAACAGACACTTAAAAATTTTTAAAATAATATAGCAGTGAATTCCATTTCTGAAACAATTTAGATTACTCTTTTGGGTGGATCTCTGCCTATTCATAATAACCAGTCTGTCACTAAGGCAAAGCAGACTTGAGACTCTATTTTCATGCCTCTCCCTTCCTTATAGCGCAAGGTACACAAAGTAACTTCAAGATATTGAGAAGACTAGAGAAAGCCATCATGAAGTATTTGACTGTGCAGCATCCAATTTCTAATATTAGAACTGACCTAACAGAACATCTAGAAGGAAACAGAGGACAACAGAAAAAGGAATAGAAATACTGTATGATTATCTTTGAACCCATCCGCTATGTTTTTGATACCTTCCAAGCATTAGTGTACCAGAACAACCTCCTATTTCACAGCTTTCGGGCCCCAAATCTTCATGAGCAGAGCTGCAAGGTCACACTGTCCCCAACAGTCAGAGCCAGCACCAGACTCCATTGTACACAGACAGTGACAGGAAGTGCTGCCAACATGATTTTTGAAATAAGAATCACCATGAGTAATTTTAGTCCACAAGCTTCATGCAGGAGTTCGAGGAGACTCTTATTCATTGTACTGGCTTTCTTTTTGTTTTCTTCAAAGTCCAATTAATTCTCAGAAATTTTTTGCTTTAGCTTTTGATTATCCTCCAGTGCTTCATCTTTGCTCTGCTCTTCTGGATTCTTTGCCAAATCAGGATTGTACCGATACAAATACCCATACGGACGGAGATGATAAATCAAATATTCCAAATGATACATAGTCACGGAATCAACGTAGTGGAATGAAACTGCTAGATCGGAGCAGCATCCCGGACCCTAAAATACAAAACAAGTCAAAATAATCAGCAAGAATTGCAAAGCATGCCCTGGATGAAAGATCTAGGAAGAATTCAAACACATACTTGACTTCATGGGAAGAAATTCACTATCAGTCGTCATACGTGTACTTCAAAACTTAATGCTAGGCCAGTGAAATGTATCAGACTTATCTGGCAAAGCATCTTTCCAAAATAAAGTTAGACAAAGTCTTTTGTTTCTGTAATCAAGCCAGTGAAAAAACTAGCTGCCCTATCACAGGTTTTTTGCTTTTCCATACTTCTTTTTTTATGTTGGTGTTTAAACAAAACCAAGAAGCAGCAAGCAGGTCTAAATGCATTGTATTTATATATGAAACAATACATGCTAGTTACTCATGACAGCATCCATCCAGATTATACAAGCCAAATGTGTGTGCGCATGCACTCATGTGTGTGCTCACACATTATACAGTTTGGCAAAATTGCCAGTATCCTACGTACAGAAAGTTGTAACAAATAATTTTGGAACTTTTTCTTTTTTTAATGAATTTTATTGACGTTACTAAACATTTTTAAGAACTAAAAGACCATTGTTAACACATTTGTTACAACTTGTATTTTCTACCTCAAATTCAGCTTTGAGAACGCTTTTCTGGAAGATAGTTTTGTGGGGTTTTTTTCCATCAGATTTGTTTGCAGAGCTGCTAATATTCCAACTCTAATTGGAACTAAGATGAAATATTTAAAGACATTGAAGAGAACAATTGTTATGTAATTGTTATTCCTTCAATACTTTGTAAGCTTGGTCAGCATAGCTTGGTTTTGATACCAGACGAAGTAGTCTCTATCCAAACACAAACACGATAGGACAGGATCAAACACGCGATTTCCATTACGCATCTCCACCACCACTGCATCAGTTACAGATGTAACTGTCCACAGCTCAGCCACCCGTGAACTGCAACCATAGCTAAAGCTGCTGCACTCTGACACACTAAATACAGTACTGTAGCTGTTTTAAGCTACAGAAATGCTCTAGCCACTGAATACAAGTATAAAAATAGACGCTTTACAATGAAAAGAATCTACTGAAGAACTAGACTTGTTTTTTCCAGCTTTACTGTGTAAAAAATCCCACAGCCTATCCTTGATTTTGGCCACTTATGCTGATCTCAAAGCTTGTTGAAAAATAATACCTTTCAAAGTGAGATTATAATCCTAAAAAAGAAGCCACATCACAGATTATATGATCTTCGAAGTTTACAATGCAGAATACCTTCAGATAGCTTTAATTTCAAGTAGTGCCCTGCTCCCCCATTTTTTTTAAACCGGAGGAGATTTCAGATGTGGATCACAAAGGACAATATGACGTTCTTGCAGTAAGAATGTTTCGGCTGGTATACACTATTTTTGTTGCTACAACAACAGAATTTTAAAAAATTAGCTTGCCAGCTCTCATGCCTGCCTCCACTTCTACAAGAAGGGAGACAAGAGTCCAATACAACTACACAAGGAAATCTAACCGTATTTCCGTGTTTGGGTCATGGTTTTATTTCACTTCCAAGCAATGTTCATTCTTCTGTAATCTTTCCAGTAGAATTCATTTACATGTACATTTTAACAGCCTTCAATAAAAAAGTGAGGGCAGCGCAGCTACCAGCGTTCAAGCCAGGTAACACTGCACACAGTTATCAGTGATAAGAGAAGTATGTTGCAGCACATTTCCATTTGAAGGGGAAAAGACTAGCAGGCAGTACAGTCACGCATACCATTACCCACCAGCCTCTCCAGTAACTTGGGAATCTCTTACACAGCGTTAACCAACTACAATCATAAGCGAGTCTCAAAATCAGTTCTATTCCTACAGGTTTTATGCAAAGTTTGCTGCTGAGTAGAAGATAAAGGTGCATCAGTGCCACCTTCCCTTTCAGTAGGCTTTAATGTCACTAAGCCATACTGTTTGACCCGGCTCTGCACAGTGAGCACACGCACACCTTGGAATGAACCACACTGGTCTCAATCTCACGGCACACTGGTAGCTGGAGGAGAAGCTGGGGACACTGTGTGTGAGATACGAGAGAACAAAACAGAAGAGTAACTTTGCAAGGAAGGTAGTAGTGGTGACACTAGACAAACGTGTCAAAAAGGTTTCATCATTTATTGCTGTCCATAGAACATAGCAGAACAGCAGTAATAATTGAAGGTTCACTAGCTCTTCTGGAACATTAAGTTCTTAGCATCAACTTTTAGTTGATTAATGTATTTAACACATCTACACACAGGTGTATCACAGGATATCACAACAAAATCTTCTTTTCTAAAATACACTGAGCTGCTATTAAACTAATTCACACATCATACACATTCATACGCACCATAAGATGTAGTTTATAATATGGATACCAGGTTCCTAAGGACTTACCTCTACAGCAGGATAATAATTATAATTCCAGTACCAGAATGTTTTTGGTAGGTATCCTCTGATTAAGTGATGTTCTGGAACGAAGGGATGAAAGGTTTCTCTACCACTTGTATCCCTAGAATCTCCTGCTTCCACATTAACGACCTCCATGCATTTTCCTAGTGCTAGGTCTTCAATAGAGGAACTGTGAGAGCATTTGTTCGTTTTAAATGCAGCAACAAATCTCTTCAGAGCTTCTTTGCTCAGAACATATCCTGCTCCTCCACTCATGTAGCCCTGTTTCACATAAGGCTTAAACCTTCTTCCAAAGTATATTGGTTGTTCAGGACTGTATTTTGAAAGAAGCCATCTCAAATTGTCCAATATAACATAGGTATCATCATCTGCTTTCATAAACCAATCAGCATCATCAAAATAATGGTCATATACATATTGAAAAGCTTTAATAGTCTTCCAGTACAGTTGGTCCCTGCCTTCTTTGGTTTCTAGGCCCACAGTTGGGAAGTCTTTATTTTCCTCAGAGCTCATAAAAAGTATTTTATTACAACGTTGGGCCCAAGTGGCCTTAACATGCTTGGCTTTCTTTTCTAGATTTTGAGGTCCAGTCATGACCCAACACAGTATTTTCACCTTCTGATACAGTCCCTCTGCAATATTTTTATTCTCATCTAAAAAAAGAGGAAAGTTCCAAAACAATATTAGATTTGATTTGCAAAACAAACTAAGAGCAGCCTCCCCCCAGACATTCTGTTTACAGATCAGAAAAGACATGCAGAGAGAGAAGAGGCATTTGCTTCCAAATGTACCAGTTAATGAAACTAATGCTAGATTTAGGAAGAAAACAAACAAGACTCCCAAAGCCAAGCCACTAAAATTCTTAAAGCTACTTCAGCTTCATTAGATAAAGGAGAACATAAGACCCATATCAAAATGGGTGTCTGTTCAGAGAAGGGTGACTTCAGAAAAACTTCATTTGCACATAAAAACTGTTTGCAGGCACCCTCTTTATAGTGTTGGAGGGCTAATGAAAATTAAAAAGCTGAATCTTTCTGCCATTCACAATGAACACGATTACAACACAGAAAGGTCAAAAAGCTAATAAGCTCTGTTATGTATATTCATGTTAGCTAACAAAAATCTAATAGATATTTCTAAAACAACAACATATTTTTGAAGGAAAAAGCAGATGGTAAACCAGAAACAAAGGATTTATCACCAAATCAAGTTAAATCTTATTTCTAAAAAAATCAAATTAAATAAGTTAGGATACTATGAAACTAGTATTATTGTTGTACTAAATTGTTTTTATTTGAAGACGATCCAACAGAATAAATAGACACAGTTATCTGAGGTGTGTAATACAATGTTTTCCAAGCTGCCAAAGCATTCATTTCCCTCAAAGTATCATTTTCACTCGACACATACAGAGGTATTGTAACTCATGTAGAAGAATATTCCATGGAGAGTGAGATGTGCATAACTGGTCCTAAAGTATTCCTGCTTACACTTTATGCAACGACAGATCAGATTTCTTTGTAACAATGTTCTACAGCTACATGTGAAACCCTCCCAAACTTGTCTTACAAAGTTTGCAGTTTAAATACATTTCAATAGCAAATTACTTATTAACATCTTCTTCAGCAAATGCATTATAATGCATTTTTTCTCATCCAAACTGTCCCAACTCGGACACTATCTGTATTTAGGATTTAGAATGAACTCATTTAATGAGATGTGTCAAATGTAAAAGTACACCTGAAATATTAGAAGGGTGTACCTTCTTGGGGT
>JAVKLA010000073.1:16924730-16956989 GCA_034782735.1 Sagittarius serpentarius
GTGCGCGGAGGGAGCCTGCCCCGGGTGCCGGCGGTCGCCTCTTGGAAGAGCCCCGCAGACGGCGGGGCGCCCGGCAGGCGCCGCAGCGGGCGGGGAAGCCCGGCCGCAAGTGGTGAGGCCGAGGTCCCCAGCGCCATCGCTGGTCCGGATGAGGAAGGGGTGGAGGGAGCAGCGTGGGTGCGGTGCCGTGCTCCCCTCGGCATGCCTTTTCCAGCCCCGCCGTGTCCCCGGAGGTGTAGGCCTTGTGGGCCTCTGGACCCCAGCACCAGTGGCCGCTTGGGGCCGAGGTCCCCAGTGCCGGCGCTTGACCTGTAGGTCCCCAGCCTCAGCCCACCTCTGCCATTGTTAGCGTTAGGGTTCAGAGGGCTGCAAGGCCTGGATTTCCAGGGACACCGGGGAAGTCCAGTCTAAACCGACCCTCTTTCAGTTTGAAACTGTTGCCCCTTGTCCTGTCGCTACAGGCCGTGGTAAAAAGCCTCTCTCCATCTTAATTATAAGGCCCCTTTGCATACTGAAAGGCCGCAAGCCGAAAGGGTTGTTAACATTTCTGCTGCGGTGACGTTACGTCAAGAGATCGTAGCCCGTGCCCGCTAATGATTTGTTCTATCTGCGTCCTATAAAAAAATCATAGACAACCTTGGTGTACCTAAAGGTAAACTTAAGCCGAATTTCTTGCTGGCCAAAGATTGCTTATCATATTTGGGGCAAACCGGGTTTTACCTCGTGTTAGTTAAGTCTGCTGTTCTCTTGGTAGTCCTCTTGACAGTTGAGCGGTTAATAGCCTGTATTTGTTACCTGTGTTTTCTAGGTGTCGGCTCTTGCTTATAATGTTCATGTCTTTATTGAGCAGGTTCTCCACTTCCAGGTAGATCAACAGCCTCACAATGTGTGGTATTTGGGCCCTGTTTGGGAGTGATGAATGCCTTTCTGTCCAGTGTCTAAGTGCCATGAAGATAGCACACAGAGGTCCTGATGCATTTCGTTTTGAGAACGTCAATGGATTCACCAACTGTTGTTTTGGTTTCCACCGCCTGGCGGTTGTTGATCAGTTATATGGCATGCAGCCTATCCGGGTGAAGAAATTCCCGTATCTGTGGCTGTGTTACAATGGAGAAATCTACAATTTCAAACAGGTAAGTGTTGTATGGATCGTATGGCTTTTTCTTTTTTTACTTTTTTTTTTTATTTATTTTTAATTTCAAAATTAGTGGATATTCAGAAAATGTTTAAAACATGGCGGACTAGAATGTCAGAAAAAATTTAAGAAGTTATCAAATGACTAGTATTTAAAAGGAAGTAAATTATCTGGATGAGCTGTGAACCTGTGGTCGTTTAGTAACATACTTATTCTTTGATACTGAAACATCACTTTTTAATTGAGGAGAAGGGCAATAAGTATTTGTATCTTCAGGTGCGATCAGTTGAAAGTAAAGGTGCATTCTTCCATTATCTCTTGGAGAGGGGAATTCCAAGCCTCTTTCTCCCCTTCTTCTCTCTTTGTAATGCAAATGCTTTTAGACTGTCTTGCTCTTCAGTTATTTCCGGTTGTTCTCCAAGCTGTCGGGTATTGCATTTTTATTTCTGCATATCAGTCTAGGTGGGATATGTCACTTACATTAATGCATAGCACACATGCTTATCTATTTATGTAAAAGCAGCAAGCGCTAGGGAGATGTTTCCAGTATGCCACCAAAGTCCTTAAGTGTCTGCAGCTTAAGGCAGATGCTTTGTGGGGTTTTTGAGAGCCACCTAAGGAAGTCTCCTGGGCACAAAACAAGCAGCAACTCTGTACTTATTTCCTAAAGTGTCTGAATGTCCCTGATGGGTGTGATACTGCTGCTGAACACCATCTGCGTGCTTCAGTCCCTGTGCTGAGATGTCCATGCTGCCTGTGTTACTTGGAAGTGATTCAGATCATCCAAATTTGGCGTATAAAGCAGCTTACAATTGTGACTGTTTCTGGATCGTGCTGAAATTGAATGCTTAAAATGAATCATAAACTGAGCGTGGTAGTATCAGGAACATATGAATAATCAGAGATGTCTTAGTACTTCTAACATCACATTTTTTAAGTCAGGCTGCTGTCGGTGATGTCAGTGACATCGGTAACGTCATTGGGAATTTGAATAGGCAGGAGATTTCCCCCCCCCCCAATTTTTAAGTATCTGTCTGTTTGAAAGGTAAGATACACTTTGCCCTGCAGTACATGTGAAATATATTGTACCAACAGTCTGTAATAGTAGCTGTGTTTTGCATTGTGGTTTTTCTGCTGTTGAAAACAGTAAGAATTACTCTCAGTCGTGCTACACACACAGTCCTGACGGAACTTTAATTATGCAGAACTTGCATTGCCATCTGCAGGAATTTTTTCGGTTGTTCTCACTACATTATGTACCCTCTTTCTTTATAAAGAGATTTTTCTTTCATGCTTATGGCTGAAACCTACCCAGGAAAGGCTCATTGGTGAAACAGGCATCTTGTTTAGGGCAATGACTTAGTTATTTTAATATTGACTCAGTTTGATCCAAGACTTTGCCCAATAAATCTTGTTAAAACCAAAGAACTTTAGTTGAAATGCTAAAGCATTGGTTTTGTGGGGTTGCTTGGCCTGTTAGTGTTTTATTGAAACCACTTCTTTCCCCCTGTCTGGTAGATATTGAAAGGACTTTAAGAATAGCACCACAAGAACATGAAGATTATTTGGTCTGACATTAAGTCTTAACAGCTAATTTCTTCTTCCCCCCTCCATCTGCGCAGGCAGAGTGAAAAGGTTAGTTTGAGGAATGGAGGAAGATTAGGCAGAAGGAAATTCTCTGTGCATAAAAAAAAAAACCACTGGGGAATTGCAGTGACTGCATAAGTAAACTGAAGTTTATTTCTGAAGTACTTTACTCTGCAGAGATGTTACCAGTGTCCCTGTGTTTTGGGGCTTTTGTTATTATCTGATAAGAAAGTGGCACCGAGTGATTTGAGACTATGGTAAATGATGTCTTTGTTTCCAGTCCTGTTTAGAGTTGTGTTTTTAGAAGCAGTGGCTGCCTGCTTCTGCCATTTGTCTGTGGGAGATGGGGAGGCTAGTGCTTCTGAAGACCAGGGTCATGGGTTTGCAGTTCAGCATCCTCAGATAGAAATGTATCCCTGAGAACTTGCCATAATGTGAATGGCTTAAGACTGCAGAGTCAATCTACAGTGTCTGGGAGATGATCCTGGATAGTATTTTGAACACAAAAGCCTAATTTCCTTCTTTGGCAGAAATGTTTATATAACTTTTGAACTGGTGATTTTACAAAGGAAAAAAAAAATCAGTTTTCTTATTAAACAATTACGAGTGGTGTTTTTTCAATTAATAAGCAGTCAATGTTTGCAAATGCTTATTCCTTATTTTCTTCGTATTTTTTTCTTAGTTGCAGAAGCAGTTTGGATTTGAATTTCAAACGTTAGTGGATGGTGAGGTTATCCTTCATCTTTACAACAGAGGAGGAATAGAAAAAACAGCATCCATGCTAGATGGTGTATTTGCTTTCATCCTTCTGGACACTGCAAACAGAAAAGTGTTTCTGGCGAGAGATACGTATGGAGTCAGACCACTGTTTAAGGTGCTGACTGATGATGGATTTTTGGGTGTCTGTTCTGAGGCAAAAGGTAAAACCAGTTGTGTTCAGTGCCTAAATAATCTTAGGTATTCTTGTCGGAGACAAACTTCTTTGTCAGGCTTTTCTTCTAAGTGTGAAGAGAAAGTGAACTGTAAGTTCAGTAATAAACGAACTATATTTAGTAGTATAAGAACTACACATCATTAAAACAAAAACCACAGACCGTAAACCTCTAAGATGTTTAATTGTCCTTAATATCTCTAAAATAACTTGCTTATTTAATTTTATAATTCTTTGTGTTCTGGATTCATAACAGTATTGAGCCCAAGATGTTTCATGTTACTCCAAAGATAAATGTAGTCTTTAGAGTTAGGCTAGATTTATGCTACGATAAATTGTTCCTGGTGTTCTATGGCAAACTGGGAAATAATGCCACAAGAACTGCTAATCTGTAAAAGCCAAGAATTTTAAAACCCTACTGAAATTTCCTGCAGCATTGGGTAATTTTCTGGTGACACTTATTTTATTTTATGACAATTTTTTCCTTTGAGGTGACACATCCACTACTCTTTTTTTTTTTTTTTTTTTTTTTTAAAGTAATTATATGTAGTCTAGACACTTGCATAAACAAATCCAAACAGTGCCAAAAGGGAGTTTATTGCCTAAAATGCACTTTGGCTAAAATTGACTTTCACAATTACTTGTGTCTCTCTCATTTACTCTATATCAGTTTTATTATCGGACTCCAATGTAGGTTGACTCCTCTAATAGTGGTACTACATACTAGTACTAAGAGCTGTACCATCTCAGCTTCTTGGGAAGGAAGAAGGGAAGTGAATACTTCAGGGACTGTGTCCTATAACCATCACAGAGAATTACTGGTCCCTCTCTAACAGCAATTCAGTATCTTTTGTGGAGTTTCTCAAGGGGCATCTAAGTGACCAGCAGGTACAAGACATCCTCTTTCACAAGAGGAATGGAAATGAGGTTTGACTGCAAGTCTGATTCTTGGCATTTATTAGCAGTGGTGTAGATCAGTCTGGAGCTGATGAGTTAAGAAATCACTAAATCAATGTCAATTAAGCAATCACTTCAGTGATGTAGTTTTATTACAGACCCCTTGTTAGCTTGGCTACACTTAATTTTAAACACAAAATCAGTTCTTAATTGTAATTTGAATTCTTATAAGCATATGACACCTTGACTTGGACATCATGTAGTCAGTTAGAAAAGTGCTTTTCTTAATGCTCACAGGGATGAATTGCTACTTGCCAAGCAGTAAAACTTGCTGGCTTCCTTTCTCTGCTATCTGCCTCAGCTTGAGATAGCTCAGATCTATGTGTGCAGCCTGCCAGAAGCAGAATCATGCTCTAGCCAGGGCAGACTCTGACTCAAAATGGTTTATTTTAATACCAAATTTAGGATCTGCAGAAAATATTTGTGTATAGGTTTAGTACAGAGGCTGTTGAGTGCAGTATAACTTAACCATCCTAGGTCAAAAACTCTGACTGTTGTTTTTTTTCCAATTTTACCTGTAGGACTTATCAACTTAAAGCATTCAACATCCTTATGTCCTAAAGTGGAACCATTTCTCCCGGGCCATTATGAAGTGTTGGATTTAAAGCCCTCTGGCAAGGTTGCATCAGTGGAATCAGTAAAATTTCATAGCTATAAAGATGAACCACTCCATGTTGCATGTGATACAGTGGAAATTCTGCCTTCAGGTAGTACAGCAAAGCATTTGCTACTTACTTGGATTAAAAAGTGAAAACATTATAATCTTTGAATATAAAATTTGCATTGGTTGGTTTAAAAAAAGTGCCATTTAAAAAAAAAACTGGAAGAATCTTTATAATCTAGGGACTTAAGAACTGTTTTTGTAGGCAGTCATGTACAAAGATGAATTTGCATGCCCTCATTATCAAGGGAAATTCAGACAAATATCTTTGTTTCCTAATAGCATAATCCAGCAAAGTCTGAGTAACACTTCGTGGATTTTTTTTCCTCTTCTTTTCTTTTCTGGACAGGCTTTGATCTTGAAACTGTGAAAAGCAACATCCGTATTCTCTTTGAAAATGCTGTTAGAAAACGTTTGATGGCTCACAGAAGGATTGGTTGTCTTCTGTCAGGTAAGTAGCAAGAATCACAATGATTCTGTACCCACGCTCTCTATTTTGCCCATCCTCTGCTAGTTACAGGAAAGTATACTGACTGTTCTGCTGTGATGTACCTGAAGTGATCTGAATCTTCATTCGCTTATTAGAGCAGAGAACAGAGAACTTGTTAGTTTTTGATAAAGTTTTCCAGTTTACAGGTATCTTTAAAGTCTTGTGCTTTTAAAGGTTTCTCTGGGCTGGGATGTTGGCTTGTTGAGACACTGACCATTTTTAACTAAGAGGAAAGAAATACAATATTCTTATTGAAAAATCACTCAATATACTCGTAAATATATGAGATTTATGCTTAAGTTATTGTCTAAAAAGAAAATGTGATTATTACATTCATTTTGCCCAGACTGAGCATAGGAAAAAAATTTGGCATATTTCAGACAGCGGGAGGAAGTGAAGTTCGTTCTTGTCACCTTCTTTGCTTTAGCCTCCATCCTAGACTGCCTTTGATTTACCAAATTACAGGGGACCATCTGGACCAAAATTATTTGCTACACTCCTTTTCAGGTGAGGTATTAGCATGTGGTACAGGAAGTTGTTCACTGACTTAGCTGATGCGTGTTGTGGTATGGTGGTTCAGTGTTACAGAGGGACTTTACAGAGATAAGGCTTTGTAGCCATGGGACTGGCATCTTACTTACTCTGGTTTTGTAGCACTTTGTACTTGTGGTTAGAGTTCTGATACACTGTTTATGCATTCATTGAACATCAATAATTACACTCATTTATCATGAACCCTATTAAATGTGCATTTTAATGAGAGAGAACTGACTAGGAGGTACTGTTGGACCATTTCCTTGCTGTGGCATCATAAAAAGTAGGAGGGAGGTAAATGAAACAGGGAGATAATGCAGAGTTGGAAGATCCCAGCCTCAGTAAAAAGCATGTTCAAAACCCAAATTTCAGATACCAAATTAGAAGGTAGTCAGCAGCTCCTCAGATGCACATGCAGAATGTACTAGTAGCAAAACTAAGTGCTTGTGCTGGTATAATGCCAGAGTATCTCAGTGCTTCACAATGTTGAGTATGCTTGGAGTGTCACATTTGGAGAAGTGCTTTTGTTTCCAATCATGGAAGATGTTCTGCAACTTCACAGTGGAAACTTGGGTTTTGATTTCCCTGATTTCCACATCCTAAGCACTCAGTTTGATTTCTGTGCTCTCCTTTTCTCCGGCTCTGAATGTAATTGCTACACAAGGAAGTTTGGGGGTTTTTTTTGGTTTGTTTTTTTTTTTTTTACAAGGTAGCATGCCCACAAAGGGGATCAGGGTGGGAATGGATGCTAATGCACTTAGCTGAAAAAACACATGCAGACTGTAGGAAACAGAGAAGAGGATTTTGCCTCATGCTTGTCAGATCTGCAGGCAGGTGTGAGAGAACGGGTACTGTGTTTTGCTCAGTCCTTCAAAGAGGAGCAGCAAGTAGAGCTAGTCAAGGATTAGCAGAACTAGCTCATGAGAATGAGAAGATGGAGCCTTAGAGTACATCTAGGCAGCTTGTGCATCTCTTGGTTTTATTTTTTGTTTGTTTTCCAAGCTGTTCAAATCTTCCACTGTCCTCCTCTGATAAGAAGAGGAGGAAGAAAAAAAGAATGTCACTAGTGAACCTTTTCACTTTGAAGTGATGTTTAAAAAATAAACTCCACTCAAAATGTGTGAACACACTTGAAAAATGATTGGGGAAGAGTGGAATCCTGACACTAAACGTTCTCTTCTTTTACTTAATTCTTTTTTATTCAAACAGAAAAAAAAAATTACATAGCTTTGTCAGTAGAGTATCAAATGTGTAGGTAAGAAGAGGATAGAGAGCAGTTTTGAAATGGAGAATAAATCCCATCATAGCAGAGTTGAGAAGGGGCATGTTCTGTAGTGGTACAATGTTTTCAGAATACTTTCTGTGTATCTTAAAGAAGGATTTCCACTGATGCTTCCGACACCAAAAGTACTAACAACTGTTACTGAAGATGTTCCACTTGTACAAGAAGTGCCTTGGATTCACATGGCTTAAAAATGAAACCCACTCATGATATTCTGCTATCTAGATTTAATGTCCTTATTGGGAAAGAAAAAAACAATCAAACACCTAACCAAATAATTTGTTTTGTTGGCAGGGGGCTTAGATTCCAGCTTGGTTGCAGCTGTTCTTCTGAAACTGATGAAAGAAATCAACATCAATTATCCATTACAAACCTTTGCCATTGGAATGGAAAACAGTCCCGACTTACTGGCTGCCAGAAAGGTATAGTAAGCATTGCTTTCAGTTTATTACGAGCTGCTGAATGCTAAACAGTGTGTATTAATGGTGCTAACTTTATGGTATGGTGTTAATAGTACACTAAATATTCACGTTTTATTATGACGTAAACGAGTTTGCAGTAAATCATTTAGTACAACATTTGCTGCTTAGTTAAATCTTACAAAAGAGATAATTGAGCCTTACCTGTTTTTTCTTGCATTTGGAAGACTTTCATGACAGACTCCCATTGCATTGTTACCAAAAGGATGGTACTTCGGAGTTGTCTCAATTCTGCCTCCAGGTTTTAGGGTAAATCTCCATGCTGTGGTTCCTATGCGATGGTATTCGTATATATGTTAAATATTGTAAGTTAATCGTCAGTTTACTGAATTAAGAGCCTCGTATGAACTGTTTGGCACCTGGGGTACCCTTTAGGTATCCAGGCTGTCACGGCTTTTGAGCTCCTTTTTCTCTTCAGGGCAAATATTTGAAGTATTTAGAGCCTCTGCAGATTCTGTTACGCTTTGGGCAAGCAGTTGGATGGTCTGTTGTAATCATGATTGAGCACTGTAATTAGGGACACTATGTTCCCTCTGGTGAATGTACCACTGCAAGTCAGAGGGGCTGCTACAGTATCATCTCTTCTTTTCGTGTAATTCTCACTGTGGCAGAAGGGAGATGGTGCTTTCAGTCAATGTGTGTGTTTTAAACACAGTGTATGTTTAAAAAATGTTTTAATTGAAAAGCAATGCATCATTGTGACCTTTTACAAACAGGTGGCAGCACATATAGGCAGTGAACATCATGAAGTAATATTTAATTCTGAAGAGGGAATTCAGGCAATAGAGGAGGTTATCTTCTCCTTGGAAACCTACGATATAACAACAGTAAGAGCTTCAATTGGTAAGACTTTTTTTAATAGCAATCTTAGCTTTATATCGCCCAAATAAAATTTTATGCAAAATTGTGTAGTCATCTGCTAGATCCTTTAGCTGGGAACTGGGACTCCCAAGTTCCGCTCTTCAGTCCTGTATGTGATACCACACTGAGGCAAAAGCAGTTATTAGTTTCAAAGTCACTGACTGTACAAAACAACTGTCAAGAACTGTTCCTGAAGCTTTGGGAAGAAAAACAAAAGTTAAATGAAGAAGAAACATTAGATCTACAGGTCTAGGTTTTCTGCTCTGATGAGTATGAACCTTAGAGGAATGGGGAAAATTTACAGGTTATCTGAGGGACTGAATGTTATAATAGCAAAACAATTATGATTACCCTTTTCCTGCATAATTTTAATATTAAAGTGAAGTATTTCTTGTCACCCTCTAGTAACACATGTGCACTCAAGCCAGGTAGACTTCTTATAATGTACGTTTGATTCTGAGTAATCAAGGAAGTCACCAGCAGCTTCTTACAAAGCGTTGCCAATGTGATAAGAATGAAAAACGCTAATCTAGTGTGACCTTCTGTGTAATGCCAGCTACGACATTGTACCCAGTTAACCTTGTGTCAGCCTAAAACATTGTAAAAAAAGTTAATAAGCCAAGTAGACAACACAGTTTTGAAAATCCAGGTCCTTGCCTGTAAGTTTGTACATGAGGATAGAGCTTTGCAATGTGAAATACTGAAAGTGTTTCTTTAAATAATAAAGCCAACTTTTTATCTGTCGTCTTTCTTTGTGATTGCTGCTTAGTATGAGAAATAATGAACGAGATCCTTTTCATTAGATCTCTTGTTATAAAAGCATGTTGTTTGGAAAGATGCAATGAGGGGAAGGCATAATTTGATTAATAAATAATTCTTTAAAATAAAAAAATTGAAAAAGAACTTCGTCCAGTTCAACCTGCAGTGGCAGAGAGTTAAACATCAGCTTTTGCTCATAGTTTTGTTCTCCAAAGCTAGGTTTGTTCAGGACTGTGCTGGAATAAATCATGGGCTTAATTTCGAACTGAGTCAGAACAACTCCTCTGTGTGTTCTCACGGGAATCCTCCAGCATTCTCAGGATCACAGACAGACACATCTTTCTGATATTTTGAGGGTTAAGTGTAAGTACACAGTTTAGATGTATTTGCAGCACTTAGTGTGGCTGTTGATGGCTTTGAATAACAATGAGTTGTTATTTTAGCATACTGCAGTTGTTTGCTACAGAAGGAAGTAGTGTAGGAGAGGAACTTCTAAAATGCTGAATTTAAAACTGTACTAGCTGTATATTGCATGATACATGTAGCTGTATTTTAATAACTTTATACCTTTTTTTTTAAGGTATGTATCTTGTCTCCAAATATATACGGAAGAAAACAGACAGCGTGGTCATTTTTTCGGGAGAAGGATCAGATGAGCTGACACAAGGATATATATATTTCCATAAGGTAAATATATTCCCTGTACAGAAAGCCCTTGAGCTCTTTCTTCTCCCCTTCAATGGAAAACCTCTGAGATTTCAAGTTGTTATGTTTGAGAGTTGTCACAGCGGTATATTTGTTGAGACTTTCTCCTGAGGTGGCATAAAATCCAAGGGATTTAATTTAATCATCTAAAAAATAACTTTTTTAAACTTCGAAATTTCTGAGACTGTTATATCTTGTATGTAGACTTTGCTAGTTCTGAGACTACTCAGTGATCACTACAACTCAAACACAGGACAGCAAGTAATGGGTCCCTCAGTGCAGCTGTATTATCCGTGTGTCTGGTTACAGGCGCCATCTCCCGAAGAAGCTGCGGAAGAGAGCGAGAGGCTTCTGAAGGAGCTCTACCTGTTTGATGTACTCCGTGCAGACAGAACTACTGCAGCACATGGGTAAGACAGTCTCTTGCATGCTGAGGACTCATGTGATCTAAAAGCCTAAGAAGATTCTAAAAGTTCAGCTGCTGTTGAGGAAATTACAACAGTTAATTGTTGACTTGTTGTTACTGTTTGAATTACTAAGTGATTCAGAATATTGTGATGCAGGATAATTCCTGTTGTCTGGGTCTAAGCTACTCGTAAGATGATCATCAGTCTTCAGAGCAGTAGTAGCAAATGGGATGCACCCCATACTCTGCTTGTGCTCTGTATCTTAATATAACTCAAGACACCAGCTGCTTTGGCGCAACAGGCATGGCTAACATTCGAGGTATGCACAGGCACACAGGGTGTGCTCTGAATGGGTGGGAAGCATGGCATGAAGCACAGATTGAGAGCAGCCCTGCAGAGAAGGACTTGGGGGTGTTGGTTGACGAGAAGCTCAGCATGACCCAGCAATGTGCGTTTGCAGCCCGGAAAGCCAACTGTACCCTGGGCTGCATCAAGAGAAGCGTGACCAGCAGGTCGAGGGAGGTGATTCTCCCCCTCTACTCCGCTCTCGTGAGACCCCGTCTGGAGTACTGCGTTCACCTCTGCGGCCCCCAACATGAGAAGGACGTGGACCTGTTGGGAGTGAGTCCAGAGGAGGGCCATGAAGATGATCGGGGGCTGGAGCACTTCTCCTACGAAGACAGGCTGAGAGAGTTGGGGTTGTTCAGCCTGGAGAAGAGAAGACTTGGAGGAGACCTTACAGCAGCCTTCCAGTACCTGAAGGGAGCCTACAAGAAAGCTGGAGAGGGACTTTTTGCAAGGGTCTATAGTGACAGGACAAGGGATAATGGCTTTAAACTGAAAGACGGCGGATTTAGATTAGATGTAAGGAAGAAGTTCTTCACTGTGAGGGTGGTGAGGCACTAGAAGAGGTTGCCCAGAGAGGTTGTGGATGCCCCATCCCTGGCAGTGTTCATGGCCAGGTTGGATGGGACTTTGAGCAACCTGGTCTAGTGGGGGGTGTCCCTGCCCATGGTAGGGGGTTTGGAGCTAGATGATCTTTAGAGTCCCTTGCAACCCAAACCATTCTATGATTCTGTGAGGGCTAGCAGTCTACAGGGCAGGCAAATCTCGTCTTCAGAATAATCATCAATTACATTTCAGTTCTAAACACTAGTAGACAAACTTGTGATTGCTACAGACAGTGTTTTGCCAAAGAAAGTTTTAGCGGATGAGGAAAGACAGTGGATTTGGGTGCTGTCTCTGAACAGTAAGATAGAGGATGACTGACACTGTGAATCTAGTTGCATCTGCTCGCAGTACCTCTTGATTAATTACATCTGCTTTGAGTAGCTCTTGATTCTGAAGCAAAAGACTGCTGGGGGTTTGTATGCCAAGATGAAGTTGTAGCCTAAAGGAATTTGAGCAACAGCAAACCACACTGCAAAACTTAATCCAGTCTTCTGTGACTCTAGGGCCCGCTGTGTTGCCAGCTGATGCAGGAATACCTTTTGGCTGGGATTGTACTGGTCTGTGTAGAAGCACTGAATTAGGGATATAAATATGCAGAGTTAAGGAGGGAAGGCAGAGTTGACTTTGGGGCTTTTTGAGGTTTAGACAAAGGAATCTTGAATCTGATAATCAGCATGCTTACGAAGAATTAAAAAAACATACTGAAAGAGGAAAAGTATGTGCATTGAGTTGTGTAGCTGACTAATAAAGAGATGTTAGGATACAGTCCGTGTGACTCAAAGAATCACCAAATTGTACACTGCAGAAAATAGCATTATTTTACTAAAGAAATACATTAATTAAAAGGAGAATGTTGTTGGGAAGCTGGCTATACATGAGAAAAGATGGTACCTTTAGCAGAGCAGACAACTTACCTGTTGGGAAACTTGTGTTGTATATTGATCCTGCCACAAAATGACTTGCCCAGTTTTTTATAACTTTCTTATGTTTCTCTTTCCTGTATAAAAGATGGACAGGGTGCAGGAGACCTGCTATTTGCCTCATAATTTGTTTTGTGCTGAAAAGTTTGGCTGCATATCCAAGGCTGTTTGGTATCACACTGCGGCTGCTCTTCTTTGGAGAGTTGCTGTTTCTTGAAGAGAACCTGGGGTCAGCTTCACAGCACTGCTAGGAAGAATGAACCCTTGTATTAACAAAGTAAAGCTGAAGTTAAGGTGTTCAGATTTATAGAGAAATGAGAGAATAATTAAGAGTAGAGAGAAAATGGTGAAAGTACATTTGTCAGAGAAAAAAAAAATAACTCTAGGGAAAGACTTGCAATGCAAATCTTGTCAGTATATGTGGAAACTGAGCCTCGGTACTTGATGGCTGAATGACGATGCTTTTGGGTTTTTTTGGTAAGGTGGGTACTACCTGAAGTAGTTGAAACTTTTTATCAGAGGAGAAGCTACAGAGGCAATGAAGTTACTAGAGTGCAGTATAACATCTCCATTTGACTTTGAAGCTGGGCAGTATAATGTCTCTTGAGGAGACACACTGAGAGGGGTTCTTCCTACCAAAGACACAGTTACTGTAATTTTATTTTTGCCTTGTGTCCTTAGAAGCCATGTTATGCATAAAAGAATGTAAGCGGAAGGACTTTGCTCGTGTATATCTGCCACGGTATAGGTATAGGAGAGAACTTGTTGTGCAAATAGCTTAATGGTGTCCATGCAGGCTCCTTTTTGTTGTTTCTTGAAAACACAAATGTGAATTTCAGAAATGACAGCAGAAATCCTTTCTTGGTTCTGTGACATCTTTACAAATGCTGATGCGAATCCCAGTGAGCAACTTGGTAGTTCTCTGGGGGCAACAGGAGGTTTTTTTCCAATGTGTTTTTGCTTACATGGTACAACAGTTATTGCAGATCCTGCGGGACTGTAGTCTTTAAATTCATTGTACTAGAAGCTGTCCAGCAGATGGCATCATAAATCATCCAGATCTTTATTTAATCTGTGCAGACTATATACTTAATTTTCCGAACTGATGAACTAAATGCAGATAGTCATGAATATGCAAGTGAAATTTCTTCTAAGTAAGAGCAGAAAACCTTGTGTTTATGTGAAAGACAAGGAAAGCTTAACTGTTACAGAATTTGTAAGTAGATGACTTGTTGGATTAATTCCATATCTTTTCTATTTATTTCCCATGTTTAGTCTTGAACTGAGAGTCCCATTTTTGGATCATCGGTTTACTTCTTATTATTTATCTCTACCAGCAGAACTGCGAATCCCAAAGGTATGTAAAACTAGGGTTGGGCGCAAGCGTACACAATTAGAACACAAATTCACTGATACGTGTTCTAAGCATGACCAAATTGCTGAATTAAATGGTTAAGTCCTCTGCCGAAACTGAAGCGTGCTGTTAAATGTTTTGCTGGATTGTTGGACTACTGCGAACCCTTTTCTGACCAGACCTTCTGAAAGGAAACTGTTTCTTAAGTGTTTAAAGCCAGATCTTTGTACTGTAGTTCCTGAGACTCACAACATTGTTTGGTGTTCTGCAAACAGAATGGAATTGAAAAATACCTTTTAAGACAGTCCTTTGAAGATTCCAACTTGCTTCCCAAAGAAATACTCTGGAGACCCAAAGAAGCTTTCAGTGATGGTATAGCATCAGTAAAGAAATCTTGGTTTTCTATTCTTCAGGACTATATTGATCAACAGGTACAATACCACTTTTATTTTTTGCCTTTCACATTTAGGTGTATTAGATGTGGCTGCCAAGGGGAGGCAGCTCACATGCTTAGTTGGAAGAATAAATCTGGATATGACAGAAATTTGAGCTTCATGGTGGAGCAAGATAAACCATAATCAGTGGTCTTCTAGCTGTCTGAGTTGGTTGAAGGCATTTGAAATCCTAGTTACAAAGAAATGCTAGGGCCTAACAGAAATGACTGTGTAAGGAAATGAACATTATTTAAGTATCTGGATTGCAAATTAGATTGTGTGTCGGCAGACACAATTTCTGGATTACACGCAAAGCAGCTGCTTTGGCTGAAGGCACTTGCATGAACTTACTCTGCAGCTGAGTAACAGCGTAATGACTTTATAATATCCCTTCTTGTTTGTGTCATTCGTTCTTCCCAGCCGTGCCTAGCTAAGCCCTTTTGCTTTTAAAACCTCTGTTTGCATTGCTAACTAATGAAGACTTACAGCATTTGGGCTTTGGACAAAGGATAATCATCTCTGGTGTACAGAGGTAGTTTAATCATCGAGAGGAAGGAGTAACACCGAGTTTACACCAGAGCTCTGTTTACACAGAAATACCTGTAGTCAAGCCTGTGGATGGGTGCTTGTCTGTCCTACCACCAACTGCTTTTTTCCCATTTTCTTTCAGGCAAGAAAGTAGTTGGGTCAGGCAACAGTGTTGTACTGCTTGTACTGAGTCTCTACTGGTGTATAGGGGCAAATGTATTTCGTGGCTGTGAGGAGTTAGACAGCATGTTGGCAGTGGAAGCTGCTTTAGAAATTGCCTCAGCTGGTGCAACTGTTCATCCTCCCTTTCTTAGCCAGCTTAGCAACTGCAGGTGTCTTTGCCTCTGCATCCCAGGTCTTTTGTTGCTAAAAGCTTGGTTATACAAGCAGAGTCAACAGCTCTCTGTGAGCTGAAAAAAAAACCCAGGAAGCCACTTACATGGCAAAAAGACTGCTTTAAGTTGTTCCGGTTGATTCATGGCAAAGAGAAGGATAGGAAAGAAGTTTTTGTGAGCTTACTAACAAAAGTGATTGTAACCCAAAAAGAAATGGGCTTCATATATAATGCAGAGAGAAATACTAACAGCGCTGGAAATACAGTTAAGTATTCATAAAGATCAAGGGAGTCTATGACAAAAATTCACCTTTTAGAAATCTCTGCCTCTAGAACAGATTTTTTTTTTTTTTTTTTTTTTTTTTAAACCTGTGGGCATTTAGTGATTGGTGAATCCTTGTGTGTCTTTTAACTTGCAGCAAATTGACTTGTAAAAGTCACATGTATTTGCAGCTTAACTTGAGTTTTGCTTATGTCTGCAGGTTGATGATCTTCTGCTGGAAAAGGCAGTGGAGAAATATCCTTTCAATCCTCCTAAAACAAAAGAAAGTTATTACTACCGCCAGATCTTTGAAAAGCACTACGTGGGGCAAAGCAACTGGCTGCCTCACTACTGGATGCCAAGATGGGTTAAAGCTACTGATCCTTCTGCTCGCACGTTGAAACATTACAAGTCGGCTACCCAGGAATAGGCCGTTGAAATAATACCCCACATAGAAGTGCAGCAAGCAATTTGCATGCACTCTGCTTTTACAAAGACAAACAAATTATGCAAACCTAAAGCTTGAGTGGTCTTTAAGATGCATTTTGACAATGCTATTGGAAATAAGAGCTTTCTGTGGTTAGTGTACTGTCAAAAATCCACCCTGCTGTACCAAAACTTTGTAATTCATGGGAAAATACTTTACGGACAAGGAACTACCTTATTTGGCAGCTCTGTTCCTTATGCGACGTCGATTGTATTCATTTGCCTTGCAGTTGTTTAATATATTTTAATGTGAGCTCTGTTTTGATGACTTGAATAAGGCTAAGTGGTGCAAACGGCTGCAGGCCCTCTGAACAAAGGGGAATTTGACCCTAGTTACTTAGTGATTTGTGTTCCTGGCTGTGGGATTTGGATGGTCTTTTTATATTATTCTGTTTTGAATGTCTTTCTAAGCATTCCGGAGAACCTTGGTCTGGTTTTCAAAAGGTATTTAGATATTCATAGCTATGCAGAGATGCTTACTAGAGTTAGAGTTTATAATAGTGATGGTGCTGGGTGTTACTTAAATGAGTGGGAATCTTCTTTGTTACTGTGAAGCCACCAGTTGGCTGTTTTGAATGTTGTAAATATACCTGCCGTCTAAAGGTATTGTGACTTATCAAGCAGAACAGACAAGAGAAGCTGAGTTATGTCTTTGTTTCTAACTCAAGGGCTTCAATTTTTAAATGTATTTATTATTCTTGAAAATAGAGTGTTGACTGGGTGATCTGTATCAGTCTGACAGAAGTTGCGTGACCAAGTATTTTAAGACATTTTTCACTTACTGTGAGAGTTTTTCCACCTGTATGATGAAAGGGTAGACCGTGTTGCTGCTCAGCTGCATGTGGACAACTGTGTGCTGAGCCAGCCCTGTTAACCATAGATCTTAGTTAAAGCATCACTGAAGACAGTGGGATCAGACACCTTGCTTGTAAAAATGGAAAAAAAGCTTCTTCAGAAACCACAAGAACTTCTAATACCCTGCTGAAAAATGCATGACTGTTTACCCAGGACAACTTTTTATTTACTACTTAGGCATGGGGGCTGCTTTTTTTAAAGGTAACTTAAACATAAGGGTGGTCAAGAAATATACGTGTGCTGCAGATTGACTTGATTAGCATCATGCTCTTTATGAAGACAGAAGTGTAGTTTATTGTCCCTCTTGACTAGGAAACCAAAGCCAATTTTTATTTAAAAGATAAAATATAAACAATTCTGGTTTAAAATATTCATAAAATGACTGATTGTCTGTTTATTACTTTACCTCTAATCCTGTGTTTGAATCTCTATTCTAGAAACCTTACTGAAACCTCTTGGTGGTACCATGGAGCCCATGAACTGTCCAGCTGTGGCCAGTGATGGCTGTATTTTGAGACAAACTTGCACATACTAGTTATTTATGAATATATGATGTGTAAGGTAATACGTTCCTGCAGCCTGCTTTACTTAAGGGCCATGTGCATGTCTTTTTGGATTTCTTTGAAGCAGTAAAGTATATTTTGACTTGGGAGAGGAGTATAGAGTATGTTGATTAGGTACTGATGCGTAAAGATAAGATTTACAACTCACTGTAAAGTTCCCAAGGCTGAGATGATAAGAAAATAACACTTGCCTGAAGTAAAAATAGGCTCAACACATTTTGGCATCATTACTCGAGTGCACCTTCAGCTGCAACATTGTCAGGTATTCAAGGAAATCCACCTTAATTTTTTTAACTTCTAATACATTGGGCATTTATGTACTGAGGCAAGATCCTAGACTGGCGATCCTAGTTATTTTAGCTTTTTACTGACGTGCAGAGGAAAAATACAGTGTTTGCTGCCTTATTCTTGTTAAAGGTATAAATACTAGGGGTCTCAGGAATGAAAACCTGTTAATACCCTCTCCACTTATAGACTTGAATTCTACAGCCTTTTTGGCTTCTGTGACACTTTGTACTTTCTGTTTTCTCTTCTTTTTTTTAAGACAACAGCTACTCTGAATCATCTAGCTGCAGACATATTTGTAACTTGTCACGGGAGGGAATGGGATGCAGGTCCAGTGTGCAACGCTGTCTTGTCCAGTTTTACTTCTTATCTTTCTTGCTTCCTGTTGTGATTGCCTCCTTTTCTCACTCCATTTCTTCTGGAGAAAATTAAGCTGGACTATCCTGACAGCTTCAGTAGGTTGGCTTGAGTAGTGTGTCAGAGGTGGGGATGGGGAATTACAGTCCATGTTCCGCCTGGGAGGGAGGAGATGGATAACTCGGCTTGCAGACTGCTGAGGGCTGGGGGAGAACCTGTAGGGTTCTTGCAAAGTGGATAAAAAAGTGTGGCTTATTTTTATTTATTGATTGTGGTTTTTGCTTTGGATTGATTAAATTATTAAATTACGTTTTCACTGCAATCTCTCCCTCTTTTGAGGAAGGAGAAACAAACTGTATCTTCCAAAGAGAGCACTGCAGTGTACAGGACCTACCAGTTGCTTAAGGTTGCTCAGTGGCACCCACGCCCTTCATCTTTTTAATAAAGCCTACCTGCTATTTTAACCTCCCAGTTAATTGGCTTGTGTGGAGCTTCACTGACTGTGTCCACATCCAAGGGTCCCTGACAGCGGCTCTCTAGAGAAGCTCCCTAGTACAAACCAGCAGGTAAGAGCCAGGGAACACTTGACAGGACTTTGGGGACCCTTGGTCCATTGGGCAGAGATTTCTGTGTGGGATGGTTTGAAATTATATAAAATGTTTGAAACTGTGTTTAAAATCACAGTAAAGTGTAACAGCGGCCTGTTTTTCTTAGGAGAATATGGAGAGTCTGTTTGTGGAGGACCTTTGCTGTGGGAAATGTCATTTGATAAACATCCGCAAGGTGATGTGTATTTAACTGTCTTTATCAAGAATAAAAAAAAAAAAAAAAGCTGGAAAACCAGGTTGCAGGAACCAGTGTTTGCTTTGCTGTGGAAGCTAATTCCTCACTGAGTGTTATAATCCTATCTAGATTCAGAGTTAGTATCAGTCCAGGTTGTTGCGTTTCTCCACTCAGAACTGAGGTAAAATATGGTAAATTGGGGTTAAAAGTAAAATACCAAAAAATTACACTGAGACTCCGGAGGGGTGGACTTAGTCTTTTGTTCTGATGCAGACCTAATGTCTGTTTCCTATTAATAAAAAAGAGACGTTGTCAAAGGAGGATTTAATACAAGGTAAGCCTGTGTTTGAGCTGGCTGTTGAACAGTCTCCCCAAAGGAGAGTGAGGCTGAAGTGCGGGAGAGGCTGCTTATTTCTGTGGCAAGGTAAGCTCTGTGCTCCTCAGAGACTCTCCTAGGGATAGCCAAAGCACATACATCACCTGCGCCATCCCTGTCACGGTTCTTCATTGTGGAATTTCAGGGCCCATTGGTTTTTTATTTACATATGAGTTATTTATATATCTACATAGACATTGTAGTTGATGTAAAGGCTGCAATTAGGAAACTTTCGAATGAGCCTGCCTCTGGGTGCAAGTAATGCACAACATTTTTATTTTAATTTAATAATTTTAATTTATTTTAATTAAAATTAATTAGTAAGTATAAAGCTTGAGGAAGGAGAGAAGGGACCGAGGAGGGCAAAGCAGAGGTGGTTTATGCTGCTATGGTATCTTGCAAGTTGGCAGGGGTAGTAGCTAGGGGAGGTGATACATTGACAGGGTTTGTGCATGCCGATTTCCAAGATCTGTTCGTGGTATTTCACCCAGCCCTCTGTAGTGCCACTTTCTACCTCTTAGGTGCCTGGAGACTCTTCCAATAAGAGAAAACGAGCTGGGCAGCTAGTTTTTCCTGCACTCTACGCTCAGGTTTGGATCTTTCAGGTGTCCTATGAGCTACAGCAAAAGATGCCGACAGTACCCGAGAGTCCAGCCGACGTTCAGGTTTCTCCCACGCGTGCGGGTCGGGGCTGGTCCTGCTCTGCAGCCTCGCAGCTTTGCCCCTTGCGCTGTGTCCGAGGAAGCGAACAGGCAGACACCTTTCCTCCAGCGGGCCAAAAAGAGTATGGCAAAGTCTGGATTCGGATTGAGAGGTTGCCTGGAGGGAAGATTTTTTAATTTAATTTTTTTTTTTTCCCCTAGCCGGCAGATGGCAGCCGCTGTTAGCCTGTGTGCCCAAACGGGCGCTTCGTCCCTGGGGAAGACAGCTCTCCATCCCGCTCCCCTTGGGCTTTTAGCCTGTTCCTTCCCACTTGTCCATGGGATTTGTGCGTGAGCTTTGTGGAAGGGAATTTTATAAGTACTAGATTAGAACAGGGATAAAGCCAAGCAGAAAAGAAAAATGTTGTTTAATTGGCCTTGCTCACAAGGTACTGTGCAGAGCTTCTCCTGCTGGTGCTGCAGGTGAGAAGGCAGCTAAGAGTTGAATGCATTAGTATTGAAGGCATTCAATAATTTGAAAGTAATTAAAAACCAGTTATGATACTAAAAATTAGAAATGTGAGTTAGAACAGGTATAAAATGCCTGTTGTAGAGGAGATGGAAGATAATACTGGGCTGGGGAACGAGGAATGTTAATGTTACCTCTGAAGTTGTTAGGGGTTATTTTTTTTCCTATTTTTGTCATGATTAACACATGGATCACAGAATTTCAGATAGTCATACAGAGTCCTCCTAGGAAGTTTTACAGGTGCACATCAGAAAGGCTTAGGGCCATACCTCTGCTTTTCTCTCAAAAGAATGATTTAAAAAAGAAATACATTCATATGTATATGTGCATTATAAAATGAAGTACATCATATAAATTTGGAAAGATTTCCTATTTATGTAAATGGCAAATCCCGTTGTTTCATGAGCTCTGTGTGATGATGAACAGTGTCAGACTGCATATACCCGAGCATCTAGACTGGAACCCCATCAGGAAACAACATCTCCCAGCGACCATCGGTGGTATAATGGCAATGTATAGCTGGCTGTCTCGTCTGACAAACACAACCTTTCACCTGGTCCAGGCTCACTCTGGAGAGAGGTCTTCTGCCTTTTCTTTCTTTCTTTCTTTTTTTTTTTTTTTTTTTTTTTTTTTTTTTTTTACAGGGTGCTTAACTGAGGAATTTTCACGAAGGAGAAGATAGAGTCCTTGTGTCCAAAATAGTCCTTTAGAGAATTATAATCCCAGGTACAGAAAATTACTGGAACTGACCTCAATTCCTGCACCCTAATCATCTTGCAGGGACCAAGAGGAGAGTCAGAATGATCTGGTTGCAAAAGCAGCCTCTGTTTCTGCTGCTGTTGAGGACAGAAGTAGCTGTCTACATTAAACTGTGTTACTTGGTGTCTCTCAGCACTGCTCTTGAAGACTGCTCTTAACACCTGGGGCAAAATGTATATTAACACAAATTACTTTTGATTAAAACCGTTATTATTTTAGCACAAAAAGGAAGGGGGTGGTAGAAAGGAACGTTCTCTTTTTAAATATTTAAATACTCGTTATACCAAAGTGATAGAAATTACTGGCTGACTGACAACTTGCTAATAATAGCTTAAAAATGCAAATAGAGCTATTATCGCAATTGACACTAATTGGAACTCCTCTGGCAGCCTGGGAGGGCAGGACAGGAAGGTTTGATTGTTTCCTTGAGCTGAAATCGGGTTGGAAAGGAAGCGTGGGGAAGATGTGCCATGGATAAGCAGGTTGCCATCTGCGGACATCAGAATTCATTATGTTCTATTTCAAGAACATGTTCTGACGTGCTCTCTGCTGCCCGTGGTAGGGATTTTGGTGGGGTTTGCTGGTGCCCTGGGCTGGTCCCGCTCATGCCCGCGTAGCGCAGGCTTTGCCCGGGCTGAGTTGGCGACGTGGGAATCCGAGCTGCAAGTGCTCAGGTCTCACGAAAGAGCTACGATGTCTTTTGTGAATTATAAAAATTCACTGCCTTAAAATTCACTGAATTATAAAAATTTTCACCGCCGATAGCCAAAAAGTCTGCACTGCAGGGTGACCCTACGCAGAGCAGGTGTCTGGGGATTTCGAGCTTTATGGACCCTAACTCGGTACGAACTCTTCATGCAGAAGCTGGTGTAGGAGACGGCAGAGGTGCCCGTCAGAGGATCGCTGTCCCCCGGCAGCGTTCGCGTTGCGTAGCAGAGAGGCCCGTATGTTGGGTGTCACCGGTTACTTTCAAAACATGAGAGACAGCCTCCCAGGTTAAGGTGAGACAGCTGTTGTGACACCCCTGCCACGCTCTCCTGGATGAGTCTTAGTTACTCTCTGGCTGAGATTTTTACATTCTTAGCAGTCGGGAGCATTTGCTGTCTGTGGTTCTCCACCCTGGAAAATCCTTCCTGCCTCCACTTCCATAGAAAAAGCGGCAATAATGCCAGGGTTAGGAAATCGTACTGAGGTCAAGGATACATAGTGGGGCACCCATATGCACCCTTAAACTCCCTCTCTAGACTTGCGTACTTCTCAGCTGTGTCTGTCATCATGTCATACGGCCTCTTCCCCATTGCTGCCACCTTGCTCCTGTGTGGAGTACAAAGAAACCGGGCGTGACAGCCTGCCCTTTGCAGTAGGTAGGTTATGGATGGAAAAGATGTGTTAACAACTGAAAGGCCATTAGGAATGGGGATATGTGTAGGTGTACTGTGACACCAGCTCTGTTTTCTGAAATAACATCTTTTATGTCGTATTTTGAGGCACAGTGAAATACCACTCCCAGCACAGCTCTTGAGCCATCTTTAGTTTTCTAAGAGGATAGAAAACTTGGGCTCAACCCCTCATTCCAATGAAAACTTCCTTAGTGAGCAGGAGGAAAGCACCTAAGCCTCTCCACCCTCTTCAGTGCAGCCATTTCCCACTCTCAGAAGGATACTGTGAAGGTAAGTTGAGGAATGACCAGAAGGGTTCAGGGTTTCTTCACTCCCAGCTGCATGTGCTCTCCTTCCCGCTCTCCAGAGCACGCTGTCCCGGGGGCTTGTGTTTGCCGCTCTTCTGGCAAGGCTGCTTACTTGGCTGCTTTTGTCCTGGCCGGTTTTTGCGGTGGTTCTCCCAGCTACTGATGAAACCATCTCATCTTGGAGTTTTGAGTGAGAAGGTGGACTTTCTTCTTCTCCCCTGGAGGAAAAAAGCATGGGGATCTGGGGCTTAAATGTGGCATGTAGAGACGACGAGATGGGCTTCCCGTCTCTCTTGAGCGTAACTCTGCAGCTGACCACGTAAATTGAGCGAGCCTGTGCTTTGCCGTATGTCAGAAGGTGCTGTTCAATATCTGTGACCCTACTGAATGATGTTTGATGCCCGGTTGTGTCTGGGCATCACCAAACTCATCTGTGCCACTGTGTCAGTGCCTATGGGATCCCAGCCAGGGCTTCCAGCTCAGGATCTGGCTGTACCAGGGAAGTCAAGGGAAAAAAATACTGCTGCAGTGTTTATCGGGTGAGTGAGGGCTTGTAGGTCCCAGCTTGGGAGGAAGATGAGGACTAATTTGAGTATATGTTGGGAGCATGCAGTTATGAGGTGGGTATCATGAAGGTGAAAGTCTGGATCCTGTTTGGGTAGATGTGAGGTGAGGGAGGGGATGGAGCGGTACCTGTTCTCCCAGGAGCCTTACAGCCTCACACAGGCATGACGCTACTGATGGTGGTATCCAAGCAAATTAATTTGGGATCCCGCCTGGTAGGATGTCATCATCAGATGAACGGGGCCTTTCCAAAACTTGGGGTCAAGGACAACTTGTTAATCTTGCTCCCTGCTCACACCCTCTGCCCCCGCAGCTTTTATTTGAATACACATCCTTTACCTCCAAGGAGGTTTGGAGGCAAACTTGCCTGTTTCTCTGAGCTATAAAAATGCAAACCAAAATCAACTGTGCTACAGGCTGGGTGAATAGTAGAAAAGTGTTTTGCAATATCTATCCATATTAGGCCATCTCCCTTTAAGCAAGGCATCTTTTAAGAACAAGCTGTGGAGTGTAGGACTGAGAAATGTCGTGACGTTCTTTGGGGGACTGAAAGTCTCGGCTTGGAGAAAAAACAACGCCTCAGAGAGCTCTGGATGCAAGCAGACCCCGTGCCTGGTGTGCCTTCACTGCTCCTGTAACACATCACTGAGATGAGCAAATTTTTGCTTGGGGAGTTGAGCGGCGCTGAGGCATAGAGTCTGCACGTGAGCAGGCTGACGGCACCACTCGTCTCCTCGACTACGGCACCATCTGCTCCAGGGGGAGGTGGCTCAGTAGGAGGTGAACCCCCTCCCCGGGCCCAAAGTGCCTTGGGAAGTAACACAGAAAAGACAAGTCATCTTACTGTTCCCAGGGGTGGGATCTGACCTACCCCTGGTCTGCTGACGCATCCCTGAAGAGGACACACTTTGCATACCCCGAGCTTGCAGTCCCCAGTGAGACTGCGTCTCATGCCTAAACTGGACTTAGTGTGGCTGGCACTGGTTGTCATACAAGCTGTGGGATGTGTATTTCGGCTAGTAGTTGATGTGTAGACATACCTTTTACGTGGGACCTTCCTGCTCCTTTCCTCCTCCTTGCCAGCACTTTTGCAAAGCCCTTCTGGGGGCAGATCATGAGCTGACAGAGACACGACTCCCAGTACCACATACTGGGAGCTGCGGAAGCCCTCACCCTACAGTTGCAACATTTGGCTTTCCTATTGCCCTGTTAATTTCACAGAGACTTTTTACAATAATAACATCAAGTTTGTGCAGGACTGGAATGACAGAAAATAGCTTTCCTTTTTATTAGTTTCTGCCTCAGTATCCCCATGTGCTGGAATTTGGGTGGGGGGGCAGTGGCAGCTGAGTATTTAGCTCATGGTGCTCTGCATCCCCGGACCTTGAGCATCTCTCGTGCTCAAGTCTGGAAGGACTTTTTTGTGTCTCTCCTTGTTCTGCAGCCCCAGGAAAACAAGTGTAATCCCTAAATTGGAGCAGGGGAACTTCTCTCTCATGGCAAGGCAGAGAAGAGGACAAGTTCTCTGGGATGCTCCCTCCCGGGGCATGACCACCAAGCTGGGGGCAGCAAGGTAGTTCTGAGGCCTTCCAGACTTGAGCCTTTGTGAACACCAGGTTTGACTACACTTGTTGACTGATTTTTATTTTTTTTCAAGCCAGGTTAGTGTCGTTTAAAGAATGTGTTACATCTTTTTGGCAAATCAAGCTAAAAGTTACCAGAAAGCAGTAGCTGGGTAGACAGTGCACTTGCTTGGTATTTTTATGCTTATTTCAGAAGCACGTAGGATCAATTTAGAGGAATTTTAACTATGCAAGGAGTCTGCCAGAATTTTGTGTGCCTAGTCTGGTAGAGAAATTAATTTATTTTCTCCTTAAGTGTTCTCAGGGTCTGAGGGCTCAAATTAGCCACATGCTGATGAGATCCAGGCAAATGTTTCTGTTGGTCAAGCTGTCCATTCTAGCACAGCATTGCCAGATTTGTTGTGTGTCATGAAATTGTTTTCCAGAAAAATCATTTAATACAAAAGAAAATTAAAAACCTTAGTTTTGCCGTGATCTACAGTAAAACATTTCTGTTTTATCTCTGGAAAGGCATTTGCCTTAAAATTATACCCAAGTCTAATGAAAGAAAAAACAGAAGAAATAAGTAGGTCCCTCGAATACTTTGAGACAGCTAAAAATGCTCCTTTTGGATCAGCCTAGTAACTGAAAATCAGTAATTTCTACTGTTCCACTCTCCTTTCTCAGCGTCTGATCTCAGCAGCTTCTGATGGTGCCCAGGACCTTGAAGAAGGGACTCGGCAATGTCCGCAGAATAGAACCCCAGCCAGGCCAGTCATGTACCAGGCAGGGTCTGTGTGGGGAAAAAGGACCTGATGTAAAAGTGAACTGATTAACTAGTTCATATTGGTTCACATTGTATTAGGTTGAACGCTGATTTTTATGGAATGCCTCAGGTTTGGAAGAAGGAAAAAAGCTCAGTTACCTGGCACCAGCTAGGCAGAGTTTGGCTGCCCGTGGGTACAGGAGCAAACATGGAGTTTTGCTTTTGAAAGCTTGCCGAAAGCCAGCTGAAATCACTGCAAGATTCCCATTGCTTTTCTCATGCTTTAGGCAAAGACAAGGTTTTTTCTTTTCAGGCTTAACTGTGGTGGATTATGGTTAGGGTAGAAGCATCATCTTTCAGTGCTTTACGGTTCTGTGTAAAGACAGTAGGATACCCTGAGTAAGCTGAATCGCATGTGGTGTTGCCCCATATAGACAGAAACAACATAAAATACGTAGGACGATCGAAAGGTCTTTTGGTCTCCCTGTGTCTTCTAAATAGTACTTGTGGAGGATGCTAAGTTAGAGGAATTTTGTTCAGACATCTCAGTGTGATTTTATTTTTAAATCACACCTCCTTCACTGTTAAAGACTTAACTGGTTTCAATATAGCTCAGGGTGATTAATCTAGAGTTTTTTTCAGGTATTTTTGCTCTAGTGCAGAACACAGCTGGAGCTGTCAGACAGTTCTCCTGTCATGTTTATAATTAAGCATGGCTTACTGCCCCAGCTTGAAACAGAAAAGATAAATGCAGTAAGTAGCTCTCTGTAGAAATGCAAGTGTTTTATTGAAATAGTCTATTACGAAACCTATTGCTATGGTGTAATTTTCTTTATCATCCTTGCCAAAATGGACTTTTAATAATTTTGTTCGCTTTTTTCTTCGTAAATACACTTTTTTTTTTGCAGTCTTTTGCTCCATGAGATTGTGAAGAGGTATTTGCATTAATTTCCTATGCCTCTTCAGTTTTGTTACCATTCTTCTTCTCTTAGCATGCAAATGACTGATTAGAGGCATTCGAGATAATGAAACAGTTTAAATATGCAAACATTTTTCAGTGATGACCTGGTTCTATCAAAGTTCCTAGGAGGGAACGAGAGATGCCTACATTATTCCTGTGAATGAAAGTATGCCCTGGCACAGCAGTATTTGCAGCCCTCTGACTCACCGATAGTTCCTAGCTGTTAATTTTGCACTGCGAAAGAACAGGTCACGCGCGCATCGAGTTTGTAGCAGGTGTGGGGTGTGAAAGTGTCGTGCAGAGTTAATACCTTCCCGTCGCAGCCTGTGCTTATCACCTGTTGGTTTTATTTCTGCGTGCACAGGCGTGCTGAGGACTGACGGTCAGAAAAACTCGTGGTTTTGCACGGGAGCCGCCACGCTGCCTAGCCAGGTGCTGTGGGAGACGACGGAGCTGGAGGTGGTGCTTGCTGCCAGGGTCTGATGGAAAGCGCCGCTTCTGCAACTGGCAGTCTGCACAGCACACGTTCAGCATAAGCATTTTTACCTTTACGGCCCTGACGACAGAATGTTATTTAGCTTCTGCCTTTAAAGTACTGGCTGATGTCCGCTAAATCCTGGGATTCACGAAGCCGCCGCGGAGGGGACATCTGCTGCAGAGCAGCCAAGGGGCTGGAAATGGAAACGGAGCAGGTTTGTCCTCGGCAGCTCCGGGAGCCAGGGAAGAGGAGTTCTTCTCCCTGGAGCGCTGTCTTTCAGCATATAAAGAATGTGCCTTTGTGTGCAAGGCTAAACAAAAAGTGGAGCGAGATAAGATGGGTTTTAGCTTCAAACACAAAAGGTGATAGGTAAATAGCAAATTTAATTCTACCTGAAGTGATAATGTTACTCAGCAGACAGAAATGGATGACTCCATCCAGGATACTCTGTAAAACACATCCTTTTACACAAGGCTTATCTTTACTCTAAATCTCAGGATTTTGTATTGGCTGGTTTAATTGTTTCTATTTTAGATAAGTCTGAAGGAATCAATATCAAAACCCAAAGTGTAGGAGGTATCAATCATGATTTTTCTATTGAGTTATCTTAAAACAATGTTGCAACTACTCAGGGACATTTTTTGTTTCCATTATAACTTTGATCTCCTTTGCTCTTAGGAGACAAAAATAGATTGATGAACGTTTTAGTAGAGTGAGGTTTTGAAGAAATATTAAGCTTTAGAAATTTGCCATAATCGCCCTTAAATGCTACAACAGCTTCCTCAGCTGGCTCAAATGCTTAAAGCCTGTATTTGGGGGCATCGTGATTATTGTATCTTTTGAGGTGTGTTTAAAAGGTGCAACGATACGAGAGGAGTAGAGCCACAGTGCTGCTCTGAATTGCTAAGCATATTGTTTCGTTCGCCACTAGCTTCTGTTTCCAACCATGGTTTTGCCAGCGAAATCTGGTTGAGAGAGGGGGCTACAGCTGTCTGACAGAGCTTGTGATCCCCTGCTAACAGTTTCCTTTAAGAAAGAACTTGCACAGCTCTTAAGAAAACATTTCATGATATAATGTAACCTATTACGCATTTAAAAAAACAAAACAAAACAAAACAACAAACTCTTCTTAAAATTTTTTTTTGATAACCAAAGAGCCTGTGGCTTTGTTGCTCTGAATCTCAGACCACTGAAATATCACATTCAGATAAAGTTGCTAATTTCTAGTACAAATAGAAATAATGTCTCTCTCTTATTTCCTGCAGCATCTATTCCTTAACATCACCTTGAGAATTAAAACCAAAAAGCTAATAAAGATGAAAGAAACAATACTCCATGACAGTTCCTGCACCCTCTTTCTGTGTCAGGAAGGTGAAAACTCTTTCTTTACAATTAGAATAGCTGACCAAACAGTTGAAAGTTCAAAGCAAAAGTCCTCCTGCGAAGCACAGAGACAACCTTGAGGAACATCCTTTGTAGTGAAGACAGACATTTATTTTAACAATTTTCATGTGAAATGTATTCTTCCCGAAGATGGGACCTCTCTTTGCGCACTCAGGTGGTATGCCTGTGACAAAAGGCAGCTCCTATCTGTCTTTGGCCGTGCTCTTGGGCTTGTTGGACGATGCGGTGTGCGTCCCTTCTGGCTGGGGGCTGTTGTAGCAGCAGCATCTCATATCTATGCTGATTAAGCCATTAACAGAGTAACAAGGTGGTGATGAAAATCCCAAAGAGGGCATAGTTCGGTTTCCATGGTAAGGGGTATCTTCTGCAATGCAGAAATGATTCTATAGAATAAAGTTTCAGTGCTCTGTAAAGTTGCAGAGAAAGGGAGTAACTAACACAAGGTGACACTTTTTTGATGGTTTTGAGAATCTGTGATTGAGTTCTAGTGTACAAACATATGGAGTGTTGACAGTGCCAGGCACTCATTTGAGGGGGGGGAAAAAAAAAAGCATATATTAAAGCCATAAAATTTTATAAAAGACTGTACCTACATTTTCTCTCTTCCTTCTCATTTCCAAATAGTTTAAAAATTTTCCACTTAACCTATTGCCTGGAAACTTTTTTTTTCCCAGCATAAAATGTGAGGCTCTCATAATCCCATGACTCCAGGACATGGCACCTGTGGGAAACATCAGAGGAAGTAAGATGTGGCCGCGCTGTCCTGGTGCTGGTCATCTTTCTCAAGGAGTCTCTTGAACAAGTTTTTGGAAGAACTTGCATTAAGAATTACAGAACAATTGTTTTCCTTGGCAAAGGAAAAAAGAATAAGAGGTTCTATTTGGCTATGTAGTTCACCTATAAAATCTACTAATGTTAAATAAATATCTTTGAATTGTGCTAATAATATCATATCAATACTAAAGAAAGTCTGCTTGAGCCATAACACTTCCCCTGGTGTGTAATATGTAATGGGCTCATCAGTCTGTGTTCGGCACAAACAGTTCCTGATGGGAGGCAAAGTAAATTCATCAGTTTGGTATCTGGTATTGTTTTGTCTGGAAGTTTGACTTTTCTGTTCTGCAGCAAAGCTCTTTTTTTTGCTCATAGATTTAAGTTGTCTGAGCTGGAAAGTGCTCCAGCCCAAATTCATTCTGCCGTTGTAATGGTAAATGCTGGATGAGATTTTCTTCTGATATTCAGTGCAAAAAATCATCTCCTCTGCAATGCAGGTAGCTGTATACTTTAGATGCAGCCATACCAACAGTGACGGTAAAACAAATGTTTCTTTAAAAGAACACTTGAAAAGATAAGTGAATAAACTCTTCTCAGACTCTCAGCTCTGAAGAGAGGCAGGTGCTTTAAAACTAGGCTGTTCATATATTTAACGCACTTATAGTGGTGACTCACTCCGTGGAAGGAAAAGGGGTGTATAACTTTTGCTGACGCAGCCAAGTGCATGGGACAGAGGGAGGATCTGCTTCCCTGCTAGAAATTCAGCTCCTCTTCCTCCTCCTTGACAGCTGAAGGTGGCAGCTTGGGGAGAGTTTCCCCGATGGATGGAGAAGGGCTTGCTTTAACGGACCTGGAGAGCAGTGCCGAGAGGACCTTTCGTGTCTGCCACGGGTGCTGCCGAGCTAGATCCCCGCTGTTTGGGCAGCTGACACCCTGTGACTCTTCCAGCAACTGTGTGCGTAGACAAGGGTAAAGAGGAAAATATTTTGTGCAGTTCTACCCTCTTTTCCAGAGGATTTCCTAAAACAAGGTCACCCAAACCAGCAGCCGGTGCTGCACAAGGACCTGTGGCCCAGAGCTCCCCGAGCTGTAGGTGGGGCCGTGCCATGGGTGCTAGCAGGGTCCCCCAGCACCGCTGCAGAGGGCTACCTCACCCCTCCCTGCTCTGCCGAGCTCAGCCCCCTCCCCAGCCGCCCTTCTCTCGGTGGCAGGCAGCATGGAGCTGCACTGAAACAGAATCCGTTTTGCTGGGCTGCCCCAGAGGTCTTATTTTTAAATAATTGCAGCATCTATATTTCCAGCTGTAGTCCCAGTGCCCCGTAATCCACCACAGGGTGGTATCTCAGAAATAATGTATTTTCCAAAAATGAAATGGCAGGCAACATTATTTCTTCAGCTATGTGGTATACTTTTATTAAATTAAACTCAAGTGTATGAGCATATGAGCAATAAAAAAAACAGCTAAATGCATATGCAAATTTTTTCATCTGCAAACAGGTAACTGCAGGTATATGCAAAATATCTCTTAAAATATCTTTCTTATCACATTGAAAACTACATTTCTTAGTTGTACCCATCATATAACTTAACAGACACATCTATAGCCTATTTTTCACACAGCTATGCAGAAAATCTGTCACCACTGTTTGATTCCCTACCAACAGGATTTTACTTTTATCTCTTGCTTTACAGTCTTTTGCTTAACAGTCTTAATGTAGCCACACTGTATGTATATGTTCCTTCAGTAATTAATGTGTATCTTCTCCAAGGAAGATTTGCTGCCAAAGGGCATTGCTTGAATTTTAATGCTTTGGTACACAGAATTACAATGTGCTATTGTTTTCTGAATATTACAACAGTGAAAATAAAAAGCATTTCTATGTGCCAAAACTGAATATCTGTGATTAAAGGTGTTCTTCTGTTGCTCGTTTAGGTGTTCTCAATACAAACTAGTTCATGTAGAAAACAGTGTTAAAAGTATATTGGCATACGTTGGTGCAGGTGTGTCTTTTCACTCTCTTAACAGCTATGCTTCTGAAATAACAATGTAAGAAATGGTTTAGATAAAAAAAAACACAACACCTTTTTTTTTTTTTTTTTTTACTATTTGCCAGAGATTTTCTTAACATTCAACATTATCCTTTATCATTTCCTAAGTTTCCCAAGTTTCTTGGGACTTAGGCAGCACCTTGCAGAGGCAGCCGGTTAGGTACAGGCTGCGCATCGCATTTCTAGCTCAACCACTGTTGTTGCCTTGGGCCAAGCTGCCTCACCATGCTGGGCTTCTTCCCTCCTGGCTTCTGGGAGAGCGTGAAGCACCGTGACAGGCCAAGAGTTTGGTCTCTTAACAGTCTGTTCACATTTCATTTCTTCTGTACGCAGTAAGCGGTCATATTGTTTAATTTGGAGATGGACGTAGAAAACGAGAGGTGGTGTTTGTTGCAGACACTCTGCATGCCTCTCTTTAAAAAGGAGTTTCTAAGCTGATGAGTTGCTGTTTTATTCTGACAACGAGATATCTGTTGGAGATGGAGCAGTGATAATTTTTAATGAATATCATCATGAATTTCATACAGCCCAGATGCACCGCCTGTTGACAAATGTTTCGGCCTACGCTCCTTCAAAAACATTAGGAGTTTGTTTGTCTTCCCTGAAAGATGTAGATAGGTTTGAGGACATTTGTATGCTTGCTAACACACACAAAAAAAATAATTTAGAAAACAATCCCCACTCTTCCTGTAGTGGGCTTACGTGGCAAGGTTTTGGTAGTGGGGGGTCTATAGGGGCGGCTTCTTTAAAAGTTGCTAGAAGCTTCCCCTGTGTCCGATATAGCCAATGCCAGCCGGCTTTAAGACGGA
>JAVKLA010000073.1:16968791-16980107 GCA_034782735.1 Sagittarius serpentarius
GGGGGGGGGCGGCGGCGGCGAGGGGGAGCGGGGGACAGCGGGGAGCGAGCGCCGGCGGGCGCGGCGGCGGGGCCGCCTCCCGGGCCGGGGCGAGCTGCGTCCCGCCGGAGGGCCGGCCTCCCCCCTGCCGCGGCTGAGGCAGCCCCGGCCCGCCGGGGCAGCGCGGCGGGACCAGAAGGGAGGGACGGAGCAAGCTGGGGCGGGCCGCGCCCGGTGGGTGCAGCGTTTGGGGAGCCCCGGGGCAGCAGGCTGGCGCGGCTGGGCTGGCTGCTCTGCTGGGGCGAACGCCTTCGCTGGAAATGAGCCGGCGCCGCCAGCAGCGCATCCCTGCCTCCATCCTTCCCCTACGACAGCTTTGCGTTGCTGCTGGCGTTCGGCTCGGTAACTGTTTAGGTTATCTTCCATGTCACACTTCCATGTCTTACTTCTCCGCGCTCCGCTGGGCACAGGGCTCCCCAGTTAGCCTTGGTGGTCCCTCAGCACCCGTGTTGTCGCGGCGCGTGGTGCCACAGCCTAAATCGGGCGCTCTGCGCAGAGTTTAGCAGGAGCTGACAGTGTTTCTTTGGAGAACGAAGGGAGTGCTCAGGAGCTGGAATTCACAACCTGGTACCACCCCTCTGCTTGCTCCAGGGTGCTCCCATTAAGGTGGCCTTGCTGGCAGTGGTAAACCTCCTCTGCAAGGACCATGTGTTGGCATATAACGGTGGACCCAAGGGGGACCCGGCACCTTGTTTGCTAAATAAAGGCATGGCTAATATCAGGCCTCCCTGTTAACCGGACGTGCTCCTCAGGGCCCAAAGCATTCCGCAAAGCACAGCCCCAGGCACGAGCCTCTTCCCGACTCTTGGGGGTGTCTGCACTTCGGCTGTGAGACTCTGCACATAAATTAAGACAGATTGTGGCCCACAGTGATCTGAGGGTCCCTCTGAAGTCGACACGGGCTGCTTGAGAGGGTGGTTGAGAAAGAGAGTGGTTTGGAGGAGCCCAGCGAGGGACTTCGTGCAGCCCAAGCCCCTGCCGTGGGCACCTCTGTTGAGACCTCGAGCGCGGGCGGTGTGACTGCTCCTCATTCTGCCTATCAACAAGCTGGCAGGAATGACATTGTTTAGCAACTCTGGGAACCCAAACCATCAGATTTTCATGCTGCAGCTTTGCAGCTTTCCCTTTCATGTGTGAACTTTGAAGACCCTTGAAGGAAAATTGTTTTCTTGTGTTTTTTTTTTCATTACGCTGTGTCTGTTCACTGTAACGACAACGGAGAAAAAGGTCAGACGTATCAAACCAGGCGTGCCAGTCCTACGAGTGCTGATGAAGCTCGTGTTTTACAGAAATCCTGAGAACTCCCAGCAATCTGTGAAGTCAATTTCTGTCATCCAGGAGTCCATGATAAGTATGATAAATTTGAACTGGAAAGTCCTCTCCGTTCTGTAATGCAGCGTTTTACCAAAATGGATGTAATCACAGCTTGACCTATGAAATTACAGGGATTTTCTTTTTTGAGAAAGCAAGAGATGGAAAATTAAAAAGCAGTCCTTTCTATTCTTCAGAAATTTTAATGAATTCAAGTACTTTATCTCAGACTTATCTAATAGTTTGGGTGGGAGTGAAAAAATGACTAATAGGTCAAGCTCACTTTTCTCTTTCTCAGTTTCTAAAATAAATTGACTGCTTAATCTTTCTTTGACCTGCAATACTCAGACATTACACCGTGAACTTTTTAGGAAGTGAGCAGATTTCATGGCTAATGAGCAAACTGATTCCTAGGAAGACTTTCTGAGCTCATTTTTTCATGTGGAGAGGAGGTAGAAGTCTCAAATAACGGAGCAGGAGCTACGTCTTGACCTGGAAGCAGCTGAAGCTCCTGCCTTTGCGCTGCCCGGTCCCTGCCCTAGGGATGCATTAGAGCATGGTAAAATGTCCTTTGTGCACAAACAAAAAAGCCTCAGTTTTGCCAAAAACTGCCTCTGCCACAGACGTCAGATATTAGTGGCTTTATCTCTATGGGTTACCTTGTGAACGAGTATGTGAGAGAGCGTGTAGGTACAAGGTGTCTGTGTTGAATATCCCTGCTCTGTACAGACTCAGGGCGCAGATCCCATCCTCCTGTTACAGTTGGACCATGTGATTTCTGACAACGAGCGTGAAGATTTTTGTTCATGACCCAAGAGAGCATTAGACCCAAGGTAACCCAAAGAGGGGTTGACAATTCCTGTGGAAGTGACAGGGAAAGGCGCTTTTGGAGTTCTTACCCAGACATTTCCCTAACTGAGCTTAGGAACTGGATTAAAGGCGCTTGCTGTGGCTTGAATCTCAGCACCAATGGAAAACTATTTGGGAAGCAGTTGCTTATGAAACATACCTCAGAGAATTGCTTTTTCGATGCGTTTAATATGATACATCCTGTGTGATGATCATTGTGAAATGTTTATTTGAATTTTATGATGATGTTTTGGTTTCCAGTAAAAAGTCCAATAGTTTAATGATAAGACACATTGGCTGCTATGCTGTTGTCAAGTGGTTCTTACACCATCAACAAACAGCTAATGTGTTATGGGAAAACAGCAAATTATATGTGACACTGTAAGATTTTGTGCAGAATGCAAATATGAATTCTTCCAGTGTACACAATTTCAGAGCGCTTGACATGAAATGAATGCATCTGGCATTGTTCTTCAGCGGCCTTATGCTGTACAATTATATGCTATATACTTAAACCTAGAGCCTAATTCTCATATATATTGAGATCTCTTTTCATCCCTTTACCAGGGATCTACAAATAACAGAGACAGCCCCAGCAGTCTACCTAAGCACAGTGATCCTGTCTGTAAGTATACCAGACTTCAGCTCTGATTTCTGTCATGACAAGAACACTGGAAACGTTCTTATCCAAAGATACAACTTTATAAACACTGAAAAGAGAGACTGTGATTGATGACCTCTTAAATTTTTCATAGGTATGTGTCTCCAGGGGAAAGAGAATGATTTTGATTACAGATGAGGAGCCTTTGTAACGCAGTGATTGATTTTGACACTGCAAGATTATTTATTGGCAAAGCATCTGAGTGGCACTGGAAGAAATAGCAGAACTCACAACAGCATCCTGGTTTTCTAATTAAGTGTGGCCAGGTTAGTGAATTACTTTTTCACCTGTTTACATTACAAGTTTGTCACCTTTAATTTTTCCTTTAATAAAGGTTTAAATTTTCAGAGCATATGCTTGTACATATTAATGCATATAAAGCATATGTGATAATTATGCATCCCTCTCTCCCCGCGCCCCTCCATCCATAAAGAGTGAGAGATTATTCTTCCGCCTGTGAAATCAGATCTTATAGGTTCAATTATATTGTGCTCACAGGCAGGCAAGAAGGGGAGCGGTGAGATCTGCGTGCCACAGGACTGCCCTTTCCCGGGCAGGTACAGGCAGATGCAAGGCTGATCTCACATGCTTAAATCATTTGGTAAGGGCTGGAAATGCAGTGTCGGTCTTTGGTTCTTAGTTTGAAAAGTTAATGGGTTTCCCCACTCTTCTGATTCCTGTCATCTTTTACACTCCCATCGCTGTTCTCCATCCCACCAAGCCACTAGTACCGCTTGCATCTTACCTAGAGTGAGCTGCTTTAACGCTGATCTGAGGCAGACTTTTGTCCACACTAAGTTATCCATACGGGTGGGATGTGGGATCAACTGAAATGAAAATAAATGTCAGGGTATTAAGATACTGAACGTAAACATATAATGTAAATATTGCAGGCAAGGCTATCCTCCCGACCTAGTAGCTCTAGAGGCAATCAGCTGCAAGAGGAATAAATGCAGTCCTGTCAAGCTTCTTGAGCTACTCGATAGAGCATGTCCTCGGAGAAGAAAACGCATTTACTCTCAACCATTTGCAGGTCTCGGGGAGAGAGAAGCAAAGCCGTGCAAAGCCATCTCTACATCTGCAAGAGCTGTGGGGCACCTGGTGAGGAGAAAGGGCTCTGTGGCACTTCTAGATCTGTATTTATTCAAAAAAAAAGCGAGAAGATCTGGACTTGCAGCTACTTGGAGATGCCTTACCGTAACTCTCCAAACAGTTTTCCCAAGAGACATGCAATGTTTGCTCATTTTTTTGCTCAAAAAAACCCAACAGTGAATGACATTCTAACAACACATTTTTAATAGCAAATACATAACGGTGTTCGCCTCACAGAGACAGCGTCTGTTTCTTTTAACTATGAAAACCATGAACCCAGTTTTTTTCCACATTTGCCGTCACCAACAGAACGGCCAGGGGCAACCATGAAATGTGACACAAAATATTTCCAGAAGCTGAGGCAGATTGTGAGCACCGCTGGTCTGAGCCTGACCAGAAAAAACTGCAATGTCTCGCAGCGCAAAGGACTCAGAACAGGCAAGGAGCAGATGCTTCGCATTAACTAAGTTCATCACTCTTGGAAGAAAACTGCTGACATTGTTTTGTTCTGATGGAAACAGAGACCCTGTTTGTCTCCTGAATACTTATTAGATTACAAATATATTTATAAATCAGTTGATTTGATTCAAACTGAACCTTCTGAGTCGAGAGCTCGCTCTCTAAGGCTTTTTGCTTCAGTTGTTCAAGCTTGTTTGAAAACTACCTCACAGTGACCTGTGGGGGTAAAAGGAGGGTTTGAACTTTCTTCATCAACAGGTGAAAGCAAAAAGCTGACTTTTAATCTAGCTTTAGCACACCTTCTGTAAAGCTTTTCTGTAGGAATCATAGGATGGCTCGGGTCGGAAGGAAGGGACCCTAAAGATCATATAGTCCAACCCCCCTGCCGTGGGCAGGGTTGCCACCCACTAGATCAGGCTGCCCAGGGCCTCATCCAACCTGGCCCTGAACACCTCCAGGGACGGGGCATCCACAGCCTCCGTGGGCAGCCTGTTCCCGTGCCTCACCACCCTCTAAGTAAAGGAAGGACAATCTTTTCTCAGAGACCCCTCAAAGACTGGCCTTGCTTTTATGAAATTTTGCAGACAGGTTATCAAAGCCGGGCCCTTGGCGTGTTTTCAGCACCCGAGTATCTTCTGTGCGATCCTGCCACCAGAACCTGTCCTCACTGCACTGAGCGCCGGGGGGCTCCCGTCGCAGATGGCGGCGGTGGAGGAGGATGGTCACGCTGGAGTGGTTGCCCAGGAGGGGGAACAGCCCTGGTCCCACGCCATGGGAATACACAACAGCACTTCTCGCTTATCCGGGAATGCGGCGGACACGTGACTGTTCCGCTCACTCTTCTTTCTCCTTTTTCTGCCCCTGTGACGTGCAACAGCAGCCCTCAGTTCCTGGGCGCGAGGCTGGGTAGCGTCACCTCCTGCCCCTACTTCCAGACCTTCTCCTGCGGGGAGGATGAGGCCGGGTTTGCACGGGGCCCTTCTGCTGAGCCCCCACAGCTTCCCAGTCTTCATCGCAACGGCAGAAAGGGATTAATGCTGCTCATGGCTGCTACAATCTGCGCTTGATTGAAAGAGTTTCTTAACTTGGGATCAAACAAGGATGACTCATCCTCCTTTTTTGCTCTGTTTTAGAAACTAGATAATTTATATAGCTATATCTTCGTTGAATATTAATATTTTTTTCAGTAGAACAGCACATTTGAAAAACAGATCCAGAAATCAGCAGGATAAAAGGGTGTAGTTTCAGCAAAATTTAAATGAATTCTAATATTACTACAACTACCAGTTTTTTGGTAGTTATGTTAAATAGCTTTTACAAATCCAGAATACACTAGCTATCTTCTTCGTTATTGGCACTTGTTGCACCTCAGTGTATCTCTCTCCTTTCTCATGTATCTTCAACAGAAGTTCACAACATCTCCAGAAGTCTTTGAAGGCCTCAAAAATTTTGCTTATGGCTTTTCTGCTTTTTCTTTACTCCACGATTTTTAGGAGACTTCATTCTAAATCCTTAATCCATATATGAAACACTGTGCAACAGCTTGTAAAGGCAAGTTGGCATTTTTGGAACAAACATCCATGAACTTAGTCTTGGATGTAGCATTGTGTGTGGTGAGATAAAAGTGAAGTAAAGAAAAAGAAATTGCCTAAGGACGAAATCAGTGGGAGATCTAAGGAGTTCGGATGCTCAAATAAAGCAGAGAAAAAGTAGAGAAAGGGAGAAAATAGCAAAGACAGTCTTTTGTGCTGCTTTGATAATCACTTGAAGTAAAATATCTTTCTATGGCTTGGCTGTCTTCTCTTCCAGTTTTGAATCTTATAATATATGCACTTTTTAAAAACTCTCAAGTTCTAAACTCATGTCTGTGACAAGTTCATGTTTAAGTAGGTCACTTCCTGCCAAATCATTCAACTGGAAAGATTAAAAAAAAGTGTGAAATGAAGTTATGGGGATCATTTACTACACTGAAGTTTTACAGAAGTAGCTGCCTAACCAAAAAAGGGCTGTTTGTGCTAGAATTCAAATGTGTGTCCTAAGGAGGAAGGTGACAGAGTTGCTGGTGGATGCTATGGAAACCTCAGACTTTTTCGTCAGATTGCATGTGAGGCTATTTTGTCTGTTCAGTTTCGTTGTCTCGCTGTCAGCCTTTCCCACTCACTCCACGCTGACTTCTGAGCAATTTTAAAACCTTGCCACGTCTGATGCAAATGCTTTAACAAGCTGTGAGCACTGTCTTCATCGGCAGAAACAGAGGGGACACCTTCTCACAGAAAGTCTTGGGGTGCCACCTCCATGCCCAAGGAAATCAGAGAAGCCTCCCCCTCCCCCCTTCAGCCCCCACTGCTTGATGCGAAGTCCCTGATATGGTGGGATTTGTGTTTAGATTATTTGCATCTGTTTCTTCTAGGATTCCTTTTGATGTGCACGATGAAAGAGTCGAGAGCGTTTGCGAAGGGCTGGAGGACAGAGCAGGAGCATCACACAGCCTTGGGTTGGGCTAAGGAGGAGGGACTCCCTGCTGAGTGTTTGGGGCCCGGCTGCCGTGCCCTGTGGTGCCCTGGAAGTCAGAGCTCTGTAAGAGCCCTCTTCCTCACCCTCCCTTTCCAGACATTCACGTCTCACCCACTATAATGACTTTGCTCCCAGATTCTCCCTCTGGTCAATGGAAACCAATGAACAAGGGTAAATGAGATGTTAACCTGGAAGCACCCGAGCCTTTCGGAGAGTCCTTACTCCTACCGGACTTGTGTTCATCTAAAATGAGATTACTGGACCGGCCCGGGACTCTTGCCAATTGCAGCCCAATTAGCAATTCAGCCAGTCTTAAAGGGGAAATTAATTCTTTGTAAGTTTGAGGTATAAAATAAGAAGTACTCAAATTAAGAAGGTGACAAAATCGAGTCTTTTACGTATACCTATGAGAAAACATCACTGGGTCGTCACTTGGCTAGAAACAAAAGCTTTCATCAGCTCGAGGCTTCACACAGCAGAGGACTGTGTCATTCCCAAATCTAAGACCTGCTCCTGCTCACAAGCCAGCCGCGCTCACAAAGGGGCACACACCCATGAGCAGGCATCTCCCTTTCTGCTGAATTCCTCCCCTTTCTGCTCACTCGCAGCGATAAGAGGTGGGTCTCATCTAGGTTCGTAGCATTCTCCAGTTAAGGCAAAATTGTCATATTTTAGCTAATCAAGACATGCATGAGGACTTACCTCAGACTGACCGTTAAGGCCTGTGCTCTGCCTCAGTGCCAATGCCCTCACAGATGCACTGTAGCATGTGTATGCAAATATTTTTTGTAGTTTGTATTGATTATGGAAGAGCACCCTGAATGGTTTCCCAGACAGCTGATTTTCCCAGGACATCCAGAATAATGAAGTCAGAGAGAAACGATGAGCAAATTTGCAGCTGGGCTGACTCGCACATAACCTGCCAACTCGCCGGTCCGCTTGGCTCTCTGCGCCCACGGCTGCGCGCGTAGCTGGCTGCACTGGCTGCACTGGCTGCACTGGCTGCACTGGCTGTGCAGCACACAAGCCACGCTGCTTGTCTGCCGCCGGGAATGTGAGGAAGGAATGGCTATTTCGTAAAACACGGTTCAGGTGGCGTGGTGTTAACCTCGAGATGATGGAACCATATCACACGCATTGCATGTATGCCGAATTATGGAAGAGAAGTCTTCCTGTATTTTCATATGCAATACTAATCTTTTTTCCATTTTTTTGAGAGGATTTAGGTACGTAGAAAACTAAGGACTGCAATGTTTACGTTTTAGATGCTTGTTAGAGCACCTAAGGGAATGAAATTCAGGTTCCTACTTCTGACCAACACCAGGAAGAATTAGATGCTTGAAAATGGAGTTCAAACATGCAGGGCACAAACAGTGAGGCCACCTGGGGTTAGTCAGTAGAAAGTGTGGAACTCTCCTATCCTGCCCATCTTCAGGTTAGGTGTCTCATCAGCTGTTTGCTCTTCCCTGAAAGTAAAGACCCGCACCCGCTCTGCCAAGGGGCTGAGGGGAATTGCTGGGGTGTTTTAAAATGACAGGAATGACGCCATTCATTTTAACTAATCTGAGAAGCAGATTACACGTGGATGTGCCATAACTGGTGTGCACTCGCTAGGCAATGCATAAAAGGCAATGCATATTGCTGAGGAATTTATTCTTAGGTTTAGAAAAGAAGGATGAAGGCACCAATCTTCAGGTAAAGCTTCGGTTAGTGAAACTAGACTGAAAGGTGATGTTGCTCTTAGCAGTGCTGGTAAGCTTCACAGATACATCGGTACCTCCATTGCAGCATTTCTAATCCATATTTAAGTAAAATTCTTCATTAATAGTATCAGGATAATGTAAGATTTACACCAGACTAAAGATGTCTACTGTAAGGAAGTATGTTGAATAAACATGCTCCAGATGAAAGCTAGAGCAGTGGACAGTTTCCTGCCCATTGTAGAATGAAGATAGTTTGTGCTCATAAAATGTTCACATCTTTCCCCATGACTGTGCTGATATATAATTCATAAAAATACTAGTTATGATATTTCTAAGTTTGAGTAGCTTATCCCAAGTTTTGTGCAGGAAATTAAGAGAAACGTGTTAAATATATTTGGACACATCAAAGATAAAAATATTACTCACAGATCTGAGGTCTATTACCTCAGGACACATTATGTATTCTGTTTTTCATATGTTCTCAAGTATATCATTAAACATTAGTAGTTTTCTCCACTTTTTATACTTTTCCCTTGGTATTTTGCTTAAGAAAGATGGAACACGCCAGCATTTGCTTTCTGAGTCAAACTCTGTACTGTATTTTTTTATACCAACTTTTAAAAGCTAAGGTTTGTCTCTGGCAGACTGTGATTTGATTACAATTCTTTTATTAACGTACAGCCAAACTCTACACATACGGTCAAGTGTACAACATGGAAAACAAACATCAGGTGAACAAAAACCTTTTCTCTTGAAAATGTCAATAAACATATTAGCTAAGGGCTAGACTAATTTTGCCATCACTATCATCTTTACTTCTACTTTAAAGGCATTTTATCTCCTCTATACCTTTTTTAGAGAGTGAATTATTTTGCTGTGACTTTTCACAGAAGTAAAGCAGTGATTAGGAGAGCATCCCCAGTTCAGAGCACGCATAAGCACCACTTTAATCCCCTCGATGACAAAACATGCATAGAATTACCTGGTACCCTCTCTTAAACAGAGATGAGTGTGATTTTTTGCGTAGCTGTGCATGGAGAACAGAGGCTCTGATACTGCAAGCAGTTCTGGGTCTTTTGCAATCCAAGGATCTTCACCAAATGCCATACTCCCCATGTGCTCCCAAGACCTGTGGAGAAAGATGTGACATCTGTGCTGAGGAGCAGGAGCTGGCAACAGAATTAAAGCACGAAGACCCTCATGAAGCAGCCACACGCAGCTCTGAATGCAGCCAATATCTTGTGTGTCCTAGAAGAAGACTCTGAAATAAGTTTTGTTGGCTTCTTGAGGGAGGAGGATGCTGGTAAGGGGTCATGGAAATTTCAAAAACCACCTATGGGTGAAACCACTTCTTCAAGTTACCCTCAGTCACATGGCCAGTCCTGAGGACCAGTACTTGCACTAGATTGGTCTCATAATGGGAGAGGGGATCCCACCCTTCAAGGATATGAAAGGCATTGGAGAAGAGGAGGAAACAAATAGAGCAAGACAGGTTAAAAGCTAAAAGCAGAACTGCACCTCAGGTTTGCATGCAGGAGTTGACTTGCTTGCAGGAAACAGGAGAATTGGGACTTCGAGAAAAGTTTCGAGAGGTGCTTCAACTTAGACTGATTCCACGATCAGAAACGACAGTGTTCCAGTCAGCCTGTTGGGTGGAATCTTTGCTGTAGAAGATGATCCCCTTCCATGTAATGATATACAAATAACTGCTCAAGAAGCACAAGAGCATGTACTCTCGGTCTATCCATGGCTAAGAAGTGCAGAGCATGCTTGCTGTCCCTGATCAAACTTTGAACTACCCTAGCATTGAGAAGGGCTGGACTGGATGATGTCCAGAGGTACCTCCCAGCCTAAGTTCTTCTCTGGTGGAGAGGGATGCCCTTGGCGACGAGCGGCATGATCCCTGACACAGGCAGAGTTGGTTTGGGAAACACGTCTCTAACTCCCTCTTTTCTTGCTACTCATCTGCAACCGTTGTCTCACATGTCCCAGTCAACATGGTGACTGCTGAGTGAAGAATGTGCTGTTTTCAGCCTGGACACCTTCCTGTCACCATGGTCTAACCAAAGGACCTGTTCATTGCAAGGCCAGCGCAGAACTGGTGCTGTGGTTGCTGGGGTGGTAAAGATCTGCTGCTTGATTTTGGCTTAACACTTTAGCACATCAGTAGAGAATCAGTTCTTTTAACATTTCTAGAAACAAGAAACTCCTCTTACATTAAGCTATTTTTGTCTGGGACAAACAGAAGGATGATGTATGAATGGTGGACCTGAAAAGAGCTCAAAAAAGATAGTGCTGTGCTTCGTGAGCAGAGGGAGAAGTGGGGGGCAGTGAGTATTTTTGCACTTTGGTTCGTGACTTAGGCCATGTAAGTGTGCCACTAGTGATCAGGGCTGCTGCGGTGTATTTCCTCAAGAGAAAAGAACTATTGCTTGTCCAGGGCTGCTAGTACAATCAAGACAGAGAAACGGTTATGGTGACTATTTTTTTCTACTCTGTCGTGGTTTCGGCTGGGATAGAGTTAATTGTCTTCCTCATAGGTAGTATAGTGCTGTGTTTTGGGTTGAGTATGAGAAGCATGTTGATAACACCCTGATGGTTTCAGTTGTTGCTGTCGTGTTTAGACTCAGTCAAGGACTTTTCAGCTTCTCCTGCCCAGCCAGCAAGAAGGCTGGAGGGGCACAGGAA
>JAVKLA010000073.1:16986212-17009742 GCA_034782735.1 Sagittarius serpentarius
GCGAGGAAGGGAGGGAGGTAGGCAGGGAGGAAGGGAGGAAGGGAGGAAGGAAGGAAGGAAGGAAGTCCTGTAAGGACTTTGTCTTGCATTTTTTTCACACTCCTTTTCTTCTGTCAAAGTGTTATATTATTGGTACTATAGTTACAAACTCTGTTTGGGTTACAGTCATTGTCCAAACCCTTTTCTTTTTTAATAGAAACACTCTGAAAAATTGCCATAAAATAAAAAGGGAAGGAAAGGCATGGAAAAGACATTTTCAGTGTCATTTTGTGATTGTCTGTTGTAGAAAATGTAGGCTTTATGGGGACTGAAGTAAAGATATGAGCTATGTCAAGAAGTCATGGACATCTATAAGAAAATGTAGTTTCATCTAATATTCACTACTGGAGATCTAGAAATGACTGTGCTAACCTAACTTCCTAAATGAAAGTCTAAAGAGGGAAACGAAATCTTGAAGAACTGGTTTCTCGTTTCTGACAAAGGTGAGCATTTGCAGCTCCTGTACTCCTTTTAATGCCCCACAACCCCTCCTCCCCTAATTCAGATCTCTTTCCCAAACTGATTTCTCCTGTTGGACCTTCATTCTTAAATACTTGCTTAAAAAAAATGTAACAAGTCTGAAAGTGAGCATTTGCTCCAGAAATTTTGGAAGACCCTGTGCCTCGTCTGGTTGTAGAAACTCAATGAGATATGTACGAGCCGAGGGAAATTCAGTTGCCTTGAAGTGTTAGCTAGTCCTGATTAACTGCTCATAATAGTAGCCCTCTTCTGAATATTTTTCATATCTCCATCTTCCCTGCCCCAGTGACCCTGGCATGCTTTTTGTTCCTGGAAACCGTCACAGCTGGGTCCAACAGCACAGCGTTGGAAAATGCATAAATACAGCACCAGCATGAGTCGGCCTGAGGATCTGTCCCTTGTAAATGCTAACACACACTAAATAATCAGACAGGAGAGGGGTCACAGGAGCGCTGTCTTTCTCACAGTTAGGTGCATTTCCAGGCTGCACCCTATGCCAGCACCTCACTTGCCCTTCACATAAGCTGCACGGTAAAGGCTCTGCCCCGGCTTACACCAGTAATTGCAGAGAATTGCCAGGGCAGCTCTGATGGAGCGGAATCAGGGCTGGTCAGGCACATCTCAGGCTTCAGAGGTGAATGAGGGAGAAGGGGATGCTGCCCTCCCTTCGGCGTGAAGGGAGGCCCGGTGTCCTCGCCTTTCCTGTGGCACTGATAAGAAACAGATAAACGGAAAACCTGAGCTGGGGGCAGACACACCAGAAAACTTTGGGAAATTTTAAAACAACTGAAACCAAAGTTTTACAACAGGAAGGATCAGGAAAAGTTAAACATAAGTGCTGCCATCTGCACTGCTTATAGCATAAAGTACAAGATGTACGTCTGGGGCTGCCAAAGGTTCAGCAGATACGTCCTCCTCTAAAAGCCCTGAAATGCAGCACTGACGGTGGGACTGAGACAGCCTTTGGCAGACAGTGCTGTGTTCAAAACTCATAAATGGAACCACCTCATGAGTTTTGGATGGACATGTTTGTCAAAATACTGTTTTATTCTGGCAGCAGCGGAGGCTGAGGCTGTTGCTTAAACCTCCATCAAAACACTGAAGGGTGAAATGTATATACTTGCTCGGAAAAGAGCACAAGTCACAACCAAATAGACTGTCTTTTCCACATTGTTCATATTTATAGTTTTACACCTAGTAACACCACTCACAACCAAAGCAACTGCTCACCAGACTTCATTAATATTCATAGCAGCAAGACAAGTAACAACTCATAACTGGTGCACATTTCCAATATTCATTAATATTTACGTGATTTAGTTAACTTATGTAAGTTCGCAGCAGTAAATCATGCTACTAGGGTTATCTTGCAGTGTGGCCTTCCAGGTTAAGTAGTATCTTAAAACAAAAGCTCGGGTACGAATTAATGTTACTATCTGCAATAACTTCTATTCTCATAGTATTTAGCCTTGTAAATCAGCTTGTATTGAATAAAGATTTTTCATTTGCAACATAAAGACTCTTTGCAAAGTAAAATTGATGCAAAGTCATGTCCATGGCCTACTATGTTAGCAAGATTTGTTCCAGGAATCATCAGCATTTTTATTTTGAATCCAGGCATACTTAGGAGATGCTACAGACCGGATTGTGTTGGTATAATAGAGTAATAAATTATTCTTATGGTTAATTAACATTTGATACAAACTTTAGTGACCTACTAGAGGTCATCCCATGTACCTTTATTTAACAGTTAGGTATTTAGCCTAAACTAGTTCCCAGAGTCCCTCCCTACTCTGGGGGTAACCCAGCACCTCCAGAGGATGATTCATGCCCTTTACCCAAAACCTGTTCAATTCCTCTGTCAAAAATTAAAGTGTCCATTTCCCAGCTGTTTGAGGGAGCTGTAAGAATGACTGGAGGGGATCTGGGATGCAGATCTGGGGAAAGCCGTGATTCATGGGAGAGCAAGGTGGGTTTCCTTATCTACTGTATTTTTGCCTATATGTATTTCTGGTCTACTAAAAAAGTGGTTCACAATTGTCTTACACACAGACAAACATGGTAATAATAAGAAGATAACTTCTTAATTGTTTCAGACTATCGAAGTGAATAGTGGAGCTCTATTTCATGTTCACAGCCTCTACATTGCATCCAAAACCGAGGCCTGGGCTCTTCCTTCTGCACACAGGCAGACTTTGGTCATGATCCCCAAAAATGTAAAATAATTTCTAAATATTTTTTAGACCCTGAAAACCTGTAACTTGGTGTAAAGGATTCCTATTCCCCACCTTTTAATCTTTTGAAAGATATAGACAGAAACACGGAAAAACTCTGTCTAGCTGCAAGATACTTTAAAAAAAAGCCATGGAGCACAATAGAAACCTAGCAGAAAAAACATCATGCTGGTGCAATCTCTTTTGCTCTAAACATCAGATTTTAGTTTTGCACATTAATATCACCATTTTTATCTTTTCCGTTTTCAGGAGCGGAAAGAGGTGTCTCCTCTTTATATTGTTTAGAAAATACGATTCCAGTTTGGCTCCAGTGTAGTACTGTGCCCACTGCTTTTTCACTTGAACAATTTCAGCCACCTTTTTTTGCAAGGAGCAGCCAACCAGGAGTTAAGCTTTCAAGTTTGAGCTATTAACTGTATGCACAAAACATTTATAGTGATATTGATTGCCCTACAGTATGTGTAAAGCCGCAGCAATGAAGCTGCTGCATTTCAGAATCAGTTCAAGTGTCTAAATTCTCATATCCTAACACAGAGATCTGCAGCCTTTTAAGGGTGGTCTGGCTGGACAGGCTGCTTTTTCCAAATTCAAGCTGGCATGAGCTCAGCAGAGGTTGGCGATTCTGTTAAAGGGGCAAAATGCAGTTGACAGTTGACAATTATGTCCCTTTCCCTGCAGGGAGACAAGGATTTGCAGCACAGTTGTTCCTTTCTGCTTACTTCAGTGCGCATCTCTTGGCCACGCCTGCTCCCAAAATCTGTCCAAGTGCCCTCCGTGGTATGTGATATAAGTTGTTGAATCCTGGAGTAGCATAGTGATGTTTAAGATACCAGGCACTTTATGGTGCTGATATATTAGTATGCTTTAAATTAGCTAATGATGCAGACTCTGCTAGTGTTTCTCCTTTTATACACTTTTGCTTTCAAACTGATAATGTAGCAGAATCGACTCTCCCACCCACCCTCCTCCTTGGGTTTAGAAAGCAATTTCCTTTTCTAAAAAGCGAGTTTTGGGGCGCTAGCCAACATTACAGTAGAACAAGTATTGTCCCAGGTGCCTGGTACTTAACTGGGGAAACCGAAGGACTGAGATAGGGAAAGTAGACAAATAACTGTGAAGGTTTAAATGCGAGGAACAGATGGGGTTTCTCAGTTCGGGGCTGTTCTCTACTCAGTTGGTCAGAGCGGTTCAGTAGGGCCTGACCTATGGCTCAGCGTGGTGGGAGTGCTATGGCATCCTGCTGTGCTGGTAGGGCATCCCTGCCCCAGCCTGAGACAGACAGACGTGTGTAAAACACAGATGTGAACCTCAAGCGAATGTTCAGAATTATGTGGCTCTGTTCCACAAATTAGCATTTACATTAGAAGAAACTCTAACCATCTGCTGAGGCAACTTTAATCTCTCTCTGAGGTGCTGCTTGGCCTGAGTGTCTGTCCCAAACTGTTTTGTTTGTTTTACCCTTTCTCTTTCATACAGGGGGGAACCTTGAAGGGTGATGGAGCATATTCTGAGGGTGGAGTAAAAGTGGGGAGAAAGGAACTTTTTCCTCACATGATTGTCTGAAGACTCTCCCAAGGCAAATACCATCAGCTACAAGTGTTGGTGAAATTAAGAAATGTATGGGGGGAGCAGTGGAGAACAGTTAACACTTCTGGCCACACCTGCTAAATGGCTCTGCCCATAGGCTGCACCCAGCGCTAGAGGCAAACGGGAAGAATTATTTTTCAGCCTAAGAGCAAACAAATTGCACAATGCAAAGTGCATCCCTTGACATCAGGAGAGGAAGGCTCTTGGATTTAATGATTAATTCTAACTCGTCTAAGTCCTGGGGGAGTTGCAACCATTAAATGAGGCATCAGGCACACCCATGCAGTCTCGTGCACTTGGGTCCCACCTCTCGTCACCAGTCAGTGCCTACATTGTGGTCTCTGTCTTGCACTTGTCCCACCTGGGTCTGAGGTGAAGGGTCAGGAGTGGGGGCAAAGTCTTGGTGTTGTGTTGCAGCTGTGGAGTGAGTCTCTGAATGGGAGGCCCATGCTCCAAAAATGCCTGTTGGATGGCTTGATCCTTGGCTTGAGCTTAGCATTGCATTGCCGCTGTCCATCACGCAACATTACACGTGCAGGGGAGGTCGCAACAGGAGAGCAGAGATTTGAGAAGTGTGTAACTGGCGTATTGGCTCTGCTGATGTGAACACCGCACGCCCAGTGAGGCCAGGCTTTCACCCACGGTTACTCTGCTTTGCCTTGCATCTCAGAGTGTAAATACATTGCAGATGTAAGACTTTGCAAACAACCCATCATAAAGTAAAGCAAGTGTGTACGTGGGTTTGGGACTGGAGATGAGACGGACTGTAAGCATATCATCAACTAGAACAGTCCAGTAGTGGATTAGTGCTTCAGCCCCTGTGGCCAGAGGAAAACTGGCCAACCTGTCAGGGCTTGGAGTCCTCCTACTACTCCAAGTGCTGCGAGCATGCAGCAAAAAGCACAAAGCTTGGGAAGGGGAGGGGAGGACTGCTCGTAGTAAATAATTTTGAAGTATTTACTGAGCTAGAGAGGTTTTCTTGGAAGATGGTTTATCCTCTGTCACCTCTCCTGTTTACTTCCAAATGGTATCTTAATTGCTTTTCTCCTACTTGTCCCTCAATTAAAGTGTCTTTTCACTTTTGCCTTCATTTTCAGCACATCACTTAATTTTCCATATTTACTCTTTAATTAATGATCTGGCACTTTTTGCCTTCACTAAGCTCATTGCATTGAAAACTGTCCTTCACTCCTGTTTCTTGGGAGCACGAAAATGAAATTTGTTTGCTCCAGACAAGATTAATTTGACTCTCTGCTTTGTTTCCTCTCTTCTAATGAAGCCAACCTAGCTTAAATCATTGACTGCATAAAATGATTTTCTGGGATCAGATACCCTTCTTCTTCTGTCTTTTCTGGCAATATAGGTACATTAAAGTGAATTCTCTTCTGCTAACAGTATTTTTCTGCAGGATAAATCAATACCTGCAATAATAATTTGTGGGATTTAAACAATAGTAGTATTTTCTACAATTTTTTCAATCTCTTTTCTGCAGATGTCCCCTTGGCTATGTGCAGCAGATGTACATATAACTCTTGAATAGCAAAGTGAGATAAACATGTAATATATATGTTCACTGAAGAACCATCAGTGTAGAAAAAAAAGGCAATGCACTCATTAGCATGGCTTTTAAGATGATGTAATTTATTCACTTTCTCATAGGTCTGAATCATTTATTTGCTGTGATTTTTTCAAGTAGCACCCTATTTCTAGCTGTTAGCCGTATCATCAGTTTGTGAGTAGGTAGAAGTGAATGCGATGCCTACTGCCTATTTTCCAATTATGCTTAAAATATCGCACAGAGAATATTAGATTTTGGGTTTCCCAGGGACAGAGCCTTTTCCACCACTGTGGGCCCAGGGCAATTCCCTCTCAGTCCTTCTGTACTACAAACCCACCCTATCCCAAGTCTTTCTGCATCGCTAAGTGGGGCTGCTTCTCATTACCTCAACAGGGAGGAATGTGTTTCAGTGGCTTGGAGCGTGGTCTTGTGCTCTGAGAATTTTGCGGTGTGGAGAAGAACACAGGAAACCAGTCTGTCTCCAGGGGCATTACGTTCTTCAGGAGGCAGCTGATGACCGCACAGAAGTGGACAACAGCCTCCTGGAAGACCAGGTAAGTACTGAATAATTAAGACTGTGCTCACACGTCGATGTTGACAGCCAACCCCTTATTCAGCAGCTGCTGCGAATACCGAAATCCAAGACCATACACAGATCAAAGAAGAGTGAATGGGAAGACTAGAATTCTACGGAAATGAAAGAAATTCTCTGTACTCTTATTCAAAGCTGTCCATAGCATCTCATGAGACATACAAGAGGCATCCCGTATGAATGATTTAGCCATAGTGCAAACCAACTGCTGAATGGAGAGGCAGATATTTGTGTTCAGCCACATGATGCAACTCATCATTGTCTTTTATGTTTGAATTCTTCGGTGTATTTGCCAATTGACCAGCTAAGCAAGTACAGTCCTTGAAGTATATTTTACACACCGGTCTTACCAGTTGCTTAATACTTCTCATCTCCAAGATATATTTGTGTTATTACAAAGGTGCATGTTTGCGGGATAGTTTAATTTGGCATTAATGTAACAGTATAAAAAATAAAGCACTAACAGCTTTATGAATATTCATGGTAAAGTCGTGTAGCTACTATTGGTAACGTATTATTCTCTTTTGTGAATGCTTTAATGACTTGCTGCTTTATTCATGCAAACAGTTGCAGCTCCTGGGAGTTTCACAAATATTAGCACGCATATCTCCCTATCCTCCAGAACTGTAATTAGAGTCATGTCCCACTCTAGATTTGCCTTTAAAAAAGATATCCATTTGGAGAGCAAAAACAGATGACTGGTACAAGTCATTGAGATGCTTTACTTAAAATACCTTAAATACTAAGCAGTGACTACTATACAAACAACCTGTAAGCTAGAACGTGGTGAACCACCTGAAATTGGGCCTAGTTCACAAAAAAATTCACAAGGAGGAATACAGCAATTCTTCAGATGATTTCTTTGAAAAGAAAAAATTAATCTGTGTCCTGATGAGTATGCAAGTCAATTATATATTGCCTGGGAAATGGTTTAACTGCCAAGAATGTGCCAGACCCACGCTGCTGAATCCTGTTGCGTCTTCAAGTCACTAAAGTCACATAGTCACTAAAGTCAGACCAGTACCACTTTGCTTACAGTTTCCACATCCACATTGCAGTATGATTCTGGGGATCACAGAAATATTTTTGAGGTGTTCACTAAGCTGATCTCCATATTTAATGAATGTGTTAGAACATCTGCTAGTATTGGTGATTTTCAGAGTTCAAGATGATAAATTTGTTTCATTGTAATAAAAATAATCTCTGCTAAAATATGCTGAATCTGGGAATACCTGATCACAAAACTGCAGTCTTTTTGGAAAGAACGATTTAGAAAATTCAGTCCATTTAAAAAGAACTTCTGATGCTTGCCAATGATTTGCATTGACAGAAAGAAAAAAAAAGGAAAGTTTCCTAACAAGATTTCCAGCCAAAGTGCTCATTTCTCATCTAAACCTATGACGTTGGTAAGTACAATAAAGCTCTTTCAGTGGATGGATAGTCTATATGGCCCTTCTTAGAGAATAAGACACATTTAAGAACAGTAATGGATGCCCAAAATACAACATTAGTTACCATATTAAAAAAAGATCATATAATTCCCCATTCTGCAGAATCCTGTGAATTTTCCTGTTCTGCAATTTTATGCAGTGCTTTAGCTCTGTCCTCTATGTTTAATAGTGAGCTATGATTTTTAGTCATCTTCATGTTGTGATACATTAGAAGGAACTGTTGGATCATTGTATTGCTCCAGAGCAGATAAAATTTCTATGGCTTATGGAAAATGGAGTATGATTCACCTGATTAAACAGTCAGCTGATCAACTGGGAAAATAAATAAAATAGAACAAAATATACCATGTATTGTTACTATTGTTCTTTACTTTTAATAAAAGAGAGATAAAGGCATCAATAAAAGCTCAAGAATGTGGAAGGAATTGTACAGACATCAAGTAAAAAAAGTCTTTGCCAAAAAATTCTAATAATCTTGGTCTCATTCTCCAATGTCATCTCCCAGACTGGGGCATAAACCCCATCCCCTTCTGTCCACCCATCTCAGTGAAGCAAAGTCACAGTCTTATAACCCCAGGCCAATGTATATCCTCCAGCTGCACCCCGCTGACCCACAACCAGAGCCCCAGAACTGTCTTCACAGACACTTAAAGCAAGCCCAAATGTCCGTACTCTGCCTCCATGGGCCTGGCCCCGTGTCCTGAGCTGGAAACATAGGTCCCGGCGTTGGCAGGATCCCTGCAGTGGACGTTGTACTGGGACAATTGCCCCTCCCATGACATAAGTCATGCAGGAGGCAAGTCCTGCACAGAAGGATTTAGGGAGCATCAGTAGCTGCCTGTGTGCATCTGCCAGGGAAGTCCCTCCACTACAGCCATCACATACCCTTTTTGAGATGATTTCTGTTCTGCCAGCAGTAGACTTGCCGTAGCTTGGGATCTGCTGCTGCTGACAGAGACAGTCCCACGGGCTTACACAGAGAATTTCCTTCCTTCCTGTAGCTTTGTAAAACAAAACGCAAGTCTTGTCCACTGTAAAAGCAAGGGGAGACAGCAAGGAGGCAGAAATACTGTTTGAACAGAAGAACCTGGCAGTTCCATGAATAAGTTTGTTGTAGCTCTGAGAGTCGGTTTACAGCATGGACTTGCAATTTTCCTTCAGCTTTCATTGTACCACCCCAGTCCCTGACACTAACACTGGTACAGATCTTCTAGGGACTAACATCAGATGATCTCATGATATGCTATTTAAAGCAAAATGTGGCAAATATTTCCAAACTTGTCCCTGTATGTACTATGAGCATGAAAAGAACTAATTCAGCATGAGTCTTCCTCTCAAGACGAGAGACATGGACTGAGAGGCGATCCTCATCAGTAAAAATCCCTGAAGGTGCCCTAAAATGACTCACCAATACATGAACTAGTGCCCTTGTGTGAAGAAATTGTCTTCAGACCTGATTTGGCTTCATCCTTCCAGCAGAGAGAGAGGTATACCTGCAGTGACGGGAACAATGGTTGCACTTTAGAAAAAAACTGGCGAGAAGTGAAGCTGGCCCTAGGAAGGTTTTAGGAAGGAAAACAAGAAAATAGACTGTGTGTGGACTCAGCATGCATAGCAAATACAGAAACCCTCACAACTAAAACTTCTTCCCTAAAGCGGTCCTTCTTCTGGACTCACTGACTCACTATTTGTTAGCTGGGCAATTTAGAGCTACTTTCAAGAAATCTCAGCATTCGGTGAGAAAATGTTACCTGTAGCTTACTTCTTGCTGAAGGGGAAAAGATTGCCGTGGCAGAAAAGGAAGGAGGGGTGACAAAGCAAGAGTTGGGACAGAAATCCTGCCAGAACCATTCTCTGAAGAAGAGGGAGACTGGGGATGTGACTGGAGATAGAACTGCGATTGCTCTGGTTACATCCATGGCAGGAAAAGGAGTGGATGTTGTTAAGGTATTACTATTAAACTTTGGTTTATTCAGATATCCAGAGCCAAGGCATCTCACAAAAGCTTGCTTCAGTTTTGGTCTGAGTCCATCCTATCTGAGCAGGGTAACATGAGCATCTGTACAGCACAGCAACTGCTCCTGGCTGGTTCAGGCCAGAAACCCTTACCTGTAATGTTTTACCTGTTTCTCTTTTCACTGCCTGCAAGGAGTGCTCCCATCAACCCTGCGAGATCTGGCTGAGTCACTGAGGATCCACTCCTCCCCAGGGCAGCACGCTCTCGGTGTCTTCTTCCTCAGCGTTATCGGCCACACGCCTCCTAGGGCCGTGGTTGTCATTGGACGGCTGGTGACCAGTTTTCTGGGCCAGCAGGAGAACTTTATCTTTCTGACAATATAAACAGTATGTATGCAACCAAACCTTCTTTCTGAGACTGGTGGCCAGAGGAGTTTTGCCTCTTTCCTCACAACCCTCTGGGATCACAGAAAGCTTTGGCAGGTCTCCCCCATGGTACCGCTCAGGGGAACTCTAAGAGAGGTACCCAGGAGTGCGGAGCAGCTTCCACCTTGAAAAGCACTGACTGCGGGCATCAGGAGATCTGCACCCATGATATGGAGCCTACCGTTACACTCTATAGTAGTGCCCTGTTAGTGGTCTAGTTAACGGTAGGAAAGCAAGAAGCATCCTAGGAGACTCTAGTCCCTTTCTGTCCGTGTTCTGCATGGGGGCTTGGACTAATCCTGTTACAGATAACTTTGATGCTCGGGGGCCCAAAGACATGGGAAGAAGACTTACATGGCTGGCTTGCATGCTCTTGTTTACAAAAGGCAGCATATCTTCACTATGTGCTTTCCATTCCACTTGGATGTCTTCACACCCCTTTTTAAGGATACACGGAGTCCTCTGTATTTCTGCAATTGCTATACTCTGTGTGGTATGTGCTGTTCTGGAAAGAAGATGTATTCAGTAAACATAGGCATAATGAAGAATTCGTTATTCACTTGTCCACTGGGGAAGAAGAAGTAGTGCTTGGAGGATTGCAGCAACTTTATCTCAGAGAGCTTTTTAAAAGCTTTTTTTCTTACTCTGTGAAAACTGGTTTCACGATGGGGGAGGTCAGAGTAGGCTCTTGCCATACACTGCGATAGCTGAGAACTTTGCTTACCCATTGTGGAGGTGATAGTAGCAAATTGAGGCAAAAATGTTTTGGTTTTCATCTTTTGAAAGGCAATTTTTTGCACTGTTGCCATCAAAACATTACATGCCAAGTGAGATAGCACCTTGAAAGAAAAGCTGCTACTGAGCTGCTTGACAAAGGAAGCAGGAAAGCCAGGATTGCTGGGAAAGGATTTTCGTTTTAAGTTTGTGAACTCATAATGAAACACAGATGAAATAAGTTTTTGGAAAATGAACGCAGGCTTGTCAGCTGAAATTCTCAGAGGTTTTAGTTTTATAATTTAAAAGGCCCGGATTTTAGATAAGTGAGACCTCTTTCAATACTTCAGTGCTAGAATGTACCCATGTGATAAAACTGGTTCAACTCATCTTTACAAACAAAGAAAAACAGGTAGTGGCTCTAATTTATGTCAATTCATATTTGCACAACTCTTGTCAACTTGAGTGGAACATTTACTTCATCTGTCTGAAGACAGAATCAGATCTTTGAATTTAGTCTAAATGTATAAATTCGATCAACTAGTTCCCTTAAACAGCAAACTGAATTGAGAATATGTGGATTATAGCTGTACTTGAGACAGAGAATTAAAAAGAAAGTTCTCAGGACAAATGGGCTTGAATAATTCTGACTGCTTCCTTCAAAGAACTGTTTTAAGGATTTCTAGAGAGATTTTGTTTGGCATTATACCTGTATTCTGAAAGGAATGATGATGCCCTAAATATCCTAACTTCAGTATTGTGCAATGAAATGCTGTAGTTTGTTAAATGGTAGAGGACCGGGAAAGCTTCTTTTGTTCACTTTGATGTAAAAAGCTTAAATTAAAAGTGTTTAAGCAGTTTGAAAGAAGATAGTCTGCCATATTACAAAATGTTGAACATGTTCCCCAACAGTTAATAGTTGCGATATCTTTAATAATATGGACATTTTCACCGTGACAAGCACTGATGTGGCAATACACGAGTAACTGGCCCATCTTTAGTGGTACACTTACAGGCCTTGTAAAACGAGGAAGCCGATGGAAAGAACTTTAAAAGCTAGTTGACTGAATCCAACTGGAGCAGTAAGAAGCTTCAATTTATCCGTGAGCTCTGCAATTATAATGTCTTGTGTCAGCTGTCCAATGGGTCTCTATGCATGGTTTTCTCCAGACTAGAGAAGTGCCCTGTGTGAATTTTTCACTAGTCAATATATGGGTCTAGATCCTCAAAGAAACTTCACTGTTGACATGATTTTAGGTGCCTCAATAAGAGTGTTGGTGTGTGTCCCGCTCAGCCCAGCTCGGAGTACCCTCTCATCTCACCTAGACATGTGGGGATCTGGATGACCCCGAGGGAACAAACCTGTCGCTCAATGGCTAAGCAGTCGCCAAAGGGGAAGGAGCACCAGAGAAGTGTTGATGTGGAGCGGGACAGAGCGCCTGGCACCTCTTTTGTGACGACAGGTTGATGTGGAGTCCTGGCTGCTCAGGGGCATGAGATGCCTCTCTACTGCTCCAAGCAAGGTGCCCTTGTTTTGGACAGCAATGAGTCTTACAAACATCCGCATGGACATTTCTCATGAGCTAGCTAGCAGAGATGACTCCCAGCTCAGGGTCCTGGCTTCTCATTGTCACAAACCTGTGCTCGCTGTAGAGAGCAAGGAGAGTAGCAGGTACTTCAGTCACAGCTGTGACTCTTCTAGGAAGATGGAGGCCAGGTCCTCTATAACTGAATCTGGGAGAGTTTATTTTCCATGTCAGATCTAGTCCCTTGTCTACAATAATTTTCTAGAATCATTTTGATTGTCACAACTTATTACTTGTGAGATATTCCCAGAGGCAAAGCCTTTTATAGAGGGGTTTTTTTATCTACTGAAGACCTTCATTGCACAGATCGTATTTAGAGAAGTCAGTCTCCGCAGAGAGGTATTTATTTTTAGTTTATATTAAGTATGCTATTTTTGTATAATGTACAGTTTAATTCCCCCCCAAATACACTTAGAAACATAATGGCCACTGGCCTCTCTAATACATGTCATGAAAGTCTTCTAAAAATGTAGAGAGTGTTTTACATGCTGGGAAATGGTAGGAGTCTCTTTGCTTCATTCATAATACCAGATATTACTGTGTTGAGCAATGATTATTTTAAATTATTTTCATACTTTATTAGTAGTAAAGAATAGTTTAATACATGATCTTAAAAGCAATGACATTTATGGATATGATGTGGAAAAACCTTTTGGATGGAAAAGCGTATCTTGTACTGAGAGAGAAAATGCTGACTGATGCCAGGAGTTTACAGAAATGCGTTGGTCTGTTCCAGAAAAGGAGTGTGCATGTTGAGCGCAAGGCTGCACAGTAACAGACCATAAGGAAGATAAAACCTGCTTCAATATGAAAAGCCATTCAAAAGCCACCAAAGTGGTTTACAGACCTTCACACACTCACATGAGGAGGACCACAGTCCCGACAAGACATATATTGTTCTTGCATCCCTGCAGATTTTCTTCCTGTAAAATTAATCTAATTGCAGATAGCACTTCTCCCTAATGATAAGTCTTAGACCTCGTCTTCAAAACATGACATCATTTTTGCAAAATTTTAAGATGAGAACAACTAAGATAGATGAGAGTCTCAATAAACTGTGACATGATACTGTACAGGGATATCTGCACGTATCTGTTCTGCACCAGGGTGATGGGGACTGGTGGTGCAGGATTCTTTCTGGATTTTAGTAAGAAAGGCACAGCTACAGACACTGCAATAAAATAGCTGTTTTCATTAGGTAGACTAAAAAGAGGAACATAGATAGTGATAGGTCCCTCCTATATATAGATAATGTGTCCCTCCAGATACTGGGGATCCTGCTTTTGTTCAGCATTGGACAGACCCTGGCTGCATTTTCCCACGGCACGCTGTGGAAGTCCCATCCATGGAGATACTCCTCCTCCCTCCCATACCGTGATACCTTTTATTGCTTGTAACAAACAAAACCATATACCTTCTCCTGACAGGTGTCTTTCCTAACACCCACTAGTGTGCAGCACAGCCCGGCATGGGATGTGCCAGCACATTCCCTTACAGCAGCTACTTAATGCTAACTAACATATGGGCTTCTCAAGCCCTAAGTACAAGGTCCAATAGAGCAGATATGGCTTGCCCAAGATCACTTGCTCCTTGAGTAGTGCAATGTCTTCCACAAGGCTCCTAATGCAGTATCACAACAACTACTAGAAGAGTATTTAAGCAGAAAGGAAAAAATAGCTATCTTTTAATGTAACTAAACATTATTTTCACATATAATATGTCATAGAAAAAACAATTGTTTTAGCTCAGTAATTATGTCACACAGATTCTTCCAAGGGACGGTTGAGAAGCATCTTAATGTCTCAGAGCTCAAGCCTACAGCATGATGAGGGATTGGCGAGAGCTCCTCAAGGATGTGATAGTTCTGCATCATTCAGATTTTTTGGGAGACTGGATAACTTCATAAACTAAATCATAGTCTAACAAAACTTCCTATGACCTCTCTGATCATTCGTCAGTCTGTGCGTATCTTCAACAACAAGATAACTGTGGAATTTAACCAAAGAAATATTCCATCGAGTACCAGATTAGTAACCTGATCAAGTCCTTCTGACCCTGAAATAGACCACTCTGTGAGTGCTTTTCATGTGCTGCAAGAGTGGAGCTCACCAAACAGCACACCCATGTGAAAAACTGAAGCAAACAGCAATGAGAGATGAGCTTGTGTTTTGCCCCGTGAAGATCCAGAGTTACTATCAGAAGATATTTTCACAAGGAAGAGTTAGAGCCTCAGATGGGATCCCGGCGAGTGCGCCAAGGCAGAGCTGGGTGAGGGTCCGTGTCTGACATACAGAGCACAACCCATGTAGTTGTATGGGAGTATATATTCATTAGCTTTATTATCTCACCAGTTATTTAACTTGCGGAAGGTGCTTTGTGAACAGGTCTTGGAGCACAAGCCTATTCCATTTTCAATACCACCAGGACAGCCCTATCTTCAGCAATTTCCTCTGGTGTTCTGTGAATCAGAGCATGACACTGATTGCCTCATGGCTTCTAGTTAGGTATTAAAGGAACAAAAAGATTTTTTCCTTTAACAAAGAGTAAGACGCAATCCAGCATTTACAGCTTTTGTAAGGCCAAATGTTATTTGAAGAATTTTGGGTGATAAAATGCCTTTAATTAAACTTGCATCTTTTCAGGCTGACAGGCTTCTTTTAGGATGTTAATGTCACTCTTGAATCCAGCGTGGTGGTAGTGGTGCTGCATTCAGCCCCTAAGCCAGCACATCCCCATCCTTGCAGTTACAACTACACTTTTCACAGCTAAGCATCAGCTTCAGATTGAACAGTGGTACTTTATAGCAGAATATCCACAAGGCTGGCAGTGTCTGTCAATAGCTTTATACAAAAGACAAGCTCAGAGCCCAAATCAAACAGTAGAAACAGGTATGATGTTCTAGCGTGCCAAAAGATGCCCATGAGATGTATGTATGCAAGGGAAAAGGGAGAAAGAAAGTAGGAAAGACCATTTGGAAGCCCATCAGTGTTTTAGTTTTGCTAAAAGAGATTCTCCATTTTTCCATGCTTAATGCTGTTTTAGGATACTGTGGTGAAGGGGAGTCTGTCAGATCAGATGGGAATTGATGGGTCTGAGGAAGCTCCTTTTCAAAACAAGATTGGAACAAAAAAAAAATCAAGAAATGAAAAATAATTGACTTTTATTTTCCTGTCTGCTTCCCTGTTTCCAGCATATCAAGTACAGCAATTCAGACATTTAAAAAGTGTCTCCTCAGGCTAGATGTCCTGTGTCAGCCCCACCGTGGCTCTGCCCTGAAGGTAGTCTTTCTTTAAGGGGAGACTATCATCCTTAGCCACAAGGTATTTGTCACAGTGAAAAGCTTTTGTCCAGGACTACATTTAGCTTTTTGGAGCCCTTCATTCTCTTATTTAGATAGGATAATACATCTCTGGGAACACCACAGGGTTTGGAAACCCTGCTACGTGCAGGATGCCATGAAAATAAATACCCTGAATTTGATGTTGTTAGCTTTTGCTCTTCCATCCCTGGAGTGCCTGCTGAAGTAATCATCAGCATCAGCCACTTGCTGGGGATGGGAGATTTTCTGTTGTTCACAGGTGCAGTCCAAGTCCCTTCCTGTGGTGCTTTTGAATCTCAAATTCCTGTTGGGAATTCCTGAATGCCCAGAGGGCTGGACTGAAAGAAAGAAAGAATTAGGTGAAACCCATGATCTGTCTGTCCTCCTTAGCAACCTGAAGTGAGGTCAGTACAGCAACGGTTTACTGTGATTTCAGACCTCCCAGATCAACTTCATTATTGCTTCTACTGGTAATTGCCCAAATTTCCTGACAAACCAGCACTGTGGAAGAGGGCAGCACTGTACGGACATGTCAGACTTGCTGGGGATGCGACGAAGCGTCAGTCTGGTGGCCTGGGGCAGTGCTTCCTGCTGCCCCACGAGCTGCTGCAGAGGCTTTCCCCCAGCTTCTAAAGATGGGCAAAACATGATGCTGAGGTCCAGCAGCTGCTAGGAAAGTGCCCACTCTTTCTCCTAGTATGTGGTGTAGGCAGCAAACCTTTGGTAGCAGGGTGGCTGCCCCATGCTGGACACAGCTGGTTCCAGATGGCTCTAATGGACATACCGCAGGGCACAGCTGAGCCCAGCAGCAAGGCTGTTGGCACCTCTGGGAAAACGTATTTAAGGAAGAGCAAAACACCAGATTGCAGAGAGAGGAGGGAAGAAAAAAAATTGTGAGAAAGAGCCCCGCAAACACCGAGGTGAGAGAAGGAGGAGTGGAAGGAGGTGCTCCAGGCACCAGAGCAGATTCCCCTACAGCCTGTGGAGAGGATCATGGTGGAGCAGGTTTATTCTGAAGGACTGCAGCCCACAGAGAGGACCCACACTTCCCCCAGGGGAAGGAGCAGCAGAGAGGAGCTGTTATGGACTGACCACCGCCAGCCCTCCCCATCACCCTGCACCGCTCAGGTAGCAGAGGAGGTAGAGGAGTCGGGAACGCAGGAGTGAAGATGAGCCTGGGAAAAAGGCAGGGGATGCAGAGGAGGTGATTTATTTTTTCTTTCTTTCTCACCATCCTACTCTATTTTAATTGGCAATAAATTAAATTAATTTTCCCCAAGTTGAGTCTGTTTTGCCCACAATGGTAACTGATAAGTGATTTCCCTGCCTTCATCTCAGCCCATAAGCTTTTTCATCCTATTTCCTTCCCCTCTCCAACTGAGAAAGGGGAAAGAGGGCAGCTGGATGGGTGTCTGGCAGCCAGCCAATGTCAACCCACCACGTTCCTTTACCAGGATCCTTTTATTGGATTCTTTACATAGACCAGGCATACAGCAATGATACAGGAAAAAAAGATCATTTAGACGTGACTTAAAATGCAAGACTCCCCTATTGCCTCCACACAGACCCCAAAACAGCTTGGATAAAACATGTAGATGGAGTACAGTGAGCTAGGACAACAGATTATCAAAGCAGGCAGTTTGGAATTTGCAAAGGCCCCCAGCCCAGGTGAAAGTGCCTCATTCGGGCAGTTTTTTTGAAGGTTGATGGATTCTTCACCACTTGTCACCCCTTTCCCTTTGCTTCATGCAGACAGCTCATTTTGATCTTTGCTAGAAGCCTTCTGCAGTGTTAGGTAATGTCCCACCTGCCAGCAGCCTCTGCTCACAGCTCCAGGGTGGAGCACAGCCTTTGGTTTGACTGAACTTGCTAAACATCTGCTGGGAGGCTTGAAAGCAGAAATATTCTGTTCTCTGAGGCCCGTCAATGGGAACAAAACCTGCGAGACAACTGTTGCCCTATGAGGGAAGGAACAAAAGGGTGCTAAAATAAAGGCCTTGTTTCCGTCCTAGTAAATACTGCGTGAAAGGGTGTTTTCTTTAATGTAACCTTTAGCTCCAGTGTGCAGCCTTGCTTTTATTCAGCTAGCAGCTTTTAAAGCTTTTGGCTATGCTTTATAAATGGTGGACACGCACTTGCCAGGGTGGTGGGAGACTGGCATTAACTTCGGTCTGGAGAAAAGAAAATGGTTTGCCTGGGAAAGGTGCTCCAAAATTGCACAGTGCTACTGTTTAAGTAGCGTGACCATTACATCATTGTTGGGGCAACCACAAGGGGGTATTAAAAAGCAAACAAAAAAGTGTGGCTGTTGCTTCTTGATGTGAAACACCGGCATCTTTCTATTTAAGGCTTTGCATGGCTCTGTTACTGAGCAGCCAGAGATGCAAGTGTTCGCTCAAGTCCAATGTCTTAGCAAAACCATAGACTTGGCAGCATGCTGAACAGACAAACTCATATTAAAAATTGGCTGGACTTTGTGTACCCCCTCAGGTTTTTCATGAGGAAGTGAGCTGTAGGGGTAGACTGAAAATAAATGGGGGGCCATTCAAACAATCTTCCCACTTTGGACAAACCGTGGCTCATTCATCATCTTGATGCCTCTGTGATTTTATCAGATTTTTTCTATAGACATTCAGCAATATTTCAGAACTTTCTCAGATGGCCTATTCATCTCAAGATAATGTCTAACACCTTATTTCTTAATTAATTTCATCTAGTTTTCCAGAGAGCAATAACATAAAATCCTGGGCTGAGAAAGAAAGCTATAATTAAATTATCTGCTGATGTCATGGACTGTCATGAACAGTGGAAAATTACAATTAAATTATAACCATTGGCTCTCAATGCAATCTGGAATTTATGGCTGTTTCCATATGTAATTAATATGTCTATTCTTATTTGGAAACCTTGGGCCAGGCCCATGGTGGCTATAAATTGGTGTTTCCTTGCGGACTTCAAAAGACTACAGCAGCTTAAATTGGCTGGAGATCTGGCTAGTCAGACTTTGGTGACTTATTCCGGGAACAGTGACGAAGTATCAGCCCCTTAAAAAGGACAGCCAAGCAGTATTGCTTACGGAAAGACATATGGCTTTGCAAAATCACCTTTGTCCAGCTTGATACTGCGTTCCCCATACCTTGTGCACGTTTGTACCTGCTTGTCTCTGCTCCCGGTACTCAAGCCTCCCTTCCAGTGGTAACGTCGAGCCCATGTCTAAAGATTTTGGAAAAGGTGAACACGAATAAGGCTTGGTCTCTTCATCCTCATCCGAAGCTACAATCCCTACGCAATCTCCATTTTATTTTCCTCCAGGTCCTTCTGTTTGACTTCAGTGTGCGATGCTTATGCAAAAAGCCATACTGAGTTGCTATTCATTTCATTTCGTATTTGTCACCAAAAAAATGAGGAAGATCACAACATTTTAGCATGGTTTGAGAGGCAGTGAGCATTCACCACTCTTACCAGAGCTCAGTGGGAACAGCAAATGCTCAGGACCTTTGAAAATCTGACCTTTTTCTCCTTGATAATCTGTTTGTGCAAGGGCATTTTGCAACTGATCAGATCATGTTTTAAATAAGCCAGACTCATGGCCAAAACCTGTAACTTTAGAGGAACAGTACCCTGGTTTATGTCCACCACATTAACAAATTTTACAGGAAAAAGCAAAATAAACTTTTTGCAGCCTCATGCAAATAAGCTGTTTGGTTTTTTTTTTTTAAATCACTGAATCCTTGTTTCCCTGATTTCTCTTTCACAAATTCTGGAGTCTTCTTCCTACTTATCCCCCCTGCCTGGCCACAGGCTGTAATTTCTCCCCATGGATTCCCCAGCAGAACTGGGCTGTTGGCCATGCTCTGCCAGGCTTCCAGTACACTGCACCTGGCTGTTTCTCAGACAGGTACACAAGGTCTGGAAAAAAGAGGCAGCAGCCGAAGACAGCAAAAAGGCTGAGAAGACTCCCGGCCTCCCTTGTTCTCCTTCAGCACATAACGTCCCTGCAGCAGAGCATCCTATAGTACTGCGTCACAGAAAAGTGGATCATTTTCCCTGGTGTAATAGTCTCTCATTTGAAAATACCCTATAGGCAAAGCTGAACATCCATACAGTGAAGAATTTAATTTTATTAATGGGATGGCTTAAACTCGTTTTATTTTTGTTCGGGAACATTTAGTCTTTTCCTTTCTCTTTCAAATTACTTTGTAATTTCTAAATATGTTGAATCTTATATTGGGAAGAGGGGAAAAAGAAGACAAAGTGAAGAAAAATATTTTACCTTACCTACCTCCCACCCAGCCTTTTCCTCAAATATTTGTTTCGTGGAAATTTTCATCTGGCATTTTGTTCTGCTTCAAAATAAAGACAAACTTCAAACTAATGACATTTCCTGTAAAATGAAGATTCTGGTTGCCACCTTGCACTAATATTTACCTGTCTTAAATGCTAAATAAAGCCTTTGAAGTTCTCAGGGGCACTGAAATGTAGAAAACAAGTTGTGGCTAAAGCAGACTGCTGTCCCTTGCTGGTCCTCTTGCACAGTGAATCGAACTTTCCAAATAAGAGACAAGGAAGCAATCAGCATCATGCCGTGTTATTGGCATTTAATTTATGAGATGAAGGAATGGTGCTTCTGTCTCCATACAGATTTCTGAGTTTTGTGTAGTGCTAGCAGAGAGAAGGGACATTTCTGAGGCAATGTGTGCTGGACACAAGTGATGATTCTATTAAATATCTTTTCTCCTGGTGACACAAATTATAAATGTTATGAAATGTCCCCCCAGGTAATTTTGGTGAAAGAAGTTTGTTCATACAAACAACACATATGTCAGAAAAGTAATAAACGAAGGGCACAGTGTCATTAAGCAGTGTTTTCGTATTAGCCTCATGAGGAGTTTGTAACAGGATCTAAATAAAGCCGTTAGTTGCTGATGGAACCATTAGTAGCAATGACATCACTTGAAGTCCTTTTAGCATTTTTTGGTACACAGATAATAAGAGACTTCAAAATGAACTTTAGAAGTTCATTTACAGTCAAATAAACTCTTCTACAACTGGCTAATACCTTCAATGCCAGAATTTTTTAATTTTCCAGGCTTGGAACAGCAGCTGACCCTTGGTAAAGAAAAACTGAGCCCAGCCAAGACAGGGAGCTGGTAAACACAGATGTACTGCAGACATAGAAACTTCTCACTGACTTTCAGCTTCACCAACTTTTCTTTGGCTTCAGTTTGATTGATTAAGACATCTTCAAATCACAGAATAAAATTAACTTCGTTCGTACATCGCTTTGTACCATGCTCAGAATTTTTTAAAATTACATACTTCATGTTGAAGGCATGAGCTGGGTAAGAGAGGACTCTTCTTCAATCCCAAAGAGCTTGGTTTACCCGATGTCCTTCCACATTTTCACATCAGTTTCAGTTTGAAGTAGTGATTTTACTTGGGAGAAAGTGTCATTTTTGTTTCTTACTAACAGCCAGAGCAAAGCTAAAATCTGTCATTGATTACCAAAGGATAAAACAAGCAGATAAAAGCAACCAAGCAGCTGCTCATCGAACTGATTTATAGCTATTTCTGCCAAGGACTTGTATGTCTTTCATAGCTCAACAGGTTTGGTCAGAAAAAAGTCAACATAACACTGCCTCGACCACAAATCCTCACTTACCACTTATTTTGTTTATTCTATGACTCAGAGAGATAAGAAAAATAGGATAATTACCAGAGACCATAATGCTGGCAGCAAACTGGAACGTTTTGCATTATACCTCAGCATAATCACAACTTTACACTGAAGTAGCTATGACAGTGCCTGCAATGCGTGGAGTTAAACTGTCATTTATGATCTTAGATAGTCAAATTGTCCATAGTTTGCAATGTGGCAGTTTAGAGTGCGTATATAATAATTGCAGGTCATTTATCATGTGCGCATAAGTAAGAGTGATAGGTTTTGCACAAGGGACAGCTGAAATCCGTGTAGTCATTTAGCTCTTAGGCTTGAGCAGGGCTGAGCCGTCATCTCGTGATTTCAGGCAGTGCTGTAGGTCCAGAGAGGCTTTGAGTCCCTGTGGCATGGGCTCCACAGCTTTCCATGGTGAGCGTGGGGAGGCGGTGTGCTTCCAGGGACCTTCGCCTCCAGGGTCCTGCTGGAGCTGCCTCCTTATCAAGCCCGTCTCTGAACTAAGCTGGCACCTTGTTGCGATGTCAACAGTTTCAATGGTGAATAGTCTTTCTTCTCTTTAATTTGGCTGCCAGGTTTAGGGGGGTGATGAAACAGAAGGATGTGCTGAGGGCAGCAAGGCTAAGACTAGCACAGTTCACAGTGCAGGTTCGGTAGAGATGACGTGACTGGGTTTGGTAAGCCGAGCACTCACTTTGCTAAAGCAAGCCTCTCAGCACAGCAGGTCCAGGGAAGTGGTTCTTCCTCTCCTTTCCCCCCAGTGAGGCCACACCTGGAGCACTGGGTCCAGCATGAGAAAGACATTGCCACACTGGAGCAAGTCCAGCGGAGAGCACCAGGATAGCTGGGGGCTGCATCACATGAGGGTAGGGAGAGGTGGGGAAGCGCCCAGCCGTTGTAAGGGCTGGCGATGACGAAAGCTTGCTGCTCTCTTCAGCTACCTACTCGGAGGAGACACGGAGGAGGGAGTCAGATTCTTCCCAGAGGTGCACGTGACGGGACAAGGAGTGGCTTACACAAGCTGCGATGCGTGAAACTTGTAAAGTAATAGCAAATGCATCTCTAACCACGGGGCCCGAGTCTAGATATAAAAAGGAAATAAAGAATGAGGATGTACTCCATTTAATGTCCTACTTGGAAAACATACCACAGTGGTGAGAATATGGTATGTAGTGCTCAGGTGTAGTATAAATATCAGCAATCTGGCTTTTCTTCCCTTCGTGACAATGCTTTGGAAACCACGGCAGTGTATTAGGAACTGAAATAGCATTAACATTGCAAAAACAGGGTTTATTGAAAAACACAGGCATCCCAGCTGTACCACGTCAGCCAAATGTGTAACTTCTTGGTAAAGTCAAACACACTCTGGGCAATGGGAATCCACATATCAAGCAAGATAGGCTTTCTGTCTATGGAGACATGGGTCTGAGGGTTGGTGTCTCTTACTTCCACAACAACACGTAGGAACAGAGCAGACACAGGGGTGAGAAATGCAGCCCTAAGAAACTGTAGGAGGACACAGGAAAGATACCAAAACCATCCAGATTGCAGAAGGTTACTTGGGAACTGGTGTTCAGATAAAACCTGTGCTGCATGCTACACCTTTAGCCCAGTAAATCGGGACTGCAAGCGTACCAGCCCAGTTCAGAGTGGGTGTCCGTGATAGAGAGATGCTGATTTACACCAGGACTGTGTCTGAGCTTCCCCTTATCTTGAGGGAGTGGGTAGATCTGCCATTGTGTCCTGGTTTCGGCTGGGACAGAGTTAATTGTCTTCCTCGTAGCTGTTACAGCGCTGTGTTCTGGGTTTAGTAGGAGAAGAATGTCGATAACACCCTGATGGTTTCAGTTGTTGCTCAGTCGTGTTCAGACCAAGTCAAGGACTTTTCAGCTTCTCCTGCCCAGCCAGCAAGAA
>JAVKLA010000073.1:17009842-17042344 GCA_034782735.1 Sagittarius serpentarius
CATCACTTGTTTTGTGTATTCCAATCCTTTTATTATTATTGTCACTTTATTTTTGTTATTAGTGTCATTGCTAGTTTCTTCCTTTCTGTTCTATTGAACTGTTTTTATCTCAACCCATGAGTTTTACTTTTTTTTTACCGATTCTCTCCCCCATCCCACTCGGTGGGGGGAAGTGAGTGAGCGGCTGCGTGGTGCCGAGTTGCTGGCTGGGGTTAAACCATGACACCTTGGGAGACTATTGGAAATGGGGAGACTTTGATTTCTTTCCCTGAGTGCTGTGTGGAGTGTAGCAGCATGGATCGCTTGGCAGAAGCAGGCTGGTCACCAGTCTCATGCACAGCTACTCTGACAACTTCTGCTGTGCAAGTAGAAAAGGAATCATCTTCCCTCCACAGTCCTCTTCTGTTTGGCAAGCCTGGTTGTTGGAAAAGGTACCAACAGCATTAGCTTTTTCTCCTAGGCTTTCGTGCTCAATTATTAAAATGTCTTGAGCCACACTGAATAATTTATTCAGACTTCGTTTATGTCATGAGGGAGGGCAGTTGTTGCCTTGAAACAACTGTGGATAACTTCCAAAAGACAGGGACTGAGTGAGGAGGACATTTCTGAGCCTGGTCAGTGGCACGGAGCAGCCAGAGGCAGCTGGTGTTTCTGTCTGCACTCTTATTCGCATCTGTTTGAAGCAGGACTACCATGCTGAAGAAAAAGGTCCTGGCAATGGCAAAGCCTTCCTTTCATCCTGACGAAAAATAACCTGAAATGACCCTTCACAGTCAAGGTAGAGAGGAGTTTATAAATCCTAGAAGTTCTTCTTTGTTGTCACCACTTTCAAAAGCATTTCAATTTTTGAAGGAGTCTTGGTATCAACACCAGTATATATTTGACTCTGTGCAAACAGAAGTGGTTCAGATGCGCCTTCCCCCTGTGCTGATGAACACCCAGCATTGCTACCCGCTACAGCAAAGCAGAGCAGACCTTGCAGGACGTGGAAAAATCAGGTGAGTTTTACCAAGCCAGAGGCCAGGCAGTGTGGGCTTCTTCAGAAATCAGCCAGTGGTGCTAGAAGAATTCTCTTGACAGGTCACTGCTCTCTCCTGCCTCTCAGAAAACACCCCCTTCGACCTGCACTTTGCCTGCCCCTTCCTCTTGCTTCTGTTGGTCTTCCAGCCACCACTTGCTGCTGCAATATTCCTTGGGCCACCTGCTGTGTTCACTGTTGCATGTTAGCTCCTTTGAATAGCTCCTGCTGACTCCACAGCCCTCCGGTGACAGCAGCAGTGATAGACAAGTGCCCTGTGATCCTCGCCTGCGGCAGGATAATCCCCTGGGAATGGATCTTCTCTAGGAGCCAGGTGGGGAAAAAAATGTCTCTCCTATTTTGGGAGGGTAAGCAGGTTTCTCCTGGCAGTGGGAAGTCATGTACCAATAAGGGTGGGAAACTTCATCGTCTTGAGAAGGGGCAAGAGGAGCTGTGTCTCCCCCAGCAGCTCTGCAATGCTGGGGCTGACCTGGACAGACTGGTCCAGAGTATCCCTGATATCTCCTTTTCTGCTGTGGAGCAGCAAGTGGGAGCAGAAAACACCCCTGACAGACACCTCTAGGAACACTGGTGGGAAGCAAACCAGGGGGTCCTCTGCGGTTCTGGCAGTAAGAGCCCCTTTAGAGAGAGCTGAAAATGTGTATCAAACCAGAGTCAACCACAGTGATTTGGGCCAGCTGTGAAAGAGCCGTGGTGTGCTCCTCTGCTCCTCTGGATGCTTTGTCCATACCTCTTTCCTCACGTACAAAAGCAGCAGGTGGATTCAAGTGGCCATCACTACAAAGACTTTTGGGGGAGCTGCTCAAACCGAGGCAGCCTTCGCCGCGTGGGCAGGAGCAAGGAAATGCATTGGCAGCAGCACAACAGGTTCCAGTTGCCAGTTCCTCGCAGCTGTCCTGTTCAGTTTGCTCTCCGCCATCCTTTTGAGGCAATCTTTGCAAAGGAGGGGAACTATGACGTTTCCGTGGCACCGCTCTTTGCCTGTGAGTTGTCCTCCAGCTCTGCAGGGCAGGGTAGCCAGCAACAACCAAAGCAAAACATTAAATATGGTGTGATCCCGGGGTGAATACAATGAAGTTTAGGATCAGCCAATTTGAAGAATGACACCAAAAGCCCTCATACAAGGCGGGAAGGTGTTGGCTGAACAATAGCACTGCTGAGGAACACCTCAGAAAATCATAAACATCCGCCTGGTGCAACAGCAGTGGGCAAGGCACATACCCTGGGTGAGCAGCGTTATCGCACGTTGCACCGGGAGGGAGTTATTTCCTCCCATTCACTGCTGATGAGATTGCACATAATTGCCTTCTGGCTCAGGCCCTGAGCAGAGGATTCAGGAACAGGATACTCTGATGCTGAGAGGCTTAAGAAATCAGTTATTTAAGGATCCTTCCACTCGGCTTAGCGTCTATAAGGCCAGATACTCATTCAGGCAACCCTTTCATTGATTTAACCGGGGTGTTTCGCTTGGAAGAGGCTTTTAACATGCAGGAGAGACAGCCCACTGGAGCTCGGGGTCACCCTGGTGCTTCATGAAGACTTCACAAGGAAGAGGGAAAGAGCTTCCGGGACTGTTTTTCGGTCAGAAATTAGAAAATTATGATCCCTTCCTCCATCAAGCAAAGTGTTTGTCAGCAACTGCTGGTCTGAAATCTGACGTGATAAAACCCCTCTTCCTAGCTGTCTGTCTGTAGTACCATTAGTTTTGCAGCTAATAGCTGATAGATGCATCAGTCAAGATTAGTCAGGTTGTCATGCACAGTGCAAATTCTTCCTGTTGGAGAAGCTTTTTTTTAGCCCACTTTGCCTTTGGGAAACAGTCCAGGCTTGGGTTTTTATTTTTCAAAGAAGAGTTTCACTGCAAAGTTTGAAGGAGAGTCTCTTTGGTGTTTAGGAGCTAGGTCATTATTCCTTGATCCTTGCAAAATATTTCCTGCAGACCTCTCCTGCAGGACGGTGAAAACAATACTCAGGAGGCTTTTCACTGAGAGCTAAACACTTTTCCATTGGTGGGGAGTGAGTGGAAGCATATTTACGGGAGGAGGCTGATGCTGTGTACTGTGTTTCTGTATGCAGTGTTTCTGTATGCAGTGTTTCTGCACGCAGCGGATGCCTGACCTCACGCCGCCGGCTACTGAGCACGCATGTGCTGACGTCTGCGGCCCCTCACCAGGTGTGCCTTTCTGCATTGGAAGGGGCTTACCAGGGTGAGAGGCCAAGACACAGCCTTTGAGCAAGTGTTGAATTTCAAGGCTGGTGAGCATGAAAAGAAAAATAGCCCCTGAAAAGACTTTAATTTTTGTTGAAATCTAAGGAAACTGAACCGTATGGAAATACTAGTGAAGTCTATACATAGAACACAACAACATCCTGCACTAAGCTGAAGCTTTTCATCTTCAAGGACTCTGATTTTTCTCAATAAACTTGAAAGTTGCGTTCGGACCAGACTCCACATGCTGTATTCACATCACATACTGATGCACAGAGTAAATCGCCGAGCTGCACTGCTGAGAGCGGGATGCTAACACGCAACCTGAATAACAGCATCAGGTCACATTTTTAATGATATGCCATAGTCAAACGGTTCCTATACTGTGGGCCATAGGTCAGCTGGCACACAGTGATGTATTAAGCTGGATACCATCTACCTCACCTCCATCCTGCTTTCACGGACAGAGTTGAAAATAAGGGATTCTTTTGGCTGATGAGAAGTATCAATGGTTGAGACTGGCCCACTGTAGGAGGCACAAGGTTACCGACATCATCTTTGTGACCATTCCTAATTTTACCAGTACACCCGCTGTGCACGTAAACTGTATGCTAATAGTCAGGGAAATAGACTTTTCACATATGATGGATTTGTCCCTCCCTGTGGTAGGCTGGCTGGCGGGGGGGCAGGCAAAGCATCACCCTTGCCTGTGACAGAGGCTTGCTCCAAACTCAGCTTTGAAAGTTATGCTGAAAAAGCAAATCTCCAAATCCTCAGCACAGGACCATTTGCTGGGTGAAAGCCTTAGAAGAGAGGTAGGCTGTATGTGTCAGCTCCTGGTACACAAACGTCTTTCAGTACAACTGGCTGTAAGAGTTTGGAAGGTAATAGAGAGTTTAGAAGTAGTAAAAGAGTGCTTTTATGGACATTTTTCACAGCTGTGTTTGAGGAGGAACCAGTAACAGAAAGAAGGGAAGAATATCTGCCATATGAAGCCACAGACATATAAAAAAGAGAATAGGGCGCTATTACTAGAAAGTTTTTTGCGGTCATATGAGAAAGATCAGTGCACATGGCTTGCAAATGATAGACCACACGATTCTCCCCATGTTTTCTTTGGTTATATTTTTAAAAGTTACCAGTTTATTCTCAAATGGTTAAAAGTTAAAGTCCTAATGCATCAAACAGTGCATGATGACCAGGGTAGAGATAGGAGCTTTGTTTTTTAAACTCTTTTTTGGGGGCTCAGCTGTGCTGCTTTTCCCAATCTGATGGGCACAGTCTCTGCTGAGGCATCTTGCAATGGCCGGTGAGCCTCTCTAGACACTTGGGAAATGTTCACCTTATACCTTTTGTCTTCTCTAGCTTAGAAAGGTCAATGTACGCTCACCAGCTTGAAGTGGATAGACAAGAAAATACAAAATGTTAAAATACATTTCCTTTTTAAAAAAAAATTTACAAATATTCTGCAATGGTTATAACCAGGTATCTCAAATGCACCCCCAGAAAATCTGTGTTCAGTGCAACATCAGCTGGCAAAGGAGGTGGACACTACTGAAACAGTCTAATCCTTGCAGTGCCGTATTTTGGCAAAGAAAATCTTCTTACTTTGGGCTTAGAGATGAAGGTTTTGCCAAATAGAAACTGTTCATTTGTTTATTATGGTTCTGTGGGTCAGAAGAAGGGACATCCTCTCAGTGTTTTAAACTATCCACAAAATGTCACAGCAATGCTCAACTTTGCGCATATTAATGGCAGACTAAAATGGGATTGCCACAAAAAGGAAATGGCAGGGTTGGTTTTATAGAGTAATTATTCTGAATTAGATAAAACATTCTGCCTAAACATAGTGTGCAGATTCACGGAGGGGAAAAAGGTACAAGGGATCTTTCCTTTTCCATTTTAACACTAGTCAATCTTAATGGGGAGTAAAATTTTGCAGAACCCTGTAATTTCCTTAAAAGCTCCCAGATTTAAAGTGCATCTTGTACCGATGTCTTCGTGTTTTCTTTGTGTATTCGGCACAGCAGGCAGACACAAAAATGACAGGGGAGATTTGTCCCTAGCTCGTTGATTAATCATTTAAACAGATACACCAGCTACCATACTTTATTCAAAGCTTGAGGTCATTTATACTATCATGGGTATGACAATATAATATGTCAGAATTTTCCGCAGACACACAATGCTCCATCAGGCAGTGGCTGTTGCTGCTGTAGAGCTAAGACTTTTTCACAGTCAAAAACTATTACCAGCTCTGTCACCAGGAACCTTTAGGCAGGGAAAGTCACAGGCCGAGCTGGCTCAACCTTCTTTTCGCCTGACTTTGTAAACAGTTTTTAATTATTATAATTAAAAGGCTGTCAAAAAAGTGTTTCATAAAGACAACATTTACAGCATTTACACATCCAGTGAAGGGTATTTGAAGTGAAAGAGAAAAAAATATTCTCACATTTTAATAATAGCAACAGAAGTTCAAATCACTTCATCTGGGGAGTCGTCTCATAAAAATGCCATCAGAGGGACCTCTTTGAACCTTCCCAGCTTCTACTCTCCTGCTTTTCCTGAAGGTCCTGGTATTTGCAGGCAGCATTGTCCCTGCCTACTCCAGCAGCAAACACAGGCTTGCACTCTCTTCCAAATGCCTGTGGAGAAGCTACTCCCTGCAGGAAGGAGCCTTTGAAAAAAAATGAACATTTTTAATATCGCAGAACAATTTGTGAAAGAAAATAATTCCCTTCCTCTTGCTGTGTGATTATAGTTAGCAATTTTATTATTAGCTGATGGTGCTCTAGAGGCTCTTATGCTATATTTTGCAGCATGTTGGGGGTGGGTGTAAAGCACTCCCTTAAGCAACCAACGCTGTTGCTCTATCAGGAATCTGTACAACAATCAAACACGTCATAAGGCCCCCAAACTGTTCTTTTTTATGTTCCATTCAATGCTTTTTGTTCAAAGCGGTAAGGAGAAACTCTGCTCCCTGAACCAAGCCAGAACACACGAGCCCAAAGCCGGATTCAAGGAGAGACCCTTTGCTCCTCGCCTGCTTTCACAGGACTGTTTCTCGCACCCCAGTTTTGGGTGTAAAACGTTGCCACTGGGAGGGTGCTGCAGCAGGCTGCCTTCGGGCTCGGCACGGCACGGCGCCGGGCGGCAGTTCTGCTTCTCCCGCAATTATACAGCAGGCGCTGAGAGCTGCCGGGCGAGAGAATGGGTCTGCTGGGGACTCCAGCGGGCAGGATTTCTCACCGTTCGGTTCTAACTGGCCAGAGCTGGGATTTGGTTTTGTACAGTGGACATATGAGAATCAGGGCAGCAACCACGTTATTGCTGTCTGCTCTCTAGCAGCCAGACAGCTACAGCTTTAACCCCCAAAAAGCTGCAGCCGAACATTTGAGGTCCTTATTTTCTTTTTCAAGTTGGTCCCCACAGCTTTCAAACTGGAATGTGGGGATTTACCGAAGTGTTTCTTATGGTTTTTAATGAGAGAAGCTCAGGCAAGAAGGCATCCACCTTTGCTGGACCCGTGTATATTTAGAACTGCAGAGCAAGCGGTGGTGGTTATAATGTGTCCGTCATCGGATAATGCCCCTGCTTGGTCCTCAAGCAAGAATAGGGACAGTATTAGATATTGTATTGGATAAACACGGGGAAAGTGGGCAGCTAGCTGCAGGAGTGATTTTGGGAAAGTAATAGGTGAAAAGCTGAATGAAGTGCTTTTTTCTCCCCCTGATGAAAGAAAGGGTCCATAGCAGGAGGAGTGGAAAGTCACGCTGTTTGCTGTTGTCACCGCAGGGCATTTCTCAGAAGCAGACACAAAGGGAAAAGCAGCACTGGAATCCGACCATGTCACGAGCCACCAAGCCGGGACCATTCCCAGGCAGGGGACACAGACCTACTTGTCCCACTGATTACAAGTCTCTGGTGTGATGCAGATTCTACTGCTGGTTCTGGAAGAGCTATGCAGTGAGGCAGTAAATTCAAGCTAAAATCTTTTTCAAGGTGGCCTCTGTTTTAAGTTACCTAATACCTTCTGGGCCTCCTCACTTTATATGAGCACAGTGAGGCCTCAAAACCCAGCTGAGTGGTGCAATCCAGGCCGGGAAACCAGGTTATCCTCACGTCAGCCAGATCTTCTAAAATATTCTGTCAAGTCTTACACTGTTCCTTGGAAGAAAAAGTCATCTTGCTATAGGTCTTTCTGCTTTCTTGATATTTAGCCATCACTACATTTTGATTTCTTCCATTTCAGTCCATTTAATTTGGGCATTTTTAACCTGAAGCGATGTGACTTCTGAATTAGAAAATGACAGATTCCTGCCATATGATAATTTGAAACTTCTTAAGAAAGCGTAAAATCAATTAAAAGGACTTGGCAGAAGTTTCTGCATTAATGCACATGAAAGGTGTATTAACACACATTGCACTTACATTGGCGGTTTAATCATCTTCATTGAACCTATAGGTGAAATGAGTAGCATGTAATTTTCCCTTTTATTTTAGGGCATTTCAACAAGATGCAGCTGATGCAATACAAGTTGGTATCACACAGAGATCTTCTCGTATCTATGGTACTAACAAATAAATACAAATTACTTTTATACAAACATATAAATGCAGCAAGCACTATTTAAACTACCTGTTGCAGTGAAGACAGGGAAGGAAAGTAAATATAAGGAAAAAAGAACCTACTGTGAGGTAGTCTCCCCATGTTCCAAAATTCCTTTTGAAAAAAATATTTTTAAGACAACATGTTACAGTTAAGAAGAAAAAAAAGAACTCCAATAAAAAAGGTCACGAAGGATGAAATATCAATGACTAGCCACTCTGGTGACACAAGTCAAATGAAACTAATAAATCTGCCATGTGATAATCTGTTGCAAATATGTTTTATAGTAGATAGAATGTGAACAAAGACAAACATAGGGTAGAATACAGTTGACGGGGAGAAAAAGAGATTTACTGTCCTCTTAACCAATGAATTTAAGAAATTTCATTATGTTTAAATTGTTGGTTTTGTAGCTTAGAAAATGAAAGTGGGAGGAGATCAATAACCCTGGTGTCAGCTCCTGGTGATACACTGAATTTTGTAGGTCTGGAGGCCCATATAGTAGTTGTCCAGGTGCTTATTCAAATCTGTTTTAAAAAGTCGAATTTCACAAATCTGCAAGAATAATTTGGAAATTTTGGAATTCCTTGCAGGATTCTCAGTGGTTTCTGTTGCTATTTAGCACGGAGCAAGGACTGCAATTAGAGGCTCTCTACTGGTATTAGTATTTTGCCCCCTGGCCCTAACGAGCATAGGTCACATACCCTCCTATACATCTTCAGTAGTTTCCCGACTTAGGACTTGCTGAAAACCTATTACTGAGTTTGCGACTAGAATTGGATTCTGTTTTTCCTTTTAAAGACATTGGGAAAGACTTCCCAACTCTGCTGATCTTGGCAGGGGCAGCGACGCCGCTGCAGGGAGCCGTCTTCCTCTGCCACACAGATCTCAGAGACACTTTGTACTACTGGGTACAACTACAGAGGACAAGCAAAGACCACTGCCTTCCCAGCATTAATTGCTGCCAAGAAAGATGGGGTCCATCTCATACAACTATGTTTTTCTAAAATTTAACAGCCTAGTCTGACAGGGCCATCTGGGCTTCCTCTCTAACCAGCAAAGGAAGAGCAACACCTTCACAGGGAGATCAGATCAATGCTGCCACTGTCACTATGGAACTGGTACCTGTTTTCCTCTATTGATGACAGCGGTACCCAGATTCCTGCAGTTCCTACCTCCTCTTCCCATCTCGCTTAAGGTGCAGCAGTAACCAAATTCCCATCTGACGCTGTCAGGCTACATCATCCCCATGTGAACCACGCAAGGATGTACCCAGGTGTTAACTGGACATTAAACATTACAAGGTAAGGGCTCACCGGCACTCACAGAGAATTCATCCTCAGGAAAGCGCTCCGTGCTCAAAAATGGGCACTGCCTGCACATCTCCACCTAGGTTGTGCACAAATGTATTTAAATTGCATAGATCTAAAGAGTGTTGGCTTAGAGAGAAAAGCCAGTAACCTCGGTGCAACACAGCAGGTCACTGTGCACTGAAGAGCTGAATACTCCTGGCAGCTATTAAACTTAAGTGGTAAGGGATCAACTACACTTTCTGTGCTGAGATCAGTTGAAAAATGAGAAAGTTATCTGAGATCATGAAGCTTCTTTTTCCCTCTCAGTGTTTTTTTGTTGTCATAAGAACTAACTACATCCCCATTTTGGCAATTTTTTCGTCATTTGCAATAGCAAATATTAATGTCACTCAGAAAAACTCATATTAATGTCACTGTTTTATTGGCACAGCATTAAAGTTTTTAAAAATACTCATCCATTCAGATGTTAGGCAAGGGCTCGACAAATACACAGATCTTCAGGAGGCGTATGATGACTGAGAAGCTAAGTTCCTTCTCAGTCCGTGATAAGCTTTTGTACCTTGCGTCGTTTTGTTACAGCTTTTACTTTGCATACTTGATCAACTTACCGTCATGCCTCCTTAAGTGTCACAGCTTGTAAACTTGCTTTTGCAGGCACAAAAGGAGCACATTTAGTTCCACATCAAGCAGGTTCAAAATGCTTCAACATCTTGTGCTTCTCTGGGATGAAGATGAAACTTTGTGCCCACCGGTTCGGAAGCTGTTCTGTTTTCCAGGGTGGTACAGAGCATTAGAGCGAGATTTGAAAGTCCGTTTAGGTTTCAGAAACAGCAAGCAGAGGAATACTAGAGATCTTCAAAAGGGTTCAGTTCCTCAGTGCTTTTCAAAATCCCAGAAGCCTCTGTCTCTCTTTCAAGGCAACAAAATATCTTTAAAAACTTGAGACTTCTAATCCAGATGCAGAGATACTTGACTTTGAAGCTATAATATCTTCATGCATGGAGAACCCATTAATATAATTTATTAAAGTTTTTCCTTAATAATAATATACTGCTAATTGATAAAGTTAAGCTGGAAATTAGCAGCAGATTCTAGCCAACAAAGTGGTTGATCTTAGAAAGACTGATGGGTTGCAACAAGTGAAAAGAGTGAGTTTAATCAGCTTGTGGGAAGGATTACATGATAGGTTTCCTCGGCAGAGCCAGTTCTCATCAACGAGAAGGACCTCTCCAGCCCATGGTCTCTAGCTCTATTTTTCCCTCTCTACCCAGTACAGATCATGATATGAAAAAAATCCAATAATTACAACTGGAGAAATGCAAAAATCAGCATACATAATTAAGATCCTCTTCCCCCAAACCTCTCCAAATCGTTGCTAAACAGCCTTTCAATCTGAGCTGAACCATTTGCAGCAGGCAAAGTGCTACAGGGTGGTTAAATAACATGGCTGATTGATGTCCTAGTGTTGTACCACCTCTGATTTTAAAACTCTCCAGAGTTCACCCTCTTTTCCCACTGCAGGGAGGCAGAGAGCCCCGCCTGGGGAAGCAGCTCCCATAGCTGGGAGCTGGGCAGCGGGGGCCAGGGCTGTTCCTGTCACCCCATGAAGCCTTGCTAGCTGTGTCCCTCTGATCACCCCCAGGAGACAACAGTCTGAATGATTTGTTCCTGATTAACAAGGGAAAAGGAAAGCAAAGTAAAGCCTGAATGAACCTTTTTTTATTTTATTTTCAGTATCACTTTCACTGTGCAAGAAGATGCTTGCATGGTATAAGCCCTTTTCCAGACTTAAGCGTTTCTCATTAGAAAGACTGCCAAATCACTCCATGTCAGACTGTGGCCCGAGAAGTCATGGCTTCAAGGACAGGAGTGAGAATAAGCTTGCAACAATGAGAATCAAAAATCAACAGTTCCTGGGCTTCTTGTGTCCCTAACTCAGCTGGCAGCTGGCTGCACCAGTGAGGACGGTCTGTCGCCAGGATGTCATTCTTTCAGTTAATCCCTACATTTACACATTTCCAACTTGCTAGTGTTTCCTACCCTCCTACGGTAATGTTCCACACAACACATAAATCATGTTTCTGAGGTATTGTTTCTCTAGGCAGTTTAGTAAAAATGTATCATATGTGCGGTTTTAGCTCTCTAAACCACAAATTAACTCTGTCTGTGAAATGATGCACATTTAAAATATACGTTGTATTTTTTTATTACCTCACTATCAGCAAACCTTCATGGTCGATGACTTTAGAAAGTAAATTACAACTAATTACTGAAAGCATTGTTAACTGATCCCAGAGAATGTGTATTGAGAACACTCATATAATTTAGGGGTTTGAACGTTTAAAATTATATTTTAATGTTTGAGTCAAAATTTGATACTCCTGCTTGGCATCCATCCTTTCACAATCTCACCTTCACTTGAACCTCACAGCCTCCCACTTCTCATGTGCAATGTGCATTTTTTTGACCTCGGCGTTTAACAGAAATTTATAGACATACAAATATACACATTCACTTTTGTGATATTATATCTCAAAAATATTTCAGACAAAGGGCTCCAATGTACTCACTTCTCTCCCTGAGGACGGGAGGTGAAAGCAAGGACATTACAGAAGTTAGCCAGGTTCCTTGAAAGTACCACAAAATATTGCAGTCTCACACAGTAAAAGAACTTACATAAAGAGGAAAGGAAATTGGTGGGAAAATTATTCCAGGGTTTCTTTAAAGGGAGACTCACAGAGAGAATATCCTGGTCAATATAAACCAGAAAGATCTTTTGAAATATGAACTTTTCCATTTTCTTTGATATTGCTTCTCATGGTGACTACTAGATGAAACATAAAAAAGGGAAGAGTTAAGTCTGGGTTTCAATGAACCCCTGGCAGGGTTACCTTCCAGAACCTAGCTGAGCCTTGCAGTGATCCTGCAGGCTCCTCTGACCCTGCCTGATTCACCCTGTCGGATTTTATGCACTGACGATTTACAGCCTTTGACACATAGGTCAGTTACTGATGTCCATAGTTTCATTGTCCATCTCTCTACCTTGAAGGTGAGGGACAACGTGACGTTTTTTCTTTAGCAGCTTTATTGCACAGCAGAAGTCAAAGCCTTGCTTATTCACCACTGGTTTCGCTGGTACATGGACAAGACTCATGGATGATGCATTTCAAGCACTGTGTACAAAGCCAGCCACTTTTGCTACATAGCGGGTATCAGGTGGAGGAGCTAGAGAGGATTTAATCAAAGAAAGCACTGGGTGCCCGGACTTCTTTTTGCCTGAAGTAGCTTCTGCATCCTGTCTGCCACAGTGGAGACACTGCAGAAGGGATGCGGCTATTTAGTTTTCTGAGTCTTATGGAAAATGTCGCTATTTAGCCAAATACTACCTTCAGCAAGAGCTTTCAAAGAAACATAACTAATAAAATCAGTCTTTCAAAGCGTGCAATCAAAGGCTGCCAGAGAGAAGATACAGAAAAGCTACTCGGTAGGGCCAGACTAACAGGTAAAATGCAGTATTGTTTATAACAAAATATTTATGAATTACAGTGTAACTACTAGTATTTTGAAAAAGGGTAACAAAGTAGGCAAAGATACATACATTTTAGCTTGTACGCATGCAAAGAGGGACACACAGGAGAGCAGGATATAGCGTAAGAAGTTTCTGAATCCAAGGGGGCATAGCCAACAGAGTAAAATGACAACCATCTATTAGGACTTGCATATGCTGTAGCTTTTACTACTGTTTGCATGGTCAACACTATTTGTATTGAGCATGGCACACTTAATACAACACTCCTAGGAATAGACATCCTTTTTAAAAAAACTGTAGTTTGTACAGTTTTTGCCCTACTGTTTCCATCACGCAGAAGATTCTGGTAGTCGTTTACAATCACAAAGATACAATTACTGTTGACAATGTTTATGTGCCATTATTGTTAATCATTATTATGAAAAAATGAAACCCAAGGCTCATGTGCATGTGTTTTCATATAATTACGCTAGTTTCTCAATCACTTGCAATGTTTCCACAATTTCATCATTGCTAGCAAATCAACGCCTATTCCAGATCTTTTATTATTCCCATTTGAATCCAGTAATGACACAGTAAGAGTCTAAAGTAGAAATGATGCTTTCATTAATTATTTACGCTGAAGAGCATTCAACACACCACAACATGGGAAACCGGTCTAAAACAGAAAGAGGGAATGGAGCAAACTCCAGAGGGTTGCATAGTGAGAGTCTCTTCTGAGTTTGGGGAGAAGCAATGGAGATAGGAGAGGACGTGGCAGGAGAGGACCTTGACACAGAGCCTGCTAGGTCCCATGGGCAGACATGCAGGGACTGACTGGAAAACAATGCCTTTGCTGGGTTTATTATATTGGATTTCTCTTTGCTTGTCTGGGCTTGTTCCAGAAGACTCTTTTGTCCCTTGCCAAACTACACTTCTAAAAGCCTAAATTTAGTCCTCAGAGTATGCCAGCGCTTTACAGATCAGCTACATATTTTCTGATAGGAAGTAAGACACCAGCTCAAGTTACTGCTGATAACAGGATTGACAGGTTCTTTCCCCAACTCAGAGTTCATAAAATATTCAATTGCAACCAAGCACGTTGGGAAAGAAGTACAACCATCAAAGCAGCAAGGAGATAATTCCCATTCACGACACGAATCCCTTCCGGCCCGTTCTCCCTCATGGATCATGGATCCCTCACCCTGACCCCTGGCACATCTGCACAGGCAGGAAGCAGAGAGTGGTTTTACACAGTGCTGGCAGCAAAGTGTGGCTGAACGATGCTCTCCAGTTTGCGAGCTAAAAACAAAGCTGTGTCCCTTTCTCTGTAGGCCAGGGTCACACTGAGATAAGCTGGTGTCAGAGGCAGGATTTCAGACTGGTTGTTCTCTAGCCACTCCGTGTGACTTCTGTGAGTTGTGTGAATGGGACTTTTCTGTCTGCTTTCTTGTAGCGGTAGACACGAAGTACAAATGTTTTGAGTCCGCCAGTACGTTTGTCTTCCGTGAGCTCCCTGTCACCCTGCCCTTGTGACGGTCCTGCCACACTACACGGTAAGATGGACAAGGCTGTCTTATAAAGAGGGCTACAAACTCACAAAGAGCTCTGGGTGCAACCCAGAGTGAAGTGTCTCCATTAGGGGCAACTGCACCCGTGCCTCTGAACAGATGGCCAAAGAGAAGATTGAGATTATTTTCTTCTCTGCCCCATCCCTTGCCTGTTTCTCTTTCTGTTGTCAGGCTTCTTCAAGCGTAGGGACTCCTGTTAAACACAACCAAAACTGCACGGGCAAGTCCTCCCCAGGAGGGCCTGCAGAAAATGACCAGATTTCCGGAATAATATACATACTTCCAGGAGAGATGGAGCACGCAGTAAGTAGTAATTGGTACCATATCCCCACACACCTAGTAATTTGGGGAGCTCAATTAAATTACTGTGCTGTATTAAGAAAAGTATGTGACCACACAGTTAATGACACAGAACACGCACAGGGAGAGGAGCAGATCTAAGGTCACATTTTCAGTGTCTGGCTTTTCCTACCTTCTGAATGATTAATGATATTTAGGATGCCTTAATATGTCTTTTTTGTCTTGAAACTCACAGGAAGTTTTTTCCTCTTGTAAAAGAGACTTGACTGCTGCCCCAAGCAGAGAGGACCCTGAGTCAGCAATAAAAGACAAGGTCATGGTTAAGTTAAACAGCTTTGTGATTGAACTTCACACAGTCTTTGAAATATGGCAGTAAGTTCATTTTGCAAAGCACAGAAACCAGGAATGGATGCTTAAGAGATGAAAATTTTCAAGCCTGTGATCTTTGTAAGCTATGCAAACAGCTCAGCCTGATACCTATTGTTGAACTCCTTATTCCCCAAAGCTCTGTCCTATCCAGGAAAGGCATATAATGATCAAGACATGAATCATCTTTAGCATATGAAAGACGGATTTGAAAAGGCTGTGGTTGTTGAGGCCGTATTTGTGAGTACCTCAGTAGTACGGATGCTGTATGTCACTGCAGGTACAATGCCAAAAATGCAGCATGGTAAAACAATGTCACATAGTGTGGCAGGTTTTTGTTGTAACCCACTGTAAACATAGTTGTTCTAAGACTAGGTTTTAGGATAATAACATGGATTACCTCAAGGGAGTATGTTTACACCTACACTAACAACTACAGAAATGCCCAATCCATTCTAGTGCCAGAATTTTTTTTATATATGCTAATGATTTAACCAAAGTTGAAGGAAAGTTAGTAACAGGCCTTTTTTCAACTCAATTGCTGTCTGAAAAATCAGTACCCCACTAAAATGCAAGTGACTCCCTTTCAGCTCTGAGTCACGATATAACAATTTAATATGATTTGGTATGGAATATGACTCACTGCTGTCAAAATCATTGGGACTGACATTAGATTGTAAATGTGAGCAGGCAAAATATAAGGTTAGTTCCCGGAATAACATAGCAAAGAAGCTCAAGTTCTGAAGGGGAAGCTAGATACCACTGTGAATTATGAAAATTGCCTCCTGCTAGTTGCAGCTAAATGTGTGTGTCCAGTGGGGGAAAGGCTGGTTCGTGCAAAAAAAAGGTAGACATCATACTAAGTGAAAGCTGTTGTCATGTTTGCGCACATCCAGGGACAGTCTTATCATGCTTTGGGGACCATCTAGCCTATCAGGACTGTGGTCACAAGTAAGAAGGGATAGAAGACACTTAAAACAGTCATTGTAAATGGATGGTTTGCAGCTGTTGCTGGCAAAAGTAGGGAAATAGCTTTCTAATAACAAAAGAATCTCTTAGGAAAATATCAAATGTGACGCTGCTGGAGATGTAGCATTCCCACATCATTCAGTATAAATAATGAGGGATGGAAATTGGTATTGATGTTAGCTAGCACCCATGTGCAGGTGCAGAAATGGGCTGGCCAAGATGGAGATGCTTGAATTGTTTTTGAGCAAGAGCTGGCACAAAAAAAATGCACAGAAATGAGACTGTTATAACGACACTGACATATGCAAATGTGGGGACTTGGACCAGGGAACATCCACTGCTCCATGCTTTCTGGAGAGAGAGGCATAATATCAAAGGTCTGGCCAGGAATACAGATGAAACATGCTTAAGCCTCAGGGGCAAAAGAACTGAGGACAAAGAGGACGAGACAAACTTCAAAGTGCAAGTAAAATGACTCCTAATTTCCACTAAAACTGTCAAGTTTAATTAATCAATTATTATGTATGGAAGCAGAGAGCCTTTTAGGTATTTCACACTCTGGTTTGGCTTCGAGGCGGATTCTGCATGCCTTTCAGCCAGGACTTTCCCACATTAGGCAAATTCCTACAGTGATTTACACAATTCCCCAAACTGAGATCTAGTCCTACAGAAAAAGTCCATCTCTTATCATTTCCCATCTCATTATTTGGGGTGAAGTGTGAGCTCTCCCTTGGGACCTCCATGGGTTTTGGCAGATGATTCAGGGAGAATACGAGTTGTTATCTGCTGCAGTACTGCTTGTCCTCTTGGACGGAGGCTCCTTCATTTTGTGAAAGGGTGCTCACAGCACGCCTCTCTCCTTGCAACAGGCCGTGCCAGGACTGACACTTAGCAGGCTACAAACAAGCCAAGAAAATGTGTCTTCCTGGCAGACATACATGTGGATACAATTTTATGTGTTTGGACTTTTTCTTATGTGATAGAATCAGAAATGAACACAATATAATTAGAAAATAATATGCAAATGAAAGAGACGAACAAGGCTGATGGTTAACCTGGATACAACTAGATGTGATGGCAAAAGGAAGTCACTGGAAGATGAGAAGGTGAATGAGAAAGCTGAGCGTTTTGCCAAAAGTGGGGGGGCAGCATGCAGCCTCTCCCCCTTCCTGCCACAGAAAAGCTGTAGCTCCCTGTTGGGATTTCAGTTCTATTCATTGGTGCTGGCTGTTGGGCTATGGGCTGGGAGCATCTCTCAGTCATGCCGTCTTTTTGCACAGCTGATATTTTCTTCGTCTCTTCCATATAATGCACTTACAAGCCAAATCCCAGCTTTAAACCCTGGGGAGCTGGGAGTTTTTGTTTGTTTTTGTAATGTAAGTTGTTAAAAATCAGCAGAATTCATAGATAGAAGAAAACTACTTAGTCATCCCAGAAAGCAGAAAAGTTTTTAGCTGACAGTTTAAAAAAAAAATCCAACAATGAAACATGACAGGTTTCATCCCACTATCTGGTCACGCCAGAAACTTCTAAAACAAATAAAAATAGTGGTTTAGAATGAATAGACTTAATGTAGGCTTAGTCAGTGTTGCTTTTACTATAATGTTCTGAAACCAATGGCACCTGAGAAAAGAGGCATACAGTGAAATAAAATGTCACAACATAACCTGATCACATCTGCCTTTGCAGGAGCAAACCATTTGTGTCTTACACCTGATTTGGAATTTTTGTTCTTGTTCTTTCTTTCATTTTATTTCTTGTTCAGAAATACACTGTAGATGCCCAGCAATGGCTTGCTTCATGAAGATTATGTCTAGATGAGTGGAAGTAGTTGAATTAATACGCTTTGAGAAGCTACTGTCTCCCAGCTGACAGTCCCTCAGGCAAACCCCAATTTGTGTCTTAACGCACACATGCATGTGCACTCATACATTCTAGAGTCATTCTGAAGGCTGCTCTCTTCATTAATAAAGCAGGCAGCAACCCTAATAGTTCTCATCTTCTTTGTACATTCTCTAGAAAATCAACTTGGATTTCATTCAGAAGATGTAGGGAACTTGTTTTTGTTAAATTCTATTAACTGTAAAACAGAATAGTGGTATACAGTTAGTCAAAAGCTAATAACTAGAAAAAACAATAGGTGTTATATTGAGTAGCAGATTTCTAATTTATAAATATATCATTCATTTCATTCTAACTTGTGAAGTTCCTGTCCTGAAAATGCATTACATTGTCATTATTCTTCAGAAGGAAAAGAGAATTCCTGAACATAGAGTAACAGATAAATTGCTATGTATTTTATTAAAGTAAGGGTGTGAAAGCTTTGAAAACATGACTGCAAGTCAGTGAGTGTGTGTTAAATACTATTCTTGGCATATACATCTCAAGTAAGGAAGCGGCAGAAGCTTTGCTCCCTGTCTCCATGCTTAATAATGCTCCCACCATTCGATGATGCCAAGAAATCATAGCTCCTGCTGAAGTGCTTGGTGCCTTGAATACAGCAGGGATTTTCTTATCATTCCTTTCCTACATTGTCCAATGGACATTTCTGAGAGCTGAGGGTACACTTAGAAAATAAATGCAACAAATAATCAGTATAGCCTCCCTCTCCCATTTTTGGTGAAACCAAGCAATTAGAATAAGAAACAGCAAGAACAGCAAAAACTTACCAGCAGTGTGGAATGAAATACTTGCATTTTTAAATTACATCTTTTTCCAGCTTCATAGCACAGGATTTGCACCTGTTTAGATTACCCGATATCCTACAAGGATGAAAAGGTGGCCAGAAACGTCAGATGATGTGTGTCCAAGCCTTACCAGCCATCACTCTGCACCAGTATATGATCTGAAGAGTAACTGGCATTTGAATCAGCTTGCTCTATGTTTCTTGCCCAGAAAAGTGATTCAGGTGTCCAGTATTTCATTTACATTTGATGGCTATGAATAGCTATTATTATGCTCTAAGTTACTAACTTTCATTACAATTAGGTTCTACTTTGGTTAAGGATTACTTTGCACTTGGAAAAATGGTAAGGTTCGTATCTTGTTTTTCAGGAATTTATTTCCTTGTCTATAATACTGTATGTTCTGAATTTGCAGTTTGCAGTATAAGCCTTACTTGTCCTTTGAGACATTATAATGGTTATTTAATACCACAAACAGAAAAGTACAAGCACAAAATTGCTGTGTTGAAGTGCAAGATGACTCTTGGAAAAATAAATCAATTGAGCAGATGAGCATTATGTTAAATCCACAAAGTAGGATTGCTCCCAAAGAATATTACAAATATTCCCTGAAAATGAGTTAGCAAAATGACCTGTTAGGTGAGGAGGAAATAACCGCATTTTCTTATTCTGGAGCAATGAATTAGTTGCAAATCACTGATTTAATTTAAATATGCATGGGTAATAAGACCTATATCAGAGAAAAGATGCAAGTTGTATTTGAACAAGCACTGAATGATTAATGCCCAAATTTGTGCTACAGCCAAAACCAGAGAAATGTGGGAAATGTAAAGAAAGGGATACTCTGAGTCATGTAGTGTCTTGACATATAAATTGATTTGATAAAACCTGGGCTGTTCATGTTCATCTCTAAAGTCCACTACAATATTCTTGCCCATCTGCATTCATTCCCCTTCTCTCTGAGCAGTGATGTTTCTCGGTTTGCTTCTCTGCCCAGATTGTTGCCTCACGTCACCCCTTCCCTATGACTCAAGGATCCCACTGTAGTATTTGGAAAGACTGCATTTTCCTTTTTCAAATTCCGCCTCAAGCCTCACTTCTGCCAAATAATAGTGGTAAGGGATGAGAGAATACTGCCAATAACTTGATTATCAATAATTACATCCTCCTAACATTCTAGCATCCTGTCCACTGACATGTTCAACATGTTCAACATCATGTTCCATTTCACTCTGAAATACTTTGCCCATAGCACACAGTGCAAAGGCCACAGAGCTTGTACCATCTATATATACTTTCACAGGAGGCATCATTTTCCTCTCTAGCAGATAAAAGAGATTCTGCAATGAATCACATGCAACTCCATTGAAAGAAAAATTAATATGGCAGTCACAGACAGTAGATGACAAAAATGGTGTTCATTTTTTATAAATAACATATTACAGAGATGAATCAATTATGGTTCAAGGGAAAGGCTTTAGCACCATCATACATTATTTCCTCTCTGATTTGGAAACAGCCCTCTGGATTTGAAAGGGAACAAAGGTATGTCATCTGTTTGCTTACCCAGAAGTCGACATTTTATTGTGTTCATAAAGACTTTACTCTCTCTGATTCCCTGCTCTCGTGATCACAGTTAGCATTTCTCCACGTCCAGAGGAATCCTCCTGGGGATTAGCTAATGAAAAGTGCTGTAATTCAAGAAATGCATCCCCTTTGGCTGCTGTTGTTTGCTTTTCTTTGGCAGTCAAACAAATATTGATATTTGAGGGCCTCATCTACTGACTGAAATTTCTTTCTTCGGTCTCTCATATGGATGCAGATTAATAATGCATGTAATTTACTCCCGCTCAAAACCTGTAATTTTATTTTGTGTTGCAAAAGTGTTTTTTTAATTTACATTTTTTTCGGTTGAAGAATATATCATTCTTTACCATGGCCTCCTGTTCCTCCTGATTTGCATAGTCACTGGGAGTTAGATTGCTCAGGACACAGTGCAAACCTGACTCTCTTGTATTTACACTAACAAGATCATACAGCCAGACACTTTTTTATTCACAGGGAAATGTCTGGAGAAAAAAAGGGAAAATTCAAAATCTCCTAAAATAATGCAGAGATGTATTATTTCTTAACACCACTAAAAAAACCCAAAAAATCAAACCAAACACAGAACCAGAAAAACCAACCAAGATCCCCGCCGTCCTGTAGGTTGCTGCTGCAGTCAGACCTCTTGCAGCTGACCCCTCCGTGAGCCCTGTGCAGCTAACGCTGCGTGCCACGCCGTAAGGACAGGTCTCTGTCTTGCACTAAGCCAGGGCTTGCTGCTTTTGACAGAGCACCGGTCCCACCCCAAAACCATCCAACCACTGTACAAAGCCAATGGTAGTGGTGTGGTATTTAGACTGGTAAAGACCTGGAAGGCCACAGACATAGACATTTGTGTCTCTGGTTTTTCCTGACAAATATGCGTTGAGATACAGGTGGCTGAAGCACTGGAGGGAACAGAGCTGGATAAAACAGTCAACCATCTTCAAGAAGAGAATCCCATGAGTCAAGGTGTTCATATAAGCACTTTGGTACCATTTTTGCATGTCCATTTCCCCTATAATCTACATTAGGATTTAGCCTGTGAAAACTATAGTAGCTACAAGTAGCATGTTGTCAAAACAAGGGGAATTCAAGTAGGTCCTTCCTCGTTGAGAACTCCCCTGGAAACAAAAGAGGGCACCTCAGATCTTGGGGAAACTCAAAACCAGCTAAATGAATGCAGCAAGATACATTGCTTAAAGGACATTTGTCATATTGAGCATTTAAGTAGCACATCAATTCTCTTTACAGTTTATTTAATATTCTGAGTATGTCAGATCTGGATTCCATTTGCATTTGAAAGACACCTGGTATGGTCAGAAGAATATTGAAAGGAATTAATTCATTTCATCCTGCATTAGGAAAGCTCTTTCATGACTTCAGATATTAAGTTCTGTAACAGTTATAGCTTCCAATTAATTGCTCTTTATGACATTTTCTGGTTCACATACCTTTGCATAGAGAAGTTTCCTATACTGCCTTTTTACAATTAACTGATCTGCCTTGCTGTCCTCGTTTCGGCTGGGATAGAATTAATTGTCTTCTTAGTAGCTGGTACAGGGCTGTGTTTTGGGTTTAGTATGAGAAGAATGTTGATAACACACTGATGGTTTCAGTTGTTGCTAGGTTGTGTTTAGACTAAGTCAAGGATCTCCTCCTGCCCAGCCAGCAAGGAGGCTGGAGGGGCACCAGAAAGTTGGGAGGGGACACAGCCAGGACAGCTGACCCACACTGGCCAAAGGGGTATTCTATACCATGGGACGTCATGCCCAGTGTATAAACTGGGGGGAGCTGGCCAGGGGAGGAGCGCGGCTCAGGCAGTCCTTGAATGCAAGATAAACACATCCAAGTGTTACAAAGTAAACTGAAGTTTCACAATTGATATCTCAATTAAGAAAGTTTAGAGAATAATTTTAAGTTCATAGAACTGAAAGGGTTACATCTGCTTATTCATAAAAGCTTATGTCTTAAAAGCATTATTTAAAAGAACTATATTTTGAGAAATAGTTACTCTTTAGTAAACTCAAAAGTGGGTGATTAGGCACTTCTTATAATGCTTTTGCTAACTTTATTTTCAGTCATTTCAGAAAGTATCTGAAAAGCGTATCCTTTTTTTAAAATAATTTGTTCCACAGCACAAGTGCAGAGACAGATTGATGTTACTATTTGTTTCATTTCCCACTAAATTTGCATTCCAAACCCTCAGGATATTATTATTTATAGGCATCTATGTTGTGGTAATTCTTAAGAGCAATAAGGATTGAAACTGCGTCCACATGTACAGCTTCATGCAAAAAGTTCATAATGTAGACAGGCACAAGGTGAAACAAAAGCGTGACTATAGCTACACATACTTGATTGGATAGACAACAGGAGGTATAAATGGAAATCGATTTACCCCCAAAAGCTATGGCAGAGCCAAGAACTAATCTCAGATTATTTGAATACAACTAAAACACTGTGAAATTTTACTCCTAAAAGGAAAAAGTTTGTGTTCCAGCTTTTGCGCTAGCTAATAAGCACGCAAACCAAGGCCATCTTTAGGACTTTTAAGTATGGAAGATTACAATAGCGGAGCAAAACTGAGATGTTGCTGCCTCTTGCAGATGCGTAGTATTGGATTTGATAAGCAAAATATTCAGCAGTAGTGAAAATTAATGATGGACAATTCTGGCACACCACTAGAATCAAACGTCTAGTATATTGACATAATTTTTACTTCTTCTAACTGAGTCTGCTGGAATCTGATTTATTTCAGCCAGCCCTCGTTCCCTTGCAGGAATTGTTGACATAGTATATTATAGCAATCAATCAATATCTGATTAAATGAATGAAGCTCTTTCATTACCTTCAAGCCCAGATTGAATTGCTGCAGCTGTAACGGGAAGACAATATTTTACCTTGCTGTGGGGATAGCCCCACCCTCCTTCCAAGCCCTGATATACTTATTGTTCAGCTTATTCGGCTGGGGAGGAAGATTTATGTCCCCCCTTTCCCAGAAGCAGTTAGGAACAAAGGCAGAGGATTAACCATGGGGCAGCTCTGGCATTGCTTTCCCTGTGAACTGAGTGCACAGTTTACATCTTGACTGCTAGGGAGGGAGAAGGAAGGAAGGAGGATTTCCAGAAACGGGCAGTCTAAACCCGTAGATGTGGCATGACTCCTTGTCTGTATTGGCCATGCTACGCCACCAAAAAGGCAAGTCCGTATGTTGGGCCTATCATGCATCACTTTGTTGTCAGATTGCTGAGGAGATCTGGACTAAAATTTTACCAGCTTCTGGCCTGTTATTATTAAAAGGCAGAATTAAAACCAAGGTAGGCTCCAAAACTGCTTTACCAACAGGATTAATTGCTGGTGGCCCAGCGGCTGGCTGGTGCAAGTGGCTGCAACCCCAGTGCCCTCGGCAGAGAGGCTGAGGGTCTCTTCTCTCTCGAATTGCAACACACAGTAGGACTGCGTTGCTTCCTGCTTTTCTCATCTTTTCGCTTTCCGTATCGCTACCTTCATTACTGAGAAGAAATAATTTACCAGAGCTAATAAAGTTATTTTGCAGCACCAGCACTGGTGCACCTAAAGGGAAAGGAGTATCATTGGTCCCTTTGAAATAGCACAAGCAGAGCTAATGGAGGCTAACAACCATGCTAGCTACTGATTGTTTGCTCCTTGACCAGAGGATAATATGGTCCTGGCTTTAATTTTGTTAATGGGAGATTAAGAAACTGTATTTTCACCAGCCTAACAAACCTTGTTTGAGTGTTTGCATATCATAGCGCTGGCTTTTGTAAGTCCCTTGAAACTATGCACAGAGGTATTTTGAAAATATTACAAAACCAGACTTAAATTAGCTTAGTGCTCTGCAGAGCTCTTCAATGCTAATCAAGCGCCTACATGTCAGATGTGCCTTTTTACTTTGGTTTTGCACAGTCAGTCACAGCAGAGGTGCGGTGTTTCGGAGCAGAAGCCATTGGCATGTCCCCTTGCAGCATTGCTAGAGCTCTGCCTGAGCCACAGCAAGTCAACATGGCAGCTCCGGCACCCTTGACCGGCCGTGTCCATCTCCATACAAAGCAGTTACGGTGTGGAGCCAGCCCTAGTCCCGATCCTGCAGGCTTGGTTGGGGTTGCAAGGGAGGAGCACGCTCGCAGATGTATTTTGGAAGAGTCTGTTTCTGGAAACCTCCAACTTTATCTTTGCTCTTGGGCACGGTGCTGTTGGCCAAGAGTTGCTCATTCTCTCGGTCCCAAATGCAGCAGGTCCTCAGAAGGAGAGGGCTGCCTGCCATAGAGGAGGCAGAGGCTGAGCATCTTGGCAGCCTCATTGATCTCCTCTCTCCTCCTCCAGGAGAAAGCAGCAACCAACACAGACGCCTGTGCAGACTTCCCAGTGCAAACAAAGCCCCTAAACCCCTTACGTGCTCTGCAAATCCCACCCCAGGGCTGAGCAGCTCTCAGTTAGGGGCACAGCCGGGATCACCTCTCCAGTGCCCTTGACTCCTTTTTCTCCAGGCAGTGCTGTCATCAGCGCCATAATGTATAGCCCTCTTGAGCAGTGAGGGAAATAGGTACTAACTAGCTAACATGGCCCGTTTTGCTGGCTATGGCTGGAAGTCAATGTGTCTAGGGGAAAGCGCAGCACTTAATCACTCACTTTGGGTGCAAATTTAGAGTGTGAAACTCTTGCCAAGTTGAATCAATTATTTTATTGGCTGGAATAAGTGATTATGAAGCTCTCTTGGCATACAATTAGCTCTTTCTGTTTCCTTTTTCCAAGCATTGCAAACCTTTTAGAAGAAACACCAACTGAGAGAAAATGATTCAAGAGAAAATGATTCAAGGATCACAGGGCAATTTTTATACTTTAATGTTATCTACACTATAAGAAACATGGCAGGTTCCACCTTTTAAATTTGGGGAATCAAAATGAATGCTTTTAAGAATTGCCTTTTATGCTAAGTGAAAGTAAGAGCAATGACTGACTGTAATAAGGGTAAAGCATCTTCCCAATGTCAGAGATGAATTGTGGGTTAAAAGTTGACCCTTAGCTGCTTTTTCTGATGGTCTTTGTTCTGTAATAACCAGATTTAGAAAAACTTATGTAAGGCAATAGAAAATAATTCCACTATATGCAAGACGTGTCAGGGAGCAGAAGTGACATAATTTATGGACAGCCAAAGAAAAGAGTAATACTTTGGAAAAATTCAAATGGCTCCTTCCCATCATCCTTCAGCAACAGAGGAAATATAGACAAGGTTTTAGACTTGCAATTCTTCCCATTTTTTTGCAATTTTAGGAGAAACTGTGGGTACTTTACATTCCATAACCTCCACTAACCTTCACAACGTGATAGATTCAGGCTGCGATGGGCCTAGACGGGGGGGTGGGAAGTAGAGGAGGAAACTCACAGATGAGGATCCTTTGACTTCAGACAGATTTTTGTCTTGTTCTTATAAAAAGATGTGAGCAAAGCTGAGAACTGCACCGGGCTCTTCCATGGGACAGGCCTGTGCACAAAGTTATTTGCTCTCTCCATGTCGAGCCTCCTGCCCCATAATGCTGCAGAGACATGGTGTGGCTGAGGGGAGGCCCGACTCTGGGGATGGGGAACACAGCGGGCAGCATCTAGTATCTTAAAGCATCTAATGCCACCTGTTCTCAGGCATTGCCATAGGTGATCCCCCGGTCTGATCCAATTTGGCAGCCTGTTTCATACTCTAAATTCAGACTCCTTTCTGCACTTACTACAGCTGAGCTCCATCAAGAGACATTCACGCCTATTTAAACACAAAAGGGCAAGTAAGGATCAGTGTCCAGTCACTGCAAGACCAGAGTAGTCCTGTTGGTTTCACCAGTGTTCACATCGCTTCCTACCGGCTCATCAAGGCAGAAGCTGGAGCAGGGGTTACCAGCAGTGAAAGTCAGGAGTACTTGAGCTGGAAAAAAAAGCCACTCTGGATAGCTCAAAAATATATAAAACTACACCAAAGATTACAGAAAGTCTTTGCTTTAAGTGTCTTAGATACACAGTTGCTAGTACATGCAGTTAATTAAAGTCCCTATGGGAAAACTAAGTGATGTCAAGTATTATGTACAAAGCAACCAATTTATTGCAAGTTTAATCTGTACAATAAAATGAATATTGCTAGAAGATTGGATTTACATAGAACCTGTTAATGTTTTATGTTAAATGATTTTCATCATTAGTTTTATAATATTTACAAAATTCTATAAAACATCTCTTCTGAAAGCACTTACAACTCTGTATAGTAAAGATTCCTAATGTACTAAATAATTTGACCTATTTTACATTCAGAAAGCAGTAGAGGCTTGAAAAAGGAGTAGTCAATCATATTCTAACAAAGATGCTGGTGTGGTGGGTACTTGGTCATGGGAATAGTCCTGCTGAATTTAATAGGATCGGTCATATGAACGCGGTTACAGGTAAATGTGTAAGTGGGAAGAACCCAGGTCTGCAATACATCTTTGGCAGGGACACAGCAGTACCTCGGTGTCTCAAGGAAGAAATCAGAGCAAACCTCCTCCTTTGATCTGACATTGGTCAAGAGCATCCAGCTCCTATACTTTCACCTCAAGTGTAGTCACTAAAAAGGATGCCAGCGTTGACCTATGGGCCATCTAATATAAACCATGTGGCTACTAGCTGAAAAAAAAAGTAGAAAGTGTGTGTAGCACAGTGATCTTTGGTAACTCTTTCTATGCTTTGCCTGTTAAATATCTATGACTATATCCCTTCACACAGAATATACATCAGCCTGTGCTTCTTTTTCAGGAACGGAAGAAACAGTATCAAAACTTCAGTTTTCGAAGGGATGAGGAGGAAAGACAGAAAAAGCTGCTCTTCTCTACCTGCATCTTTCTGGAAATATAAAGATACATGCTGCAGAGCAATTTTGTTTTAACTTCTTTTGCTAACTTGCAGTTTTTCCCCAATTTCAAACAGAGCAGAGAGGATACTTCAGTAATGAAGAAACGGTGCTCCAGAATGGATTAACTGATTTCAAGGTCAGCAGAGCTGATTTTCATCAGCCAGCCTGATTTAATCTGGACCCGATCTCCTGGCCTTGCTTCAGCAGAGTTGCACCGAAGTTGGAGAGAGCAGCTGAAGCCACAAACCCTTCGCATTCCCAAAGCACTCCACTGGAGATGCTGCTGGTTCCCATGGAAAGGAGGGAGAGCAATCCCGGTCCCTGCTTTCTGCTCACTGGCAGAGCCTCTCTGCAGCAGAGGGAGGTTCGGTTGATATCCTCCTTATGTGGACACATACTCATGTCAAATATTAAGAGATGCACAGGACATTTACGGTCTTGGTCAACCGTTCCCTCCAGCTGACTCCCGTATGGCACTTGTGTTGGTACTTTAGGGCAGAATGACCACGTGTCTGCAGGACAGCCCGGGCAGACTCACAGAAATTATTACCCAGAGACTTAAACTCCAATTGCTTTTATCTCTGCGTGCATCTTCCACACGAGAGCACCATAACATGGAGGAAGGGTGATAATGCAATAACAACCTGTGATCTCTCAGCTTGCAAACCAGCTACCAATTGTTAGCTGTCTGATCGATTATCCAGTACATCAAAATTTTGCAGGGCACCAACATAACAGGATGATGGAGTATACTGGCTTGGGGGTTTGCCTGTCATTGGGTTTGCCTTCTGCTGCACAGAGGGGGAAACATCAGCCATGCATGATCTTGCTTGGGCAAGAAGTTGTTTCTCATAGCCCAGAGAATTCAAAATGAGCAGTGGCTCCATTTAATGAGTCAGTCTGGCCTTCTTACTATTGAATAGCAATAGCCTGTGCTGGGAATATATTAGAGAAAGAAAAATAAATAGGAAAAAAATCTATTTTGTGAGCAATTGCAGCTGTCAAGCTGCTCTCAGACTCTTTCTCATTTTTAGTTTTATCATTACACAAAAGATGTTTGTTTCAGTCTCTCCCTCTCCAGGCTGGGCTGCCTTGTCTCAGGGATTTAGATATTCAAAGCAGAGAGGAGCAAAATGTAATCCCTAGGCAGCCAGCAGCTCTATGAAACCTAGAGTTTCCAGAGAGGGCAGAGGTCAGTGCAAATGCTACAGAAAGAGACGTTTTAGAAGAGAGACATGCCGCCCAGAGAGACCTCTAACACAGCCGGGAACAAAGTGTCAATGGGAGGTGGAGGGAGGTAAGTCTGTCAGCCAGAGCAGGAGAGGCACAGCTAAAGCCACCCAAACACTGTGTTGTCTCATCTCTCGCTAAAATGGTAATTGTCCTTCCTATGCCCTTGTTCTCCTCCTGGCAGCCTGTCTCTAAGCCTGTTTGAAGCAGGGGCTGGACAGTTGTGGGTAAACAAGGTCTGCTTCAAGATTGACTAGTTTGTTTAATTCTAGAGAGAAATATTTTGGTTGGGAAATGCTGAACAGATCTTTAGATACCTCCAAGGGCAGGGCTGAGTATTCTGCCTAAATGCTCAAGAGTTTAATAGGGCCTATATACCAAGGTGAGCCCTTACAATTCTCCTAACATTTATCCTCCACCATCAGAACAGCAGCTCTGCTACACCACAGACATAAAAAGCTCCTTTATTAATCAAAAGCTTTCTCCCGCCCAACTTTTCTACCAGCTATAACCAAAATCTGCTTGTTCCCATGGGAGCTGACATAGCCTGCCCAGCATGCCTGACCCACCTGGGAGCAAGAGGAGAATTTTATGCAGCACTTCTCAGGTTGCCCCAGGCATCTGTTTCACGTGTTTCTACCAGGAGTGCAGCTAGTCATTGCAGGACTTCCTACAGTGCTGGGTTAGGGCTAGTATATGCACAAAACAAGCTAGTGTGAGAATCCACGGTGTGGTAACTGCAGTGTAGTTTGTACTGGGTCTGACTGGGATGGAGTTAACCTTCTTCATAGCAGCCCCTGTGGTGCTGTGTATCAGATCTGTGACCCAAACAGTGTTGGCATCACACCAGTGTCCTAGCTATTGCTAAGCCATGCTTGCACAGTGTCAAGACTGTGTTTCTCACTCTCCCCCCACAGTGAGTGGGCTGAGGGTGGGCAGGCGGCTGGGAGGGGACACAGCCAGGACAGCAGACCCCAGCTGGCCAAAGGGATATTCCATACCATGTAAGGGATATTGCACACCATATAACATCATGATCAGCAGTAAAACTGGGTGTTCGGTCTTTCTGAAGTAGTCGCTGTTGAGAGACTGTGGGCTGTCTGCTGGTGGGAGGTGGTGAGTGATTGCCTTTGCATCACTTGGTTGGTTACCTATACTCTCTACTACTAGCCCAAATACCAACACACAACTAGACCAGAAGTCAGAGATTTTCTTTTTATCAGCTGTTCTGGAAATGTGGGTGTGCTCATCTTCCGCTAAATTGCCCAGGTTTCTCCAGTTTATCCCTTTAGAAGCAAGCATACAGTAGCTTTTCCAGCACCGCGATATCCCCTTACATGCTCCTCAGAGTCAGCCAGTGGTGCATCCTCGGTGGCAGTGGCAGGGGGCAAGGTTGTGTCATGTCTTGGGAAGTGCCAGGTGATGAAGTCTTTCTCCCAGGCTTATGCAGGTCCACAAAGAGCTCGTGTACATCCCCCTCAAGTGCCAAGCACAGCTGGCTGAAAGGAAGCTCACTTTGGGTCTCAGCCACACCAGTGTCAGCCCAGTATCCACGGATGGCAGTGCCATTGCTGCAGCAGGACGGGAGTGCCAGAGGCATTAAAACTGGATCGTCATTTGGTCACTGAGTAGCGACAGCTTCCCTGCAAGGTCGCACAGTTCCGAGACCCCTTGCTTGAGCAACCTGCATCGGGAGCTTCGCTGACTGCAGTTAAAGCCTTTCATAGTCAGGTAGGATGCGGTGTCAGCTAGAGGCATGGCTAGAATGTGTAGGAGAGGGTTTCGAGACCCTGGCTGGTCCTACCTGTGGTATGGACTGTGGTTACGGAAATTTTTAGAGCAGCATAACTGTTGAAGGGATGGTTTTATGGCAAAATCAGGTATCTGTGCAGGGGTTGAGTCTAAACCAGGTGAGGCTAACTTCCCTCCAGGGACAAAATATATGGACTGGATCATACAACCCTGTCCCTTCCTTTCCCTCAGTGCAGCTGCATCCAGCCAGCATAGTAGATATAGCTTTAAAACAGGTACAGCCAGCCTGTGCATGTGAACAAGTGAAGGTGTAACATCAGCTCTGCTATATAACTCTGTACTGTCATTGCTGCTCAGGCCATTAAGCAAGTGTGTGTCTGCCTCTGTCCTGCAGAAACGTAGTAGGTGCAGTCAGGGCGTGATGGAGAGAGCAGGGAGCTCCACTGTGTTTTCCCAGATTTTCCTGTGTCAGATGACACAGAATATGTGCTGAACTGGGCAAGGTTTAGGGGGGAGGAAAGTGAAAGCATTCTTTGGTCTTTTTGACGTCCCCAGGAAATCTGTGCTTGAGAGTCTCCATTATTTCCTATAAAGACACATCTCTGACACATACCTGCAGTGCTAAGCAGAATTTGCACAGTCTGGGTTTGCCCAATGACAAGTAGACTTGTTTTTGTAGATAAGTTTGTAGGTAGAGTACAGCTGTTGCAGAAATGACTGGTTATAATTTCACATTTGTTTATGTCTGTGATTTAATTACTGCAATCCCGATTATCAGGTTCTTTAAACTTTCACTTATTATCGGGCACCAAGAATATAATTTATTTCCTTTTGACAGAAAACTACTTTCCACAAAGTGACAATCCATCAGGTGAAACTGTTGTGTTAATCAGTCTATTCACAAATACCTCACGAGTGTGTGACTAAGAATGAGAGAAGTTACATTGCATTAACAAGAGATGAGGTGGCTTAGGAGACCGCAAGGTGTTACCAATAGTCGTGGTCAGGAGTAATCAGCAGGACCGTCTCTGGGCTGTAAAAACACACGTGATTCGAGTGAAGGTTTTCCTCCCAGTTCCTACAGAACAAGGTTTCAATATCAACACACTTGCCACATGACAGACCCTGTCTGGGTCCATGATGGTTACATTAACAAAATGCTTTTTGAATCATAGAATCATAGACTTTTTTTGTGATTAGGCTGAATGTGAAGCAATTTTTCTTCTCCCTAAATTTTCTAGGAAAAACATACAGAAATCAAGAAGAGAGACGCTAAGAACCCGAAGCAAAACCAGACCAGCCTCCAGCCCAACTCCCAGCCAGCCGAGCACCAGCTCCCTTCCTCCCTTAGGAGAAGGGTGATCCTTCCAAGCTGAGAGCACACATGGATTGATTTACTTAACATTATGTATTTGTGTGCACTTGTAGTTTATTAATTTTCTGGTGCCATCCTCATGTTTGTATTTCAAGTGTCAAGCATTCTTTTGTTGTGCATTTGAAGTATCTGACTCAGTCAGTAGAGGGCACAGCAAAATCCCTTCCTCCAGAAATTGGTAGTTTTGGCATTGTGCATGGAAACCTGTCTCCACAGTCAATGTGTACCTACAACAAATTCTCCTCGGTGTAATTATTCCTGCTTGCTGGCTGGAATGACTTTGCTCCTCTGTACCCACAACATGTACGTCTAAGTACAAATGTCCCAAAGTCCTCACCCAGTGCCCACTTTCCCATCTAAGCCTGTCCTTCTGGGATTGGCGTGGAAACAAATGCTGCACACCACAGGAAGATGAAAAGGTGTATTTTGAGACTGAGGCAGAATACAAAAGACAAGTTTTCCATTTCTGCGTAGTTTCTGGCTCTGCACAGGGTCTATAGACCTCCTGCCCAGCACATTTCTCAGTGGGCTGTGGATCAGGCCTGTTGATTTCTTTTGAAAGACATCATCTGACTTGCTATGGGTGTACAGGTTAAGATACACTTTAGAAATTATTACACCAACAGTTCTAAAATGCAGGTCTTCAAACACATAAAAAATACAAATTTTTTGGAGGGGGGGAACTGCACATACCCATTATTAGTTGTTATGTAAGAAAAAAAAAAGACTAAACTTAAAAATTTATAATTTTATCAGTAAACACCTTGAATGCATTTAAATTTTTTGAATGAATTTAAGACTGGAAAAAGGGAAACATCATGCCCATTTTCAAGAAAGGGAGAAAGGACGACCCAGGAAACTGCAGGCTGGTGAGCCTCGCATCTCTGCCTGGGAAGATCATGGAAAAGATCTTTCTGGAATCTATGTTAAGGCACATGCGGGATGAGGAGGTGATCCAAGACAGCCAGCATGGCTTCACCAAGGGCAGGTCTTGCATGACCAACCTGGTGGCCTTCCATGATGGAGCGACGGCATCAGTGGATAAAGGGAGGGCAACGGATGTCATCTATCTGGACTTCTGCAAGGCCTTTGACATGGTCCCAC
>JAVKLA010000073.1:17042444-17070880 GCA_034782735.1 Sagittarius serpentarius
GTGCCCCTCCAGCCTTCTTGCTGGCTGGGCAGGAGAAGCTGAAAAGTCCTTGACTTAGTCTAAACACGATTGAGCAACAGCCAAAAACATCAGGGTGTTACCAACATTCTTCTCATACTGAACTGAAAACACAGCGCTGTACCAGCCAAGAGGAAGACAATTAACTCTATCCCAGCCGAAATGAGGACACAGGCTTTTCCCACACATCCTGAGAGACCAAGCACTGCTGTAGCAAGGTTAGTTGGCCATTACTTAGCTAATGTAGGGTCTATCGTGATTTGCTTTGCTTCACCTTATGAAAGAGAGGGACTTCAAGCATGTGATTTATGCCTTTCCTGAGGTACACACACACACATACAAAAAATTATTACGTTTCAGTAAAATATTTCTGAGATTAAAAATGTAAACAGTATAAGGTACCTAACCCATCAACTGATTGATGTATCTGTTACTTTTAATGAAATCAAAGATGAATTAAGCCTACTGGAAGGCTACAGCCTGCCTTTAGACGAAGGTATTATGCCATTTTGAGTGCTGGAATTAATTCCAGAACTTTGCTTAGTGGTGCTGCTAAAACAAAATTTTGCAGAAGGAAAATACTGGCAGAATGGCACGCGAATGAGAAAAAAGGATCTATTCATAAAAGATTCTTCTATTTGATTTTATACGAATAAATTAATCAGAATCCATGCAATTATTGTGCTTTTAAAGGCCTGCTGGCTGTTTGCGAAGCTGTATGGTGTACTGAGTTTATTATAAATCTAATGCTGCTATGGTTTCCTGAATGACTACCAGACATCTTTGCTATGAGATATCTCATAGCTAAGGTGTTTTCCCATATTCACTGTCACAAGCAAAAAGAAAGAACTCACATGCAAAAAAAGAAACAAAACAAAGGAAGTTTTAAAAAGATGTATTTAATTCAGATGTCTTCTAAGTGCAATCTTCTTTAAGGACATAAATACTTAATTCTAACTTTTCCAAAGTGACAAATCATTTCAGATGTCTTACTGTGGATACTTTTTGCATTGATGCTTTTCTATAAGCACAGAGCAAATCCTGCTCATAAAAAGTAGTATTTTTTGGTGGCTATTACACTGTGAGGTTTGAATTTGCTATACTACATCTTGCAAAGGACTTGAAGATCTGTCTATGATATTTTCCCAGTGCCTCCTCTCATTGACATCTACTGGGAAATTCAAAGTTCTCAACAGTAGGTTATATGTCTATCACTGTTGAAAGACTGTGTTACAGGGAAATTTGGATATTTCCTTTCTGTTTCATTGATGGTTGTCCTGATTTCAGCTGGGGTAGAGTTAATTTTCTTCTTAGTAGCTGGTACAGCGTGTTTTGGATTTAGTGTGAGAATAATGTTGATAACACACTGATGTTTTAGTTATTGCTAAGTAGCGCTTATCCTAAGTGAAAGATTTTCCAGTTTCCCATGCTCTGCCAGCAAGCAGGGGCACAAGAAGCTGGGAGGGAGCACGGCCAGGACAGCTGACCCCAACTAGCCAAAGGGCTATTCCATACCATAGAACATCATGCCCAGTATATAAACTGGGGGGGAGCTGGCTGACAGGGAAGGATTGCTGACTGGGCATCAATCAGTGGGTGGTGAGCAACTGCATTATGTATCACTTGTCTTTTCTTTGGTTTTATTTCTTTCTCTTTTTTGTTATATTCCCTTTCATTACAACTATTATTATTATTAATAATAATAATTTTATTGTTATTATTATATTTTCTTTTACTTTAGTTATTAAAGTTTTCTTATATCAACCCTCAAGTTTTGCTTCTTTTTTTCAGTTCTTCTCCCCATCCCACTGGGAGAGGGGAGGAGTGAGCGAGCAGCTGCGTGGTATCTAGTTGCTGGCTGGGGTTAAACCATGACAATGGTGACAGCAGGCATTCTGGGCATCAGAAACAAGAGTGAAACCGAGAAATAATACCTGTAGATCTCATTTTTGCAGTCTGGCTGGGCTTAGCTTGGAGGACATCGCAATGTTAAATGGATTTCTGGAACTGTAACCTTTTTCTTATATGAAGCCTTAATGCTCTAGGACTTGGTTCTGCAAAGTATTGAGCCCTCTGAAACAACCCCAAATGACTGGTGAGTTACATGCCCGAAGATGGCGCATTTCAGTGTGTTGTTGCTCTAGAAGTGAACACTCGCCTTGCATTAAGCTAAGGGGAGCGTCGTTGCAGCTATTTTTTCTCTCCCTTTAGGTGTGGTACAGAGCACAGTCGGCTCTAAGTGATGGCAACTGTGTACAGCAGAGGGAGATTTCTTACCCTATCTGCATCAGCCCCACTTGCCATGCCCCACATGGGGTCTAGCTTCCAGAGGGACCAGAAGGCTAAGTGGTGTTATCTGAGCTACTCAGAAATAACTCCCGTGAAAGATTTCAAAGCAAACCTGTTCTTCAATTTGCTTGAAGTGACTCTTTGTCTTTCAGTAAAACCTGTGAGAAAAGAAGTTGAGAAGGTTTTGTGTCTTATAAAAAAAATTTTATAAATCAATCAAAAATGTTCCCCAACTGATAGCCTGTACAGATCCATGGCAAAACCCCACAGTGAGTCAAACCACGTCTTCCTCAAAGCAAGTGTCTCTGCATTGCCATCAGGAAAATGTAATCAGAGGAGGACTGTGCTGCCTTCCCCAGCAGTGGAAGAATGAATGGGCTCTGCTAGGATTATTTGTACAGGAAATTTGATTGCTGATGTGCATTAAAAGGTGATGTTAAAATGTTATGACAATGAGGACTACCAAGATCAATAGAGAAACTGATGTTCTGGAAAACCAGATCCAATTAGATGGAGATCTTGATGCACTGAATACGTCCGCTCTGCACAAGCAGTACATCACAGCCGCAGCAAATACATTGAGTTTGCTGTTCACAGACCGATCTGTCTCCGACTTCTGTTATGGAAAGACCTGCAGGAAAACATCAAAAGTGCCCAAGAGCCTTAGTTGTCCCCGTCCCCTGAGGGGCGTGAGCTCTTTGGGCAAGCAAGCTGAGCAGAGTCCACGCTGAGCAGGCAAGCCCTGCCCGGGGCCACCACCGCAGCATCACGCTGGCACCAGCATCCCGGGAAGGCAAAACAGGTGCTAAGTTAATCAAATAACCATGCAAGCTGGCAAGAAAGAACAGTTTCCTTACAGTTCTGGAATACCTTTCCCAGAGAAAGAAGAGAAATACCTGTGACCCCAGTTGTTTAAGGGAAAAAAGTTGGTACAAATACACAAAGTTATACTCCAGCTGTTTCTTATCCATCTAAATGTTCTGTCTCCTGCTGGTTTATATTCTGTAACACTTATATAGTATTTCTGCCTTCAGTAAAATGCATTTTGAAGAAATAGAGAACAGTTAGTGTGGCTTTTTTGCCTAGAATATACAGTCAGATTTTTTCTACCATAAAGTGGGAACTGCAGGTTGAGACTTGGAATGGCTCCTCAGTCCTCTGTGCCTTAGAACAAGGCAGAAGATGTAACTTTGGTCCTGAATCATAATTTCTTAATATGGAAAATATATGCCTATAGTAATCATGTTAAGCATAGAGGAAAGATAGATAAAGCATTACAAAAGTATTTTGGGCTTATTTTAATATGATTCAGAAGCCAGCAAAGCCATCTAACATAAGCTCAGTTTTAAATGTGAGGCCTATCCTGCTAAAACATATTATGTACTTTGTCAGACCAAATCTTATTACATTAAGGCATTAGGAAAAAAGAACAAATGTACATGTTTTATTTAACTAACAAACTGCAAATTGTCATTTTTTGTTTCCAGATATGCCATTTTAAATTTATTTGTAACACATAATTATGATAAGATTGGATTTTCTATAGGCACAAGGATTAGTATGGCATGCCTGCTCAAGTGATACCAGAAAATAATCACAAGCATAGAGCAAGTGGAATTTCTGTTTGACCTGAAACAAGTGTCTGTGAGCAGACACCACTATTCCCCAGAAAGTTCTAAGTGTCTGATACCTAATGGCATGAAATGAATGGGAATCTGGAACTAAAAACAAGAAAAAAAGGAAGAGATAGGTAAGAAAAAAATCCAAATGCTAAAAACATTTCCCAAAAATCCTGTTAAAACTTTTATTATTCATCTGTTTGGCCAAACACAGAAAGAACCTTCCTCATAACTGCGACTGACAAACAGAAAGAGGGCAGAGGTGTGTGGCCAGGAGCTTTCAGAGCTGAGATGTCCTGAGTCGGTGGTAGCCCAACTCAGGGGAGCTTTCATAAAGTCACACTTGTCAGGGAGAGCAATAGACCCAAACTCAATTTGCAGGAAAAAAGCAATTGCATTCCTGCTTTCCTTACGTAATTATTTTGAAAGCAGTGTTGCTCTCTGAGCTGCTATGTCTGCATTTATTTAAATTAAGCAGAAAGTTTATATATAAAGGTAAAGCCAGAAATCAAGCAATATTAAGAATTGGAAACCTAAATGTCATGTACAATTGACTGCACTAAATAGCATGTAAAACTGAATTACACTCTCTGTCTTAATGCTATAGGGTATTTCTAGGATTTGGTATACTTCTTACGTCCTTGTAGTGTGAGCTTTTCATAAGGGAAAATCGTAATGATTGGAGCAGTAAGTCAGAATTCATCTTCCTTTTATTTTTTACACAAATTTTCAAATGCCCGCTAACATAACTCCTGTGCCTTTTTTTCCTGTTTCCTTCAGTATAGCATAGCGCGGTTCTTTTTGTCATTTCAAGATATTTTCTCCTGGCAGAACTAATAAAATATGATTCTGAAATGAGAGCAGCCCTCGGTGCCCCACCGGTCTGGGGGTAGAAGAGGGCGGTTTCTGCAGGGGAGATGGGGTTCCTTTGTGAACAGGCTTTCTCAGGAGCTTTGGCTTTTATTTACTTTGGGTTTTTATTGCAGGGGAAAAAAATCCTAAATCTGTGAAGGAAAGCTCAAGATGCTCTAAGACTGGTTAAAAATAACAATGTTTTTTTTTATGTGACAGGGGTCCTGATATATAAGCCCCAAATTATTATCCCTTCATTTGATGTTACAAATACCGACATGCACAAGGTAAATATTTTTCTTCAAAGGAGAGTGTTTGTAAGAAAATCATGAAGAAATAAAATAAAATGAAATAAAAAAATCAGTCAGTTCATGCCAACTATTATTTCTAATGGAATGAGAAAGCAGAACAGAAAGCTTCTGTATATACGGATAGCTCTTCTGAGTATGAGGAAATTTCAAATGAAGAAGCAGAATCAAAAAGGTGTAATACTGTATCCTCTAATACACATCAAACTGTTAAGGAACTGGTAGTGATCATGTCTCCCTGTAGCTCTCACAGGAAAATGATGGTGTCCACGCACGCTCCTGTGAAACTGATTGTGGAAAACAAGCATTGAGGCTGTATTAATTTCAGTATCCCCTATTTAAGAAACATACTAATAAATAGGATAGAAATAAGAGAAAAGACACAGTAAAAATTACAAGACTGAAAGTGGTCTTATTTACAGTTTCTGTAGCATGACTAAGGAAAGCATTTTTCTCAATGTTTCAAAACAGCCAACAAAGATGTAGAAGCTGACAGCTAGGAGCAGAATTGAGACTAAATGCATTTTTCATCAGTGAGGGTAACTAGCCTTTGCAGTGATTTCCTAGGGGAGTAGCAATCCACTGCTCATATCTTTAGTCAAAATGAGATATTTTTCTGAAAATCATGCTGCAGTTTACCTGAGGCTTTATTCAGGAGGTCCTAAGGCTTTGTACTCTCAGAAGCACACTATCCAGCGGTCAGCAGACTTCAGATGCAAAGTTCTGGCTAAGCTTGTTATAGAAATAGTGGCAAAAGCTGAGGCACACTTGGTGTCTTTATACTTACCGAGTTTGGGGCACTGGTTCCTTCAGCCCAGTGCCCTGGAGAAGTCGTGGACTGGAATTAAGATTGAAAAATAGCCTTTGCTTATTTATTATTGGATTATGACATTTTTTTGACATCCCTGACGAAGAGGTGAGAGACCTGCTGGTCCAGGGGCTGCACCGCACAGAGAGCTGTGTCTGCCCCAAGGGCAGAGGGTGCCGTCCCGTACCACAAGCAAGCCCAGCCTCCAATGGCACACGTGTGGGACACAGAAGACAGACAAAACTCCGACCTCAGGATGTTGCTTGGGAGCACCTAGCACTGAGCAAACATATAACAAGGAGTGTAGCTACACTAGAGGGTTCGTGGAGTGAGTCGGGGAGACCCGACATCGACTATCCCTCAGCAGCTTTCTGAGCCAGCCGCAGCCGTGCGGGCTGAGCTTTCTGGGGCAGGACTCCTGCTCTTGGGGTCAGCAGCAAAGCTGCACCAACAGAGTAGCCACCCGGCCTTGGGACAACTGGCCGTAGCCTTCTGGCATTTTGTCTTCTCTCCGCAAGGCATTTCTCTGCAAGCCACGAGCCAGGAGAGGTCCCGCAGCACCTTCCCCTCTGCTCACTGGGGAGAGTGGCCTCGGCTCTGCCCTGGAAGCACAGGTACAGCAATGTGCCAACCCCAGTAGTGATGACTCCACTCATGACTGAGCCCACAGATGTTGGAAGAGTTGGGTCTTTGACGCAGCATCTAAGGAGGCATCTTCCTCTTCCCCAGTTTCTGACCTGGTTCTCTTTCAATGAGAAAGTCACTTATTTCATTAGTAGTTACAGTTAAACCTTGAACCACCTTAGCTAAGCCCTTTCTTTCCCAAGGATTTCTCCCTCTGCTGCGAAAAGTTGTGCAGGCCCCTAGACATGGCACGTTTTTCAGCCAGCACCATTGTTTTGGGTACAGGTGGATGCAATGATGTGTTTCCCTTAAACAATGGGCCTCCTGTTCATCCACCAAAATAATGATTTATGTCTCATTCCCCTGATAGCTCTGCGACAAGGTAACAGCCTACCAACAGTACAGCGCGAACTTTGGTATCTCTTCAGTGTTTGTTTTGTCCTTACTACCAACTTCACATACAGACCGTGACTCACATTTCGTGGGAGTTTTCCACTTGTTCTAACACTCAAGTCCTGCCAAGTATGCCCGAGGCTGACAGCTCTCGTACTGCCGGGAGGATGCAAGATAAACCTGTCAGCCAGTGACAGTATTCCAGCAGCATCCCACAACACCACGCAGCCTTCGCAGGAGGGAGGGCCATTGAAGGAATGACAGAGGAGCTCAGTTGATCTCCATGCGAAGAGCGGCTGTGTTTCCAGAAGTCCTAGCCATGGAGTGAGAACACAGACTGCCCTTGAGCATTGCTCACACCGGGCTAGACCAGCCTGTGTGCTAAGACAGTGGTGTCAGTCATTGGAGAACTTCAAAGTGATGCCCTGTCTTTAATGTCTACTGTAGTACTTAACTGCAGATGGCCTGAGACTCGGTGTCAGACAATGAAAGCTTCAGTTCCCATAAAACTTCTGGGCATACCAGTGAAACTGCTTCTCCCCAGCATCTTAAAGAGATGCTCAGTAGTCTGCAGAAGTAGGCTTCCTAGCACAGACAGTCTTAGACCAGCTGAGCTACTTCTCCCTAAATTCCAGGCTAATTTCCCGGTAGCCAAACACCACACCTCCCCACCTTACAGCTACCACGGTGTCCTCCTTCCCCGAAAAGGCAGTTCCAACAGCTCACAAGACAGTTCAGGAAGCAACAAAGAAGCTGGAGATGTGCAGTCAATACTGTTCATCTGCATAATTTAGTAAAAGTGTCCTCCTCTTCTTTTGAAACCCAAAGATATGTCAGTTTGCATGGCAGGACTGAGGCTTATGAGGGACCTTCCAAGGGGTCCGTGCACCTTGCCCTTTGCCTTTCATTACTGCAGAGATGAACCAGCGTAACTCACAACCAGTCTCTCTTCTTTAGTTCAACTCTATTTAACATCAAAGGCTGGATGCTGCAAAGTTTTAGCTGCCTCCTCCCTGCTGTATCGCTGTTATCTGTGATTTATTGGTATCTGTCCTTCAGAACTATATGCTTTATGTCTTGCAGTTACTCTGCATTCATAACCCATTGCCACAGACTTCCTGTATAACCTGGGACAAATCATTTATGAGCAGGACTTTGTAAAGATATTGTGGTGATTAAATTTGGCAGACTATTCACTAAATACATTGATTATTCTCTTTCTTAATATCTCCTTGTCTTCATTCCTTATTTGAAAAATGAAGATAATGATACTCAGATATTAAATGGGGGATTTTTTGGCTAATTTAGGTTGCTTACTGTCCTGGGTAAGGTCTTTCTTTTACTGTGTTTGCATAGAGCATAATTTAACAAATCTGCCTCAGGCAGAGCCCTGGCTGGCAATGCAAGACATTCAACTACACGTGTAAATTATACTTTAACATATTCCACTTTTCTTAAAACTACTAGAAACAGAGAGCACATTTTTAATGTCCATTTTAATGTTTTTACCGTCAAAATGCTAACTCAGATTTAATATCCCCAAAACTATTTATCCTGTTCATAGTTGTAGACTAGATTAATATTTTAAGCAACACAACTCACATTTAAATTTGGATCTGAAAGGACGTATAACGTAGCTCTGAATGATGTTGAATAACTAAAACAAATTTTTCTTAATTATTTTAAAATGATTTGCTTATTTACACATGGAATACGTGGACCTTAACTCACTGGATTTGTGTATAAAGTAGGAAGTGAATCACCATACAAGTAAATGTTTCCCTGTTCTCACACTATGGTATTGATACATTTTATGGGCAACATCATTGCCAAAATGGGTTTATGAATCTTTCAAAAATATTTTTAATGTCAATATGCAAAAAGCATCTTATGAAAAAGTAACAACAGAATTGGCAGGTGAGTAAAGAACTGGACTTGGCCAAAAGTAATCAAAATCAGTATTTTCTTAGGCTTCGATAGGTGTAGATCATGCCTTAAACATTTTAAGATTGATTTAACACTCAAGAAAATCAACGGTAATGAAGAGGACCTGGGTGACTAGGAGCTGCAGTTCTGCTTCTAAAACCATAGGACAGCTGTGTATGAAGATGGTTTCCCAAAGCAAAGAGAGAGCCTTAAGGCTGCTCTAAATGAAGTCCATAAGGAGCGTCCCTAAGGAGCAGAGAGCAGTAGAGCTTCTTGGGATATTCCTATTAGTATTTTTCCATCAGGAGATGCCACCTCTTCAGAAATTAGGTGTTTCACAGGAAATAGGTTCGTTTTGTGAAAGTTTTGCTGTAACCACATTCTCCTTTTTTTCTTTCAGGAAATTTGCCTGGTTTTCCACTCAATGCCATATTGATTATGGAGGAGCCTAGGCAGCCTTGGTGCCTGGCTCAGGAGCACCCAGGAGGGCTGGGATAACTAGCTGGCATGGATAAGAGACAGGTTCTCTCAGATATTTCTGCTCTGAACTAACTCTTACTTCAAAAGCCAGTAAAAAATCTGGAAAATCTAGCTGCTTCGTTAAATAGGAACTATTTTTACCAGTGGTAGAGCGTGCATCATTCAGGGTACAAGTTGTTAAGCGTCCTGATTGCAGATGCACAAGTTGTTAGGTGGCTATATCGGGATCTGCATGGAGCTGATGAGGTGAAACAGCAAATAGTTTATGCCTTACTCCAAAAGTCAATTCCATGGAAATTTTAATTTCTGAGTAGGAAATACAAAGTTACATTTTCTGTCTTTTCTTTCCCCTCCATGGCTAAAACATGAAAAGTTGATCTATCAGCAGTTCTCAGTCACGTACTAGAAGTAGCACCAATGGCTCCTGATAAAAGGTGTGCTGACATAGCCCTACACAGGTATCTCTACCCATGAGCTCTTCACCCAGCCATAGTGCCACTGTTCTGAGGGCAAATCCATGCACCCCAGTCTCCACACAGCTGCCTTTCTCCCTTGGGTGCTAGTGCTCTCCCTGAAAGCCCCAGGAGGTGGTTGTGCATCCTCACCTGGCAAACAGCATCCATTTGCTCTCCCCAGTCCCTTCCTCCCTCTCCCCCCTCCTCCTGCAGCCAGACCTGGTTTCACCTGCTTTCTCCAGTAACTTCAGTCATTATCAGTGTTTGGTAACTTCTTTGCCTGCTGGGGTTATGAACATCTTCTACAAGGGCACAAATACCTCTCAGAGCATCCACCCATGAAGCTGTCAGCAAGTTGAGTACAACTATGCCTCACTTTCTCAGGTACAGACTGTACTCTCCGGTCCTGCAATGCTCAGGTTTCGTGGCCCTGCCTGTGACTTCAGTTTTCTAAATTATTCTCTCTGACAGCCATTTTTCAAGAGCATTTTTGTGTCAGCGTTCACCAGTGATGTGCTGTTGTAAACATTTCAATGCATTTAAAGGATGCAGGTAATTTTCTTCTTATTTCCAGCATTTCCGTCCTGTGCTGTTTTGATGGGATATTTGAATGAAGATTGAATAATTTCCACTTAACATCTGAGCTTCAATTTTATTTGGGCGTCAGGTCAGGTTCTGAATTTAAATTGATCTGTGCATTGCCTTTCTTTCTTTCTTTCTTTCTTTCTTTCTTCTCTTCCTTATTCTCCTGATCTTCACTCCCATGGGACAGCATGACTTTTGAAAAAGCTATTCTAATGCTTTTCCCGTCCACATTCAGTGCATTGCCAGAGTTAGCACAAAAGCACATAGAAGGATGAGCAATCAAAAAAATCCACTCAGACATCTCTCATTTCTTTTAATGTGCCTTAAAATGCCACAAATTAACATAATCCATCTTGGAGGACTGGTCAGAACATTGTACTTTTAAAAAGTAGTGGTTGTGGGGGTTTTTTTGAAAAAGGGAATTTTCCATTAATGTTCCTCTTCTTTCAATAAAAATAAAAGCCAAAGGAGAGTTCTTCGGAAAAATTAGATTGTGCTCTACTCCCTGTCCCCACACGTCTTTCCTTGCTTTGCTGCTGGTAACGGAGAGCAGGAGTGAGACACCATGTTCATCCAAGGTCTGCGCTGCCGCTGCCACCCGCTCTCTGCCCCCAGACCTGCCCCTCCGTTCCCCAGGCATGTGCCAGGGAGCCGGAGGTACCAAGAGGCATCAAGGGGTGTCGGGGGTCTTCCTGGGTGCCCCCCTCCAACTGCCCCAGAGGGGCACAGCCCCTTCTGCACACCTTTGCCTTGGTAGGAGGGAAAAAGGAAAGGAGTTTAAAACCAACAGGTGGTTTGGGGAGAAAGAAGAGGATTCAGACATGCTGAAATGCTTTGGTAAGCAGCTCTGGAAAATAATTTTTTAACAAATCATTTCTCCTGTGCACCGTTATTGTTAAGCCAGCCAGCTTAACCACTTACTAGCCTGACATCGCTCTGTAAAAGCCACGCCTGCTTCTCGTTTTGAGTTTGCACTTTCAAGAGTGCAAAAGAGAGCAGTATTTTAATATTTCTTAAAAAAACACTTACACTCTTTAAATAAAAGGAACAGGGAGACAGACTGCTGTTAACTGAGCAGGAGAAGACTCTCTGGATCCCAGATAGATAACGCTGGAGCAAAAGTAAACGTCAGCATCAACAGAGCTACCAGAGGGTGAGTTGATTCATAGGTTTCAGAGGAGTCAGTCACATGAGGAGGGTTAGCACAGGGGTTTCTGTCAGCCAAAAGCCTTTTGAGCTTACCTGGGTACTACTCACTGCAGTCAGCAAGCTCTTACACGTCCTCCATTGATCGCGTTGGGTTGGTGGTGGAAGGGCTTACCAGGAGGGATCTGTCCTACAGACTCTGCTGCTGCAGGAGTCCGCAGCGCTAAATGGGGATATCTGCTGTACAGTCTAGATATACAAAATCCATGCAACTTGGGTGGAAGCACTGTTTCGTTCTCCTAAATAGGTTCACTGCTGAAACACTGCCATGGCCTCTGTGAGTTTCGGCTGCATAGACAACATCTTTATGAACTTCACAGGCCAGGGGAAGAAGGCTGTATTTTTGCTTGGTACTAAAATGACAGAACAAAGCAGAGAATCTGTCTGTAATTCCGTCAGTGACATTATCTACAGCACAAAGTTGCATTCAAATTAGCTGGCATGGAGGAACAGCGGGGATGTGGATGAGGAACACCATCAGTTTTCCTATGCCTTTCCCTGTACTTCTTGCAAGACCCCTGAATGCTGTCCAGCTCAGAAAGCCAGGCTGTTTGATTGTGTTCTTGTAAAAGAAAATTAAAGAGGTGTCAGTGTAATGATTGCATCTGCCAAATCATGTAGTGACAATTAATGTTCAGGCTGTTTAAAGGTGTGAAGTGCTCATTTGATTGCCGGAGCAAAACCAAGTCACTCAAATGGAATAAATATTTGTTTTAATCTATAGCAACTATCTGACTTTAAAGACTTTTTGTCCCCTTGGTCTTCCTTTTTTTGTAATCTGTCTTTTCAGCTGCAGTGGGTCTACAAAGCAACATCCCGCTGCCTGTGTGTTCCATTTTCTCTTACAGGTTGGATCCTCAGCTGGACATGCACCAACTTGCAACAGCTGGTATTGAATCCACCAGCTTTACAGAATCACAGAACAGTATGTGTTGGAAGCCCTCTCCAAGCTGTCTGTGAAGACCCAAGTAAATGTCTCGTCTTCAGATTTAATGAGGCACTCAGCCCTCCATCAAGTCAGTAACCTTACAAGAAATGAGCACATTCTGTTGTGGACAAGACCCTGAGATGGTGGGAGTAGATGACAGCCACATACAGAGATGATGATGCAGTTGGCAACAGGCAGGCCAGGAGGTAGGATAGCTTGAAGGATCCTGGTTTTGTTGCATTTTACACTTGGATTTGGAAACAGAGGAAAAGTGCTATTTCCTGCAGTTTGGCTTCCTGTTGTAGTTCTTTCTTGATGTATTTTCTTTGGTACTGACTTTGTGCTTCTTCCATTCAATGTCAAGAGTGAAACTTGCTCCCACTGTGAATATGACCACCAGTGGTGTTGACAGTCCCCTGTTGCTTTGGAAGACCTTATGATCCTCTGCTTCTCAGCCTGCAAAAACCTCTCTTTGGTCCTCAGAGCAAGGGGTTGGCCCAGGTGACCTCCAGTGTCCCTTCCAGCTCAAATTACTCCCTGAATCTGTGAAGGAGACATTTAGCTCCCAACCAAGCAGGTGAGAGGTAGATACATGCTTGGGCGGCTGGAAGGCCATAGACTCTCTCAGGAAAGTACGATGGATGATTTAATGAATCATTACGAGTGTGTGGGCTCTGCCTTCCAGTGGGTGAGAACTGTTTCACTCCAGCTTTGTCTCACATTATAAAGAAGTAAAAATGTGCTCTTCTGGAACTTTTTATTTATATTTTGCAATAAAAGATCTGACAGCTGAAATAAAGCCATTTGAGGATTTATTCTTTTCAAAAGTACAGACTCAAACTCACAGACAAGTAGAAATAGTGGGAAAAGAAATAGAAGATTTGGAGTTAGAAGGAAAATAGGTGATAAATCACAATGAAGTGGGAAGATGGTGGGCAGGTGGCATGGCTTTGAGTATCAAGGCTGACAGCCATTTCTCACTGTGTTTTCTGGCTCGGCTGAGTGGGACTCAGATTGAGTAGCAGAAAAGGCTGTGACAACACCACCATGTTTAGAGAGCAAGGACCAAGGGTGGTCTCCCACTAGCTGTAGTTTTTCAGCGCTCAAGGGACGAGGCAGTCCTCGCAACAAGATGTTATACCTGGGTAAGTAATTTCTGAAGGCCCGTAGAGCACCTGCCTATGTTTCTGGTGGCAAAGGAGGGTCAAGGTGCTCAAGAGATGCAGCTTCAAGCAAGACCTCTTGTCTGCTTGTGCTTTCACAGCCTGGCTCTGTAGCTCTTCCGTCTCTTTCTTTCCTGCAAGTCACTGTGAGCTTCTGCTTGGCCCGTGCAGAGAGGACATGGTCATGGAGAGGCCTTTCTGATGCCGAAGAAAGTCTGAAGAAGGAAAAATTTTGTTACAGATTGCACATATTGGGGAAGCTCATAGCTGGAGAGGAAGGAGGTGAATCACAGAGAAAGAAGTGGTACGTGCTGTGGGTGTTTTAAAGTATCCTAAACAACCCCAATAAGAGAAAAGGAAAATGTTAACAGCTAGGCATAAGGCTTGTGAACTTTCTTCTCTCTTGTGTTACTTTTAGACCATAATAATATGGATAACAGGGTGCTGTGCAATGGGCTAAATATACTGGTGACATAGGCAATGAAGATAAAGAGGACAAGAAGGAAGATTTTACCCAGAGATTAACTCCCTTGCTATTGCTGGTATTATACATCCTTCCAGATTCTTTCTTTATCTCTTCAGTGCTGAAATTGTTTGATTTTGGTGTCTTACTGAAAGTTAAACTTTCTACATAATTCGAACACATTCAGGAATTAAAACCTTATAAAAATGTTCTAAGAAAAGCCTTTTTTCTATTTAATTTATTGTGTCAAGATATTGACTTTCCAGGATTTATGCACATTCATTCCAGCTGAATGCTGTGAGCTAACGGCTAAAATCTAGCAAATAACTATTGAGAGATGCCACAAAACTGCTCAAGAGATTATCAGTCTTCCTCTCAGCCCCTGCTTCTCGGCTGTTAGAAAATCCCTCTGTCCTTGACTCACTTTCTGCTAGGATTTTCCCCAACCACCTCTTCTGGAGATGGTGCCAGGGTAGCTGGATGACAGCTGGGATTGCACGCGTCCTGGAGAGCGGCAGAGGTGGGGTGGTGGCTGACACCCACAGGCCTGGCCCTTTTAACATTTTTACCCTTACACACTTACACTAAGCCACAGTAATAAATGCGTGGCAAGTTTCCCACCAGCCCGCCTGCGGATGAACAACCTTATTACTGCAAAAAATGTCATTAAATTGTTGGTCCCTTAAAAGAGGTGAGACTTCAGCCTTGCATGCAAAAGGCTATCTTCACGAGTAGTTAAATGGAGATTACAAACCTTGTAGCACTTAGGCAAGAGAAGCCTATGTGGGCTGTCCTGACACAGCATGGCACCCCTTGATGATTCCCAAACCCCGCCCTGCAGCACAGCCTTTCAAATCAGCTCTGCTCATTCCTGCTTGGTGATTTAAGACAGAGCTCAAAGGCGAGTGTCTCAGCTCCAGACAAGGCTAGGCAGTGTCTCAGCAAGGGGACCAGATTACCTCCACTGACTAGGAACCCAGAACAAGGGATACCATTACTTTGTCAAATGGCTACCAGGTTTTTGCCTGTCCACAGTCTCTTTCTGTATTGAATGCTAAAAGCAGAACTTTTCCTTTTTTTTAAAATTTTTAATCATTAAGCTCTTGAAAAACAGATGCAGTGGCACAGCTTCTCCTAAGCGTGTGCAGGGTGCCTGAAGAAATGAGATGGCTTTATGGAATGAAAAGCCAAATGTAGTGAAGGTGTATGTTTATAACAGATTATTTCTCCTAATGATAACAGAGCCCTTACATGCACTAAAGCTGGGTTTGATTCATTAACTTCCATTGTTATTGATGAAAGACTTTAATTTTTTCCTCATCTTACACAGGTTTATTAATTCTTAAATCAAATATACATTATTTTGTTGTTTCTCAACTGCAAATGCCTGTTCTGAGGCCAATTAAACTGGAGTATGGGGTGTATTTCTCATTCCGGCAAACAAATATAGCAAGATCTTTGTGAATACTTTTCCTTGTAGGTGTCTGTGTTTCAGTGCTGGTCTGCTTTAATGAATATTTTGATACTGCTTTGTAAGATATGTGGCTGTATTTACTTGTTTGCCTCGGGATATACATAGTTTATTTTTGAAAAGATTTCTGTTTTTTTCTTTAAGAAGCAGAAAACCCTGAAAATTGAAAAACAGGGCTATTCCTTCTGCATTTGAACTTTCCACCTTTCTCTTTGGAAAAATTGAGAAAAAGGAAGGAAAGAAAAGTATTTTAAAAATCAAATTTGAAACCAATGAACCCAGTGGGTTTTCCTAAGCATTATTTGTTTTCTTAATTTTCTATGAAAAGTTTACATTTTTAGTGGTTTTAGTAAAGTTAACCATATTGATGAATTGTTACTAATCAGCTGTCATGAAAGAAATGGAATACTGATAAAATAAGAACCTTTTTTTCCCAAGTCTTTTACTAAAATATGGATGTTATAGATTTTCAAAACATTAATTACAAAATGCTTTTCTATCTCCCTCAGTATTCTGAGAAACATAAGTGCTATGCTATCATAAGAAAGTTCCTAGTTTACTGGTGATACTACATTCGGGATTGATTGCAAATTGCACTAGGGATTATATTCTGATAATATTTCCGGACCCATTTTGATGACTCAAGAGGTCTGGATAATATTTGAAAAAAACAGGTGGTCTTCTAAATGCTTCTTTTCTTCATCTCATTGTTACTTAAAAATCACTTTATATGGAATAGATTGAATTGGCCAAATGTCCAGATACATTTCAATGCTGCTGTTATGGCTATTGTTATTATTAACATCATTAATAATAAAGATAATAATATGGGAAATATCAACAGTAATAACAGCATCAACAAGACAATTATACAAATACTATGGCCAGTTCAGCTGTCTGTTTCTGACTAGATTTCTGCCAGAAAACGTGGCTTAAAACAAAAACCCTGAGAAATCAAACTTAGATAAAACCATAATAGTAAGAAGGTGAAATACTTGTCACAGCAAAGGGTAGTAAAGCAACGCACCAGCTTGCTAAATGATGTGGTACATTTTTCATAAGTGAAATTTTTACATAAAGATTTTTTCTCCTAGACTATATTCTTTGGAACAGAACTTTTAACCAACTGACTAAAAATTTAGATTTTCTACTGAAAAAATACTTTCTGCTGAAAGCAAATAATTTTTTGCATAAACAGGTTGATTTTTGCAAAAATTCACTCCAGGAACATAAAGAAATCTAAAAAGTTAAATGTTTTGTTTAAAACAACAGCCCCTTTTATACCTTCAGTTTCTATTATTTTACAGTGCAGGATGTAAATCAAAATCGGAATTAACTATTTCATCCTTCCAAGGGAAGGATTTAGTTGGCCTCTGCTGCTGTTTGTTTAGCACTTCATTTCACTGCGGAACATTTCTTTTCTCACTTGCTTTTCAGAATGGAAATATTCCAAATCATGGGATCATTATGAAATGAATGATCAGATTTCCATCCAGCTCTAGTTTTGGACTTGCAATGCAACTTGCTGTACCAGGAATCGGACTAAATAATCTATACAGAGAAAATCCAACAATGTACCTTTAGGCATTTTGTGTAGTCAAGGCGAAAGTGTTGCTGATTTGGGGTTGGAGGGGCTTTGGCATACACTTAAAGTTAGGCAATGACTGAAGTATATATTTTCTTCAATGACAGTAAAATCCAAGGAGATGGGTTCACAAATGTATGTTTAATGTGTTGTCCATGAATTGTCCAGCTGCAGTTTGTAATCAACATCATAAATTTAAGAAAGTATTGACATACTATTTTCTTTTATACTAGATTTGTTCTTTTTGATGTGTTCTCAAGAGTAACATCAAGGAACTTTCATAAAGACTAATGCTTAGCAACATTCATTGCAAAGGATGTATTAATTAAAATTCTCTTTAGACAGAAGCTATTTCCAATTGATGCAAGTTGTAAGGACAACTACCTTCAGTGGAGCATGTCCTGTTGGTCTGCTTCATTTAACAAATATTCACTACTGAAGCTATTTGGTATCCTTGACACTTGCCAGCTACGCAGACAAGTCCTACATGAACACCAATCATACACAAGTTGGTGTAAAACATGTGCGCGCTTTTGAATTTTTTTTAGTGATTAAAAAGTAGGTCCAGACTTAGAATCTCTACTCAACAGTAATTGCAAAACAGTGCTTCAACTTGTTAAATTATCAGAATTGACCAAGCCCTCAGAGTCACGTCTTTTCTGAGTTTGCTCATTCCAAGGAAATTGCTGCTGCTTATAGCAATGCAAATGTAGGAGATAAAAAAAAGCATTTGCCAAATCTTTATAATGCATCTCTTGTAAATGACAACAGCACAGCCACCCAGGGGTATTCCCCGCACCCTGACAGCTCTTTGTAACTCAAAGTCATTGCAGGCAGTGGTCTAGTTATTCAATTATTATAGTTTCTGTAGAAAGAGGAGAAGCTTTGCACTATATACAACATCCTATTTCTTTCTCAAGCATCCTATATTCATCTGAGATCCTAAAAAAAGCAGGAATGGAGGCTATTCTTGTCTTGACAACTCAGGTGCTTTACAATGTACTCTCCCAAAGACTTACAAGGTCTGTAGAAAGGACTGTACTAACCCTTGCCCACTGGCTATGAACAGGTCAGACTGACAGATCACCTGCAGACATGTTTGCAAATGTTCACTTTCTTTCCAATGGTGAGAAATAAAGCTTATATATGTATGAGAAAATGCTTCATTACTGCCCTCATTCTTCGATTCACACACAGATGCTAAACTATGAAAAAAATAAAAATTAAAAAAAAAACACAAAGAGAGAAGTAGATCTAGTATGTGTTTCAAGCTGAGAATGTTTTCAAATTGAAGAGGATGGCTGAAGCCCATCAAAGGGGTAAAGAGTAGAGTGGCATAGAGCAGAGCAGCAGCAGAATAGAGCAGAGCAGCAGCAGAGCAGAGCAGAGCAGAGTAGAGTAGAGTAGAGTAGAGTAGAGTAGAGTAGAGTAGAGTAGAGGGACAGCCAGTGACGCTTTCCTTTTCTTCAGGATTAGCTGCTGCAGGAACAATTCCACAATGGGACTACTGTGAGAAGCAGCTGTGGTTTGTGAATAGAAGGATCTTCTTCAGGAGCTTTAGTTGGCTGTTACAGGAGACAGTTCTACTGTGAGAACATGTGAGGCACCTGAACTCTGTTACTAGACTTGTCAAAATGAACAAACACATCTCTAGATCAACACAGGAGAGGGGGTCATGAAGCATTTCACACACAATTTTGTGTTCTTGTCTATCTTTTATCTCCGTTTTCTGGAGACACATAAAAGTACTTCCAGGATCTTAGCTGTTTCCAAGGACCACTTCATTCATATGAGGAACTGACCTGGCCTACAGATGTCTGGTTCCTGGCATGGAAAGAGAGAAACTAGAAAGAGGAAACTAGATTTCTACCTATTTTTTCCCCTTCTTGACCTCTAATTTCAGGGGTTGATTTCTTTTCTTTGATAAGAGCAGTAACTGTAGATAAGTGGAGAGCCCAAGCCTGTGGCTCTCGCAGACCCCAGGACCAGAAGGTGTCCAGGTACCCATCAGCTTCCCCTGGACACCAGATTTTGCTGAGAAGGTGTTCTGCTAACAGCAGCCGAAGGGGTACTGGCAGTCCTCCTTTCCACCTACCACTTTTTGACAAACATGCCAGATCTACATTTTGTTAACGCATTCACAGCTGTACAGGCTTTATGTTGCAGCTTGCTGAAGCATTTCCACTGACTTCATTGGTCACAGGATCTCCACCAGCAACCTCTCGTCTTCTGAACTGCAACGGCCAGCTTCAGTGCACTCTGGTATCCTTTTATTCCTAGCCAAGTGTTTGCATACCAGACTGATGTCTTCACCTCCAGCCTTGCCCCCTCCACCTGCATCTTCATTCTTCACCAAAACACATGCTGCGTTTAGCCTTGCTCGGCTGACGGGCCCAGTGGCCAGCTTTCCCAGAAGCCAGGTACAACAACAGTGCAACATCAATTCCCAGGTCATGAATGCAGCTCGTCCCTCTCCCCAGCTGGGTCAGATCAGAGGACCTCAGCAATACCATACATTGCATTTATTTAGGAAAGGATCTGGCTTCTGGGAAGCCTGTGAGACTCTCCCATCTGAACTGTCTTAGGGATGCCACATGAACCGGCATGTCCCAGCAACCAGTGAGGCTGATTTACAAATGTCAGAGCAACACTGTCCTGGTTTCAGCTGGGATAGAGTTAACTGTCTTCCTAGTAGCTGGTACAGCGCTGTGTTTTCAGTTCAGTTTGAGAAGAATGTTGATAACACCCTGATGGTTTCAGTTGTTGCTAAGTCATGTTTAGACTAAGTCAAGGACTTTTCAGCTTCTCCTGCCCAGCCAGCAAGAAGGCTGGAGGGGCATAGGAAAGTTGGGAGGAGGGGATGCAGCCAGGACAGCTGACCCAAACTGGCCAAAGGGGTATTCCTTACCATGGGATGTCATGCCCAGTTTGGTAGGGGGAGGAGGAGTGCAACTCGGGCATTTGTCAGCGAGTGGTGAGCAATTGCACTGTGCATCATTCGTTTTGTGTATTCCAATCCTTTTATTGTTATTGTCACTTTCTTGTTGTTATGAGTGTCATTGTCAGTTTCTTCCTTTCTGTTCTATTAAACTGTTCTTATCTCAGCCCACGAGCTTTCCTTTATTTTTCTGATTCTCTCCCGCATCCCACTGGGTGGGGGGGAAGTGAGTGAGCCGCTGCGTGGTGCTGAGTTGCTGGCCGGGGTTAAACCATGACAAACACCAAAGGCATCACTAATGCTAAATGGTTTGGTTTTCAGGCTGCTTTCAGATGCTTGAATCCTTTTCTGACTGCACTTGAGGATGTTTCCATTCAGCACAATGTCCCCCGGCAAGCCACCAAATGTAGGACTCGATGTGTAAACAACACTTCAGAGCTTTTCTTAATCAGAGGTCTCTTCTTGGTAGCCGTGAACTTTAACCTTCACTGCCCTCCTTAACTGTGGAGCAAATCTCAGTGCATTTGCGTGGGACAGGTCCTCTGAAAAGAATAACTCTAATTTAGAGCAGCTGGTTTCATAAGCAATCACTCTGGTTAAAAGAAAACAATAGTAAAGCATGATTTACATACATTATAATAAAGATAAGAATTTCTGAAGCACATGTGATTTTTAATACTATATGCAGGCTAATTACTATAATAGAAACATAAAATTGCTTCTTAGGCCCCAGAGAGCACTTTAATCAAATGTGCTAAAATATAAAGAAAATATTTGTTGCAAAAAAGACAAAAGTTATTATCAAGCCATTAGTGCCACTGTTTATCACCAGGGATGATGAAGGGATGTTTTGTGGCATATTTCTCCACTGGCAGGAATGTCTCTGTGTTTGAATTCAGTTGAGACATGAAAGTGCTATTCCTGAACGTAATCAGGAATCGATTCTCCGTGACACCACCAAGCAATTACAGTACCATTAAGTTCCATTAAGGTGGAGACACTGCCAAATTTAGACTCAGCAATTAAAATACTAAAAGAATGTGTGTGATCCCCATACTTTCTTATCTTTTGCACGTCAGAAGAAGACTTGTCAAACAATATCAGAACAGAGAATTTTGACTGAAACTTGTACAAATCAGAAGTTCACAAACTTCACACGTATTTTGGCAAAGCTATAAGCCCTGAATGAAATGAAAAAGTCACACTGATCTGCATTATCCTTCACTTCATAAGAGTTCTGGAAGTCACCTATTAATTTATTTTGACATGATCCATAGTTGTTGTTTTTAAATCATACAGTTCTGTTCTAATAAAAGGTGTACCATTTAACTTCACTTTCATTTTTACATATTGAAACTGTTCAAACTATGGTTTTCCCTGAGGGGGGAAAGCCACCAAGTAATCAGTATAATACAATTCAGTCTGGAAAACACAATAACTGGCAGGGAAAGTGCCTGAAAGCAATTTAGGAAAGATATAAAATCACCCAGGGCACTGTACGGTCAGATTTTGAAGTTAATGGATAGATCCTTAAACCCTAACAAATTGTATCTGCAAAATATTTCTGTCTGATGGTGTCTTTTGCTAGACAGCCATGTTCCTGCTCCATACAGAGTGCCTTCAGATGCATACTTGCACATCATAATATAACTGGTGCCATATGACTACTTCCATCCATGCCGTGCCCTTACAATGCATCAGCCAGCTGGCTCCCAGTGCACTAAAATACTCTCTAAGCAGCTGTTCGAAACAGTACAACAAGGAAACAGCTTTGTTATCTTCAGACCATGAATGCAAGCAGTACACGGCGTATGATTGTCTTCTCCCAGAGCTCCACCTGGTTTTCATATTGAAAATAAAGTGCTTTCATGATTCGCTCTCCCATGTGCCAGGGGAGGTGTTTTCAGTTCAAGCTGCCCATGCCAGTGCCCTTCACACCCTGCGCCAGGAAAGAAGCTTGCCCTTGACCACCCCTTAGGGCTAGCTGGGTCCCAAATGAGAAGGGGGTTTCACCAAGCAGAGTCCTTGCACCAGCCCATCAGGAGCACCGCCATGGGCAGTATCAAACAGCCGCTCTCGTCAAAGCCGCTGGTCGCTCTGGGATCCGTGGCCTTTTCCCAGACGGGGTGGGGGTAGGCTTCCCATGGGTTCACTGCACTTCAGAGTGTCACTGCAGGCTGAAAAACACGTGTTTTCTTCTCTGCTCCCTGTGCTTTCCCTGATTCCCTTTTTTAAACTAGTTTCTTGTCACTGTTTTGTTCTGTTTCTACTGCAACAAATATGTATTTCTGGACTGTAGCTCTGGGAGAGATTCAGCCCAGCAGGTTAGTATCAGCTAATATCACTGGATACATCCCAAAGGAGGAAAAGGGGAGTTACAGCTACCAGGAGTAGAGCCTGTATCCATCCTGTTCACTTTTATTTGACTTCAAGAGAAGCCAAAGTACTTCCTGTAGCCTGCACGGTGCACCCATATATCCTTGGTTTATATGCACATTTCTACTGGTTTCAGCATCACCAGGACCCAGGGGCGAGGGGAAAGGAAGAGATCTGTGCTCTCTTGAGAAAACAGCCTGGAACCTGTTCTCTCTCGAGCACCCGGAAAGGCTCGCAGTGCACCCGAGGGGTCCTGTGACTCTGAAATGCCAGATCTTATCCAGCAATTTGCTAAGAGTGCAAAAATGCCTGACCTTCCACAATCCATATGTATGCCCCTTCTACAGCAGGCAACTGAAAGTTGCGGATTTAGGCAATTTATAAGGATTAGGCCACAACGCTGCTTTTTCCCATGCTGCTGCTGTCTAGTGGATGTCACAGGCAGCAGCAGGGTTAATGGTGTCGGCGTTAGGCACCAGGTGCACCTGGGTTAAAGCAGAAGAACCATTGGTTTTGTGACAACTGAGGGTAGTAAGGATGTTTTGAGGGACCATCTGATTTTAATAGGCAAATGCAGGCTTGTTGATGGTCCCTTCCTAATGAAAATGCCCTGCTTTTGAGCCAAATCACTAATCTCCTTTTTTCCTGTCAGTCCTTTACTCTCATCAGTCTGTAGATGCTGGAAACAATACAGTTCCTTCCACATTATGTTAAGAATGACAGCATTACCATGGAAATGACCTGGTAAATTGTCCATTCAGCTGATAATTTTGCTTCAAGCACTGAAAAAAAATTGGCATCAGAAAATATCCTCAGTTAGATCCCCAAATATTTTCCACGCCACATTAAAAAAGGTATATGACTTGCACTAATGGAATTAAATTTAGACAAAATAAACACTCAAATTTTCCTTGAGTTGCAATTTCCTTCAAGAGCACTAGACTCTCTGAATGCCAGGGACCTTTCAAGCTTAGACACAGTAAAGTTAAAAGAGGCTTTCCTATCTTAGCTGTTTCGCCTTTTTTCTTCACTGCACTTTAGGCCTGAAAGATTTAAAATAGACTGAAACAACCATAAACCCCACGCTGAGGACAGTTATTTGTAACTCTGTCATTCCTCTCTCGTCTCTCCTAATCCTGACAATCGTGTTACCTTGACTCCTTGTTATGCAATTGCCATATCACATCATCCCGAATTTACCAAACAGATTGCACTGCCAAACAGGTAGGTGGGATTTGCGTATGTCGTACTTGAAATAGACAGGGGCTAACTACAAATTTATCCATGTATTTGAATGGTTCTTGCAAGTGTATAACGAGAAACAATTAGGTAAAAATAAAAGGCACACAAGAATGAAGTGTTATGGTTTAAGGCTCACAAAAGTAAGCTTAGATGCACTGGCAGTAAAAAATAGTAATAAAGTTTTAACTATAGGTAGCTCCAAAATAGGGATGCTAAATCTTAATTTCAGGATTTGAATCAACATAGCATTTAGCCCATGCTTAAATGCTGAAAACATTTCTTCATCCATTCTTTACATGGATATAATCTGAGAACATGGATTTAACCATATAGTTAATGGTTTTACCAAGCCGGCAACAGGATACTTTAATTGTGGAGAATATATATTTCCATAGTCAGTAGTGAGGAACAAACTGCTCAGCAAACACTTTATGTAAATTCACTTTAACAAAAACTCTTCTCTGCTTTACTAAAAATATAGAAACTTCCGAATAAGATTCTTTATATCTTACAGTGCTGCCTTTTTCACTTCTTGTAGTTCTTCAGTGTTTTTCATCAAAATTAAAATTAAAACATCTATTTAGGAGACCCACTTTCCTATTTGAAAAGATGATTTCTTGTTTCTGAGCATGATGCAAATAATTTTGGCAGAGGGAAATGAATAGAGTGTTTATATTCAATGACAGGTTGTGTGCCTCTGGTTGTGTACCAGAGATAATTGAAATTCAGTAGAAATGAAGTTCTCAGACTCCCATTCTAATCACATCCTCTCATTGAATTATGAGATGATTGCATATTTCACTTGGAGGAAGGTTGATAAATACAGGAATTTGTGATCAGAGACTAGGAGAAAACATAATAAAAACTGTAGGAGATATCAGTAATACTTATATCACACAATGGGTTTTTTTCCTCTTAGTCTGTTGTGTAGTAAAGGGCATTTAAGAATTAAGTCAGTCTTATGTAGTTTTAAGAATACTCTGGAATCTGATGCTTAGCTGAGCTCACAGGTGTCAGGATCTCTGAAATATTGTCTTTAACATGGGTATCTTTCTTCTGCTATATGGGTCAAAGCATGAGGATAGAATCATAGAATCATTTAGGTTGGAAAAGACTCTTAAGATCCAACCATAACCCAAAAGCTGTCACAGATACCAAGAAAACCTCTGTCCTAGAGACCAGCAGATGATGAGCAGAGAATCTGCAAGAAAATGGGCAGAACCCTGTGTCCCATGACTGACAATACTAGAAAAAGCAGGACCTACAGAAATCTTAAGGATATATTGTGAGTTAGGTAAAACAAAGAGTCGTGTAGGCCCTTTCCCGTTTTAATATTCTTTGGTGACTCTTAGAGCTTTCTGAATGTATTCTTTGTATTACGTCTTGCAGCAATTTTTATTGACCATGGCTCCTAAAGAAAAGTCTCTTACGAGCATCAGACTTGTCTGTGTGTGCTAGCACAGGAGCAGTTTTCGACCCTGTGTTGCTAGAAGGGTAGGTGGGGGCTCCTCACTTGAAAATGGTACTCCAAATGAGATTGCAGGAGGGGTCAAAGATGCAGCTAACCTTGTGGCTCTGGCCACAAACCAGAGGGAATATTGTTGCTTCAACGTGATATATCACTGCAAATGGGTTAAAACATATTATTGTCCGTTATTACCTAGCAGCAGCCAAATGCAGCAGTCAACACTTTAAAATGTATCCCCCAAGCATCCCCATGCCTACAAGGCAGAGTGAGTGGGATTTCTCTCTGCTACAGGTTAGGTGGTTAATGTAATTTGTCACACAAACTCTTTATAGTCAAGACAGAAATGGGGACCTCGAAAGCCAACTCTTCCTACCTGGACAATTAGCTTAGATTAGACACCTCACTTACGGATTATTACAGTTGGGTAATTTTTTTTTACCTCCTAAAAATGGCTTGATTTTTTGAGTGAAACTCCACTCAGCAGCAGAGACTATAATTTACTGCAGTGTCTCAGTGTGGATATAGTTTTCCAGCTTTTGACCCCAATATTTAGAAATGTTGGCAAAGCTGACATTGAATGAAATAGTTCATGCTACAGGCATGAAACTTCATTTTGTAACAAGAGCCTGGTGAGGTTCCTTCGGGTTGACAACATGAATCGACACTACTTCTGAAAAAGATTAGGCAAGGGGCTGCCTGCATGGACAAACCACACTCCTGGTCCTTTGCTGTAGGCTCTTGCACCCTGTTTGCAGGCTACTCAAACCCAGCATAAGTAGTTTACTCCAGTTTTGGCTGCAGTGGTTGGTGTAGCTGTTGCATACTTACCACAAAAGTGGCTTCTTCAAAACAACAGTGCTTCATCCTGGCTAGAGATGACAAGGAGTTGTGACCTGGGCAGGCCCCACCACGTAAGACAAAGTTACATGGTGGGAAACATGTGGCTGTCCTAAAATCGTATGGGTCCTTACCAAACCAAGCAAAGTATCAGACACCATGGAGTCACATCACTCACTGTATTTACACTGTGCTTTTGTTACTCTCACTCAAGGACTCACAAAGCTTCTATGCTTTCCAGTAAGAGTGTAAACAACCAAGCAGCCACCAAGAAAGACTGGAATGACCTTTTATAACTCGTGGTTGTTTCGGCTACTAGTGACTATTTTGCCTGTTTTTTACCACCTTTGCTGGCAGGCCAAAAAAAATAAAAAAGAAGAAGTGATATTGTTCTCATATGAATCATCCTTCCCACTAAACTGTCTCCTTGACTGGCAGTTGAGTTTGTTAGTCATCCATCGTTTCAAAATTGTGGGTGGCAATTATCCAGCATTTCCTCTAGGTGTCAAGTCATATGGATAATCCCCTGGGGTGTTTCATTACACCCACTGGAACTGCTGCGGTTTTGATGTCCCCGTCCTTCCAAAGCAGAGAGAATATGTTTTTCCTTCTAGGCCGCAACTGCAAAGTTTTGCTACATTTCGGCAGATTTTACCCACAGGTGCCTGATACTTTCACAAGCCGCTACAGGCTCTGTCAAGTAAGCCCAAGTTGGCAGCTTCTTCAGTGGTTTTCTTCTTCAACATAGAAGAAAAACTGTGCATCCTGAATAGAAAGTGAGCTGCTCAGCCACACATACATAAACAGAAGTCAAATAACAGAAAACTAAGCTGACAAATGCGATTCACATTCATCATTACAGTTCATGAAAGTGGCTACTTTGATTTTAGCCTCAGCAGTCTCACAAGCACAGCTTGCTCAGCCTCTTCAGCTCTGCAGAGAGAAAGGTGCGAATGGCAGGGTCTCGGGCAGGAGCGGAGCAAATTTGGGAAGGGCACTTTGAAGGGAAATGCAGCCCAGGTGGGTAGCCAGTGAGAGCAACATGGCAGCAGCCCTTCTTGAGGGACACAGAGGCCTCTCCACAGCGGGTCAAGGGCAGGTCCTGCACAACCCTGTGCGGTGCATTCTGGTCTGCATTAATTGTATGTGGGACTTGGTGAGGCTGACCTCATATTTTAGGGCCAAAAATCAGGCATGATAAATACCTCTGCCTGAGGTGGCCTGATTTCACCTAATTTCAGGTCCCTGGTGTTGGGGACCTCAGTGCTTTGCCCCCGCTCCCCCCAGGCTGTGGGCCCTCCAAACTCTGAGGGGCTATCATCAAGCTCTAACCAAGGTTGCCTTCCTGAATTATTTCACCAGTCTGACCAAATCTCACTGGAATTGTGAGGTAGTCCATACCATTTAAAATCATTGTATTTTCTACCTCTGTAAAGACATCTCAAAAGCATGAGCTTTACTATGTGTATATAATTGCCACAAAGAACCAAAAAGCAAATATCTGAGCAATGTCTGCAGATTGCCACAAACACTTCATGTCCAATAACAGCCTTTCTCCCATGGTGGTTGGTGGGGTTGGAATCACTTTTTCATTATTTTAATAGAAACCTTCAGCAAACTTACCAGTTTCAATTTCTCTGACTAGTATATCAGAGCAGCAGGTACACATCTGTGGGGTTAGTTCTGGCATTTTCTATCTGTAGAAATAAGGAATTTCAATAAGCTAATTATGCCTTGATAGTACCGTACATGTTAAACTCTGTAATGATATTGGACAAATGGATGTCCATTGTTTTTGTTGTTTACTCCACGATATTTTTTATTCCAGTTGAATCAATCTGTTTTTTAGGACATGCATTCAAAGAGGCACAAAGTGAAAGACTGACATGCAGTATTATGTCAGGCTGACTGCTTGGGAAGCAGTACCAAATCACTGGTACACACTGAATGAGAGCCAGGATGAATGTCAGCTGAAGATAGCCGGATGTATCTGTTAGACAAAGCTTAACACCGTTTAGATGCAACAAATTGTGTGGTAACAATAACAAATAACTATGTGATCATTGTTTTTATTTTTGTCCACATTTCCTCTTATTTGTAAATAAGTTCTTGCTAATACAACTCAGTATAGTACTTGTTACTACAGTGAAGTTCCCATTCAGAGGGAGGCCTCTAATCTTGAGGTCCTTTTCAGAATAAATCTATTAAAGAAGGAGCAAAAAAATGCCAGATGTTTTGATGAGTCATCGTCTGTCTGATTGTCGTGGTTTAACCCCAGCCAGCAACTCAGCACCACGCAGCCGCTCACTCACTCCCCCCCCACCTAGTGGGATGGGGGAGAGAATCGGAAAAAATAAGTAAAGCTCGTGGGTTGAGATAAGAACAGTTTAATAGAACAGAAA
>JAVKLA010000073.1:17074638-17134780 GCA_034782735.1 Sagittarius serpentarius
GTCTGGGGTTGCCCCGTCCCAAGTGCAACACCTTGCACTTGGCCTTGTTGAACCTCATCAGGTTGTCGTGGGCCCACGTTTCAAGCCTGTCCAGGTCCCTCTGGATGGCATCCCTTCCTTCCCGTGTATCAGCTGCACTGTTCAGCTTGGTGTCACCAGCTACATGCAGCCGCAGCTGCAGCTACTGCAAAAAACAGTAGGCGGTTCTAATCACCGTGGAAGACACAAACATCACCGCACAGGAAATCCTGGTGGGGTGTGTTCTTCATGACTATGAAAAATTCCTAATCCAGGAGGACCTCGATGGAAAAGAAGGAAGCGCCTGCAGTTATTCAGAAGGAGCTCCTCCCAAACACAAGCGGCAACAGAGAAGAAAACACAGAGATGACTGAAAATGTACTAAACAGCAGATAAAGGCCTACATAGGAGAGAACTGGACATACTTGCGCAATTGTAGTGGCCATAAAATCTCTAAACAGAGCAATGTGTTGACAGAATACCTTGGAAGCCACAGGGGAGAACAGGCCATGAAGTAACGGAAGTGACAGAGCAACATGGATTTATAGCAGCAGAGAACCTGGCTCATGTTATTTTTTTTCTTTTTCAAACAGCTTTTAACATTAGTTGGCGTGTTTATGTCAAACCCATTCACAAAGATGTAATTAGACATTTTGAGAGCAAATAATCCTTTAACAGAAGAGTTAACAAAAGAAGTTTATTTTCAATGATAAAATGGGCTTCAAGGGACACAAATATCTACTATTTTGTAAACATGGGGAAATAAACTATTTGTTTTATGGTTTTCATGTTGCAGCTATGATGCTCATTACACCACTGAAACCAGCTAATGAATAATTGTAGGCATTTGAGTCAATGCAGGAAAGTGAAAGGCCTGTTTCAGAATGTTCTTTAGAAGTCTATCTGGAAAAAAATGAGATAAATCATACATCCCTTATTGCAACTTCATACCAGAAATTAGAGGAATGACAATAAGGAAATGTAGAAATTATTTGGGCTGATGCCATTAGAAAGGCTCTGTCTGGCTTCTTCATTTTTGCCATCAGGATGCTGTTTGCCATCCTCAGCTGAGCAGCACGTCCCCACCAAGGCATCTCTCAAGGATAACGCCAGGCTTTCCCCAACGGGGACGCGGAGAAAGTGCCTGCCTGCAGCAGTGTGGCTCTGCTAGGCATGAAAGGGTGGCAGGGCTTGCCTGCTTTCCATGGCATCACTCATCGCAAATGAGATCAGGTGAATCTCAGGAAGCTGTTGTCAGTATTGCAGCAGGGTCAGTCCTGTTCTCAGTGTATGGGAATGGAGGGGGCCTGGAAGATCCTACATAAGACAGCAGCTCCAGGTTGAAATCTGAGTAATCTTTTTTCCAAATATCCTTGCCTACCCGTACTACCTCACGTGCCTGCCTGTACCGGCATGTGCTACCTCAGCAAAGACCTCAGCGCACAGTCTTGTCATAAACTGGTTAGCTATTAATTCTTTGGTTTAGTCCCTGCGCAACACTGAACATTTTTTAGCCCACAGATACATATCGCTAGTATTATAAAGCAATGTTTAACTTTGAAGAAATGCAAACATGGGAAAATAAAGCCCTGCAAGGCCTATTTATTTAAGAGGTTTTTCAGTTTGACTGACTGAATTATGAGCAGAACCCTTTTACCAGCTCTAGTTAGCCAGGGTTTAGAGTATGAGAGATATTAACTTGTTTCCTTGGAGTGGGATGCAAGTTTTACATATGTGTAAGGGATTGATCCAAGTAACCTTGTTTACAAGAATGAAAAACTTTTATGTGATTGAATAAGAATTAGGAACTGCCTGGAATATGCATATGTAAAAGTGGATATATAAAATAAATGGCGGGGGGGTTCTTTGCAGCAGTCCCTGTGCTGATGATAAACTCAAAGATTGGTACGCTGTTCACCAAGCTGAAGGAATATGTTTGTGAGCATGGAGATAAACAGCTGGAAAGACTAATTCCTATATATCGTTTCTTGTGCCTTCCTAGGAGAGAACAGTTTTGATACAAGTAATAAAGCCAGTTGTGTCTGCCTGCCTGCCAAAGGGGACTCTTGATCTTTCGAAAGTAGCTGGTGAGTGACTGGTCAAAATAAGTGTATAACCCTGTATGCCATGAACTATCCTGTATATCAACTAGAAATGGAGAAGCATTATGTTTGGTGGTTCTGGCATGGTGAGCAGTGAGAACATCCCTTCACAGATGCAATGAAGCCTAGTCTGAAACCTAATGCAGTGAGGGAATGGATTATTTAGAAATGAGGGCTTGAAAGAAGATAAGCTCTTTCTTCTGTTTAGCAGCTGAGACTATTGTATCGGGACGCGCAGTGTGGCAGCTCTGCCTAGCAGGCTGTCTGAATCACTGGTCCCTTGAACTTCTATTACCTCAGCAGGCACCCAAACCCACCATGAGGACAGTGGCAAGGCATCTGCGAATGACCCTGTGACAGTTGTCCCACAGGGGTCACGAGGCTGCACTCCGAGGGCAGGGGCTGGTGCTGAGCACAGCGGTGCTGGGTGATGCTGCGTCGGGTGATGCTGCGCCGGGTGATCCCGCCTGCATGAGCACTGGGCAGGGCAGTCCTCTCTTCTGGCCCGGGAAGGGAGACAGGCATTTTCACAAAGCAGATCATCCCACTTTGGGTGGGATGACTTTTCCTCCTCCACTGATCGTTCAGGCATCCCAGATCAAAATACTAGCTGCGGCTAATACTGAGGATGTTTTGTTCAAACGTAGTAAAAATAACTTGTGCGGACATTGGCAAAATTAAAGATGATCAAATCTGACAATAGCAAAAGTGTACAGGAAATACATGTTCAAGAGCTTTTTCTGAGCAGCCATTCTGCACTGCTGTTTTAATCTATTCATTCAAGAATGGCTTTGAGTGGAATACAAAATGCAGAACAGTGTCTCTCAAAATAGCCAATATTCTTCAGAGGGTTTGGAAAAGCTGTGTCCATGTGAGAGAGGCAGACTGGAAATCAGGAAGCAGTTCTGATCGGCATATTTGTAAACCCATACTGGCATCATCACATTTCCTGTTGAAGGAGCAAACAAAAACTTTCCTGAACAATCCTCATGAACATGGATGTATCTCTGCAAGCCCTTGAGTTTCTGACTGAAAGTTAAATAAAGCAGAAGAAAATACTTCTTTTTATTATTTTGATTCTTTGCACGGATCCTTCTATTATTTTAGCATGGCTTTTATATTTTCCTACGTAGCTGCCCTTAACCCCATGCAGATGTACAGCCCTGAGGCTTTTCTGTGTTTCCACTACATTTTTAATACTTTAAATAATGCGTGTATATTCTTCCTAGATATTGATCCTTCTTCTTTTCTGAGTAGTCAAATGTGCTTATGCATCATAAATGTCGATATTCCTACTGCTTTTTACGTACAAATATGTATTTTCATCGGGAACAGCTTGCTGTATCTATTTCAGGCACCTCACATGCCTACATTGCCTTTCGTCAAGGGTCAGCCACTGGACCCATCTGCTTCAGGTCCTATTCGCCAGCCTTTCAGACACACCTCAGCAACGGGATCTAGGCTTGCAGAGCTTCCCAATACAAAGCATCTCTCCTTCTAAAAACAACCAGCACTTCTTAGCGAGGGACTTCAGAGGAAACTTGGCTGTCACAGAGCAACCTGAGATGGAGGCGCGAGACGGCAGCCGTACGACGGGGCCGGAGGTGCAGCAGTGGGTACGTCGTGGTCACCCTCTCTCACAGCCTCTCAGTTTACGGTCACCCGGAAGCCCCCGCAGCTCCACAGCGAGCGGTGATGCCCGCAGGGAGCCAGCCCTGCTCTTCAGCTGTGGCCAGGACCCCTGCCGCCTCCGCCCGCAGCCTGGAAGCAGCCCCAGCTCTTACAGCGGAGGCCAGCTGGTGGAAAGTTGATGCTTAGAGGCGCAGTTCCCTAAGCACTGAGAGTCAGAAGGGCTGTCTGTTATGTTTCACCTGTCTAACCCCGTGCCGTAACTACCTTCCCCTCCTTGCAGCAGCCGCAGCTCCAGAATCAGCGAGGTGGGGGCTTTGTCTCCTCCCAGCAAGCACATTTCCGTCTCTCAGAAGCTCGTACAACATTTGGCAGTGATTTCCAACTTTCCTGGAAGCCTCTGTTTTGCACTAACGCTTACAAATCTGAAATCATAGATACTGTTCTCTTGCCTGCCTGCCTATCATGGTTGAGATACAATATCGAGAACACTAAAACCACGCAAAATTTATCCCTTCCAGGTTACTCTTTATAGCATTAAGAAACTTTTCCAAGCATGAGTCAGCTGGGACTTGCTGATGTGGCGGGAGAAGCTCATCTGGAATGCCGGTGGTGCACTGGGGCTCAGCAAACTCTGAAGCTCCCTCCATCCCTCAGCTTCCCCCTGATTTCAGGGCAGCACAAGAATCTCTGCTGGACACTCAGACCAGCGTGTGTGCCCCAGTACCTCCTAGCATCGTGCTGGAGCAAGACCTTGGCACCTGGAGCATGGCCATGCTGGTGACATTCCCAGGACGCTGTCACCTCTAGCACGGCCATTGCCAGTTCCTCATCCATCCCTCCAGGCAAGTTTTGTGCATGGTTTGGGAGCCAGCACACACCTGGACTGTTCCCTACAGGCAGGTTGCGTGTGGTGCTTTGTTTCAGAAGTGACAGATTTAATGGCTGTAGCTTTCAAGTGACAGACATGGCCAGGAGGTGCTGCCTGTCCTTGCAAAGTAACTTGATTCCCTTGGGAAATGCAGGCATAGGAGGCTGAGGGCAGCCAGGCTTTCCCAAACCACTGCCTGATCTGCTGCGTGCCACAGGGCAGGTGCAATCCGTCCAGGTCTTACCTCCCAAAACAGACACAGGGATGCTGGCAACCATGAGGAGCCCTGGCTGAGCAGGGCTCACTGTCTGGGCTTCCCTCAGCAGAGCCGGGCACAGAGCGTGGGAGTGCTGGGGAGAGTGAAAATAAGACCTCCACTGACCAAAAGTCCCTCTTTCCCTTGAAGGCTCACTTACGTCCAGGTGTACAGGAATGGTGGCATTAGCCACAGGGAACCTCCTGGGTCCACTCGTTCAACGTGACAACTGTGTTGTGATAGCTGCATCAGAACTTGACACAGCAAGTCATTATTTGCTCATCCCAGTTTTGTTCATTTTTAATGCAGGAACTGATTTCTCAAAGTACAGTTCCTCTGCAGAAGGAGAGGTGTCTTCTTGATTCAGTGCACTCATAAGGGCTTTGAGAGCATCTTCTTTTAATAATGTCATGTTCTTGAATGCTGGTGATTTCCCTAGAAAACTATCCACAGTTTCCTCAATTTTAATTATCTTAAGCGTAAGAGCATCTACTGTGTTGACATCAATTCCAGTCAGTCTGGATGTTGTTTTCAAAGCCATCAGGCTGCGTTAGTCCTTGAAGCCTCTCTGCTTGCTGTGGCACTACCCTCAGCAGCAGCTTTGCCCTCTGGCTCGGTGCAAGGCTGCTGCTCAGCGTGCGTGCTCAGGAGGCAGTGTGCCTCGAGCTCTAGCTACTGTTTAATTAAACAGGTAGGGTCCCAGTATTAATAATAAACTAACTCCATGGCAGGCAGAGGAGGAAGCATCTGCCAGAAACTTTATCCCTCCATCTCCTGTAGCAATTAATATCTTCCCTGTTATTTTACCACACTCTCTAGCATCCCAGACTAGGAGCACACTTTCCCCCCTCTCCTCCCGTGTCCCCCAAATAGGGGTCGGTTCCTGTCTTGTGCTGCTGCCTCCATCCAGGTTCTCACAGGAGCTGCTGTTGTGCACAGCAGCAGGTTACCACCACCGCACATCTCCACCTGAGCAGCAGTGATTACTTACATGGGGTCACTTGTCCTCAAGCCCCAGGAATATCCACACACGCACACAGAAATGGTTCCACCTATCGTACTCCTGCCTTCACCAGTATTTTCTCTATTCTGCACTGGGCAGCACTGAACACACGTGGGTAGAAATCTCTGCTAGAGCTCTGCGTGTGTTTGGCATGGACCAAAGTCACCCTTGTCACCAGCAGCAGGCTGAGGACTAGCCACTAGCTCTCTGGACTCCCAGTGCTGAAGGGCTCGTACAGAAACCTGTCTTTTGTAATGCTTCTCTTGGTGGTGGTCATAAGGGGGAAGAGGAGGAGAATTTTTCTTGTAGTAGCGTGCTCTGTAGGGCTAGGCTGGCAACACCACAGCAGTCAGACAAATCCCCAGTGCAAAGAGCCCAGAGTCTAAATGCACACAGAATGAGAGGAAGAAAAGGACAAGTAACTGAAGAAAAGGACAAGTAACTCCCATAGATTCACCACGGGCCATGGAAAATGCCCACAACCCATTTGCTTAATTTTCAGCAGTATGTATTCTCAGTCCTGCAGCCTTCTGAGATGTTTTTGAAGAAGAAAAAAATCCCACTTTTTGGCTTTCAAAAGTTAGTAAGAATTAAGAATTAAAATTGCTGTTGCTGTAAAACTGTGACAACTCATTTGGGGAGGGGTGCATGCATTATGAATTAGGTGTGAGCCACTCCGACTATCCACAGGGTCCTTCTGGAGGCAGCTTTGCCCGGTCGGTGTGCATCAGCTGCTGAAATCCCGGCCAGCTGCCAGGCTGCCCTCCCTGCTGCCTGCTCCCCTGCCTGCTTGCCCATCCTGCCGGTGCCAGGCCCCTGTGTCCCGCTCCTGAGCTCTGATGCTTGGCTGGGCAGCTCTAATTTAGCTTTGCCTCCCCAGCCCTCCTTTGGGGTTAGACCCCCAGAAGAGAGGGAGGGAAGAAGAAATCTCTGCTAGAACCCTGCTTTTGCTGCTGCTCCCCTCCTGTTCCTTAAGTAGGTGGCATCAAAAGGCCAAGGCATGCCTGGTTACCAGACAGACCCTGAATCCTGCTGCGTATTTACCGGATGTATAAGAAGGAGTTGCTGCACACTAAATATTTGCTCTCTGCTGCTGAACCTCTCTGGGCTCTGATATATTCCAGGAGTATTAGTCAGGGGCTGCCCAATGGAGTACTGAAAGGGCATGTGGCTTGTTGTTTTAAAAATGCAGCCAGATTAAGAGAAAATTTAATTATGGAAGATTTCCATTAATTTAAAATCTTCTTCTTGGAAGACTGAATGCCACCCGTGCTGCCAGAAAGATGTGGGGCTGTTCCTGGCCTCCATAACTTTATTTTCCTCTTCAGGTCAAGACGAGGAAGGCAGAGTATGGGAAACCTGGCTTGGCCAGGGAGGATGCACCCTCGCCCGAGCCGCCCGCCTGCAGCCCCCGGGCGCGCCGCCGGGAACTCTCCCAGGAATGGAAGGGAATTTTTTCTGAGAAACTGACCTTTCCACCACCAAAATGGGAACCCAGAAACAGCCCCAGTGGTTCTCCAGCCCTACCCAAGGGAGAATTCCCTCCTGAGCCCACATTCCATTTAACCCCCAGAACATACGAAAGATGTACTAACCACCACTGGGGACATTTCTCTTAGTAACAGTAAACCTGGTTAACACTTTGTATAGTTGAGATCAATAAGGAATGCTTCTGAGTGATAACATAAAATATAGCAGATGCAAATAATGCCTCATAAGAGAAAAGAAAATCCCCAGGGGTTCCTCTTAACCTATATTTCTATAGGTTCTAAGTTCCCAATACCATGCCTTTTAGCGTCTGATAGAGTAAAGACAGTGAAATAATTTATTTGCTGAATTTTAGCCTTCTGCAAATTAAGTTCTGTATGCTTTTTTCCTATTTTGAACAATGGTAAAAATATCAGCTGTGCAGAGAGGGCTGCACTAGGGGGCACCAGGCAGAAGAGCCAAAGAATTGAACCGTAAAGGTGAAGAAAACTAGAAACAGGTACAGACGGTTGACTGGACAGAAAGCCCCATTTTTCTGTGCATTTAGACAATTGCCACCTGGGTTATACCACTGACTTAGACCAAACCATTTCTGTAAACAGGTTAGATCTTCTCATAGACTCAGAGAAGTAAAGAACCGAAAGGATCCTAAGAGATCATCTAGTCCAGTTTAATCTGAACCCAGGTGGTCCCTGAGAAACTGTTGCTAAACCTCCGGTGAGCGGGATTGACAGCCTAAGCAGTCTGTTCTGCTGCCGCACCGTCCTTACACTAAGGAAATGGTTATGCAGCTGAAAGAGTTCTAGATAGCAGGCAAGCTGTAAAGGCCTTTTTGTGGATATTCAACAGCACAAATGAAATATCTCATTAATTTTGCGTGGCTGCTTTCAGCTGGTCACCTGCACTGTTCTGGGTCATTGATTAAACAAGTGTGATACAGAGAAGCAGGTCTCCACGCAGGGAGCACATCAGATTTAAAAGTTGCCCTTTGTGCTCAAGCAAAAAGAAACTATGGATTTTATTCTCTAACATGTTTCAGTAGCAGTTTATTAGGCAGTTGATACAAACACTGTAATGAGAGGTGAAAAAAAGTTACAGATTTCTGCAAATATTTTTCCTGGTTGCAAAAAGTTTAAGTGTAGCTATTAGCAAAAAGATCACAGCAAAACTGTGGAGGCAGAGACCTCAGCAGCTTCTTGTCTTCAGAGACAATGTCATCTTGAATTCACAAGCTAACAGTAATGAGCTATTGTCTAGGAGTTGTAGCTTTGCTGTAGTTTACTATGAATCATAACCACCTGCCAACTGGGAATAAGGAACAAGGAGAGAATAAGCAGAGAACACGTAAGGAGTCTTCCCCTTTATCATTGAGTAATCGCAGCAATCAGAATACCTCCTGCCCCTGCCTAGCATGGTCAAGAAAGAGTAATTTATATTTATGAGAGCATCAGAACAGTGCTGACACATTTTATGCTTGGGAACATGGCAATAATTTTGGATTTTACTGTCAGGCAAACTATGTATGTCAGTAGCTACCTTTCTCCCCCTTTTTTGTTTATGCAATCAGAGGATTTTCAGTGCAGAGAAATGATGAAAAGCTGCCTGTTTGGTGAAATCTCTCCATCACGTGTGAGATGACCGGTTTATAAAACTAGTTGCTGTGAAAAATATCATATATACATACAGATATATGTATATTTTTATGTATATATATATAAAAATGACCCCACAGTAAATGTGAGGATTTGTAAAGTACTGATCAATGCCCATCACCCGAGTAAGATGTGTGACTGTTTCAGGGTGTGTGCAGTGTTTCATGTCCAGACACCCGAAGAATACCTGAGGAACTGCTGTGTGTAAAATCACAGAACGCTGTCCTTTCAGAGGGATCTCTGGAGATCACCTGGCCCAACCTTCTGCCCAAAACAGGGTCAAATTTAAAGTGCAATCAGGTTGCTTAGGGTGGTGTCCAGGCAAGGTGTGGGTTACCTCCAAGGACGTCTCCACAGATGTGCCTCTGGGCACCTGTTCCAGTGCGTGACCACTCTCATAGCGAATTTTTATTTTTCCTCATATCTAACAGGAACTTCCCTTGCTGCCACTTGAATCTGCTGCTCCTTGTCCCGTCACGTGCACCTCTGGGAAGGGTCTGCCTCCCTCTTCTGTGTCTCCTCCAAGTAGGTAGCTAAAGAGAGCAGCAAGCTTTCGTCATCGCCAGCTCTTACAGTGGCTGGGAGCTTCCCCACCTCTCCTTATCCTTCGTGTGCTGCAGTCCCTGCCCTATCCTGGTGCCCTCCACTGGAATCCCTCCAGTGTGGCAATGTCTTTCTCATGCTGGGGAGCCCTAAACTGGACCCAGTGCTCCACGTGTGGTCTTGACTGGGGGAAAGAGAAAGGAAGAAGCGCTTCCCCGGATCCGCTGGCCACACTCTTGCCAAGGCAGCCCAGCGTGCAGCTGGGCTCCTCTGCTGCCAGGGCACATGGCTTCCCCGGGCGCAGCTTGTCCACCAACTTGCTGAGAGCACTCTACGTCCCCTCATCCAGATCACCAATAAAGATTTCAAACCATGGCAGCCCTGGTATCTATCCCTGAAGGGTGCCGCTGGTCACTGGCTGTCTGGTGGACTTCTTACAGCTGAACATCACTGTTTGAGCCTAGCAGTGCTACCGATTTTCCACCCAATTAATCATCCATTTATCCAGGCCTTATTTCACCAATTTGGTTTTGATCATATTGTGGGAAACTGTACCAAAGGTGTTTTAAAGGTTGAGCTATACAACATCCACTATTCTCCCCTCATCCAGAGCCAAGGAGGCAATCAGGTTGGCCAGGGGTGATTTGTCCTTGGTAAATCAATGCTTCATGTCCAAATTAGCTTCCTGTCTGTCCTGTGCCTGGACTCACCTCTCAAGGGCCTGAGGTTAACCTGACTGGCCTATAGATCCCTTTCTGGACCTACTTGAAAATGGATGTAACGTTTGCTTTTTCCTCATCATCAGAACCCTCCCCTGATGATCATGACCTTTCAAAGATGACAGAGCAAGGTTTCAGGTTGACATTGACCAGCTCTTTCAGCGTTCTTGGATGATCCCATGGGCTTATGCATATCTAATTTGCTTGAGTGGTCCCTAACTTAATTATCTTCTACTGCGGGTGATGCTTCCCTCCCCCAGGCTCTGCTACTCATGTAGATTAATCTGATGAGAAATGTATTTTCTTTTGCCACAGGTAGTCCAAATTATTCTAGTTAAAGCTTTGGCATTGCTTTCACACCCCAACTTTCTAAAGCTTTTTTCTTAATAAAAGCTTCGGTCGCTTTTGAAAATGGTGGGATTTACATTCAGTCCGTGTTGGTTTTATGTTCTTTGTAGCTTCTGCCCAGCCGTTGCATCAGCAAAAGGTGTCAAATAGCTATAATTATTAAAATCTTTTGCTACCATCCTTGATATTTGGGGAATCTGCATGAATGAATCGATAAATATGTCTGATTCAGATAACAAATGGACGAACAAATTTCAACAAATGTGTGCAAAGCTTCAGCGTCTTGATTTCAAGTAACAGGCTGAGATCATCTCTGGGTCAGATATAAAGCCTACAGGCATCTTTGAACCTTCTATGTCTTCCTGTTGAGTTGCGTGCCTGGTTTAGAGTATTGTGCAACTCAAGTGTCAGGTTTTAATAATACTGAGTGTTTACTGAATAAGGAGAGCTGGACTGCCTTTGGAAATTTAAATTTTCAATGCGGCAGACGGTAACACCAGACCAGAGTTAATCCAGTTGCATCTGTAATATCATGTGCACAACAGAGAGCACAATTTGGTTGCTTTATTAGCAGTTTATAAGAACATATTTTTTGTTGCTACCAAAAGCTTGAACAGACAAGACTGAGACCTGTTTTTTCTTTACACAAGTGTTTCACAGTAAGAGAAAGCTGTGCTAATTTATTGGGCAGATAATGTTGTTGGAAATGTTGATGAAAAGATAAAAATAAAGAGTTTTGAGGCCCAGAATCTGAGAAGAAGCTGAAACTCTAAGTGCATGCAACTAGGACAAGATCATGTTGAATAACAGCTCCTACTGACTTCCTAACAGTATTTTGTAAATCACTTTTAGTCGTTTGTGTACTTATTCATATAAGCATAAAATATAGTATATAATTTGGAATTTCTGTCAGAGGTTTAAAGATGTCCATGCTCAAAATAGTAAAGAAAATCTTTTTTTATGCAGGACTGTGATGAATGATAGCTTCTCTTGTCACATTTACTTTGATGTAGAGAAAGGAATGCTTTACATTTGAGCTTGCCCTTTGTATAGAACTCTAGGCAGAAAAGGAGGACCTTTTCTAACGCTATGTAGAAGCAAATTACTTTAGTGGGGCAGGCTTCATCTGACTATCAACCAGGGGATTTCAAGGGAGAGGTTTGTCTTTTGTATGATATGAAATTGAAGTGAACACCTAAACTTGGGCTCCTGAATTGACCTCTAATTAAAAGTGGCCTGGATTTCAGACCTGCTGAACGTGAACACTTCAAAAAGAAATTAACGGGAGCTGCAGGAAATGAGACCTCTCTGGTTTGAGGTTTATGGAAGTTTCAAAATTATTTAGAAACTGAATAATAGTTTATAAGTCTAAATAACTTAATAAAGCAACTATGTGCTCTACCTTTACACAACCCCTGATGTTCAGGAGACGGCCCCAGATGATGATGTGGCCCATCAGACTGACAATAACTAACACATGCCTTGTGAGGACTCGTCTGAAATCTAACGCCAAGAGCCACTCCTGCCTCAGGTTACTCTGCACAGCCCTGAGCAGGCCACTGCCATTCACATTTGTGAAACTGGTGTAGTAATATGTATTTTTCACTGCTTTGGGTTACCTTGTCCAGCCACAAATCTCTTTGGCTTCCCAGGTGCCCAGGTCAAGGAGATCTGTGTCTCCACTGAGAAAAAAAAAAAAAAAAAACAAATCAAAACAACAACAACAACAAAGTATAAGAACAGTAAAAAAGAAAAAGTAGTTCTACTAGGATGCCCTAAAACTGTTGTTTAGAAAACCAAAGCATCTTAGCACATCACATTTTATTTTAGTGTGAACAAACAAAGAAAACTGAGTTTAATGGTGAGCCTTTATTTGTATATCCCTCTGTCACTCAGGAGACTGTTCCTACGCTGTGCACATCAGGGGGGATCAGTTTTGTCCAATAAGCCTCCTTCAGGCAGCATGTCTCTAGCGCACATGAATAATGGAAAGGAAATAAACTCCAATCTGTGTAGCTTTTTATTAAAGACGTATCTTAGAGCCAAAAGGCCCAAAGAGCCTGAAATCGCATTGCTTTTGCCCAGAGTTGTACTCAAGTGGTCAGTACCCTGCCTTGCCATTCACTAGCAGAGCACCTTGCAGTGCCTAGCATCCGGCAGGACCTGCTCCACGGTGTTTAACTACAACAGCTGAAAAATAAGTTAAGGAAGAAGCCTGAAAAGCAGATACAGATAGAAGGGTGCCTTTGAAGGCATGGAGTAGCCTATTGGGGAAGCACAACATGAAAAGCAGGTTATTAAGCAGAAAAGCAGCTTAAGATCAATCCATGTCCTTGACTGTTGTTTAAAGATCTACTCTTTCTGCAGAAGTCTTCAGTGTACCAGGACTGAAGCTCGTGAGATGCTCAGAGCCACCAGCTCGAAGATGAAATAGGACAAAGTTTTTCATTTTAAGATGGAAATAACAACAGCAAACAAAAGTGTTGTAACAACAGTAACTGTATATCTGTGTTTCAACAGATGCCCACAAACCCAGAAATGAATCTGATTGTGTGCTAATCCTTGTAGTGTGTCATCACTATGGTGTTTCAGTCCATTTCTCACTATGTTTAAATCTCCTGAAGCTCAGTGCTATGGGGAAGACACATCCTAGTTACACTGCTGGGTGGGCTGCTCCCTACTCACTCACCTAAGGGATCTGGGGGTTCTGTCCATACTGGCAAACTCAGCTGCAGGAATGCATGATCACAAGCAAGGTGTCGCCATGTGGAAGCAATGGGGTCAAAACTGCAATGGGGTTAAATCCAGCAGAGCCAGATTTGTGGACACTCAGGGAGTGTAGAAGGCATGAGCTGGAGAGGCAAACTGCTTAGTGCCCACAGGAGCACTTGTTTGACTCCACGTGTTCTCCCTTCAGCACATTCATGGGCTTCCCCACCTGGAAGAATCAACAGAAACTGTGCTTGTATTTTCAAAAAGTAAAAGTTGTTTACAGTTGCAACACAGTAAAGGGAGATGACTGAGAAGTAGGCTAGGAAGGGCAAGGGGAAAATGGGACAAAATGTATTTACACCCCTCCTATTTCATGTGATCGCATCTCTGACACAAAGAGCCCAAATGTACAAGAAGCTTAGAGACAACAAGACTCTCTCTTGCAACCTTGACTTCTTAATGTACTGAGAAGCTGCTATGACTAGCTGCATCCATGGATTTACATCTCACTGCTGAATGAGAGGGTAGGAAAAGAACTGTCTGTGGGTGCATTTAGTCCCTGGAGGCTAATTCTTCTCTTTTCCTTTTCCTGCCTGGGTGCTAACTGGCTGTCCTACCTAGCCTGCTGCCCAAAGCTAGAAGCCAAATTAAAACTCTGAGGTCTAAGAAAGTTTGGCAAACACAGCTTGTGTTTTGTCATGGTCATGTTTCTGTCCTCTTTCCGCAAAACTGTGTCACCGGGATCAGCACGGTGGATGTCAGACAACACATCACTAGGGATTGTTTACCTTTGAGGTCGCTTCTCTGTATTCCCTTTTAGACCTGAAACCTCAAAAGAATCTTTCTCATTCATTGTACCCAGATGTTCGTTGGCTAAAAAGAGCACAACATTCAATCAGTCAGATGTACTATTTTTCTTGCTGTGGAAAAGATCACCAGAACTGAAACAGAGTGATAAGGAAGACAGCTGAAAGCTTGTGACTCTTTGGGAGCCCCGGGCTGCACGTGAGCTTTGGCTCGTGCTCTGTACCAGCAGCAGGGGAAAGGAGGGGGAATGCATTTCCATGGATAGCCTCACAAGCTCTTTGTGTAAAAAAGGTCTCTCTGCAGCACTTCTGGTTAGATCAATGCAGCTAATGCCAGGGGAAACTCACTGCAGAGCTGCTGTAGCCCCCCTGCCAGGTTCCTCTCTCCCAGTTGCCTCCCTGCTGCTGATCCTCTGTAGCCTCATCCCTCTACCAGGGCATCCCCTGCCCCCGTTTATTTATTCTCATCTGAGGATTTATTTTCAAGTATCAATAGTTCAGAAAGGGTACAGACTGACTGAGGGAAGAGTTATGCACGTGAGTGTGCAGTAACCGAAGCCCAGGGCTGAGCTGCAGGCAGCTCCCTGCGACGACGACCTCCGAGCAGGAACGTTCCACTAGCGCTGTTTTTCAGGAGATAACAGGCTCTTTGTCACCGCGTGGGTGGGTACCGTGAGGTGAGCACAGTATCCTAACTTTTGGCTGCCCGTACTAAGCTGTCATGAACATATAGTCCAATCAAACACATGAAAGGACAGACTTTCAGAACACATTTTAAGGAAAGTAAATAAAAATCCCAGCCATAAGGAAATCAAACAAAATAATTTCTTAGTACATTAAATTCTTAACTTTCCTTTCTTCCAAAGATTTCTTTCCAGTGAATACCAGATGAGGATCCCAGCAAGGATGTATTTCAGGCGGACAGCCTCAGAAGTGAAAAATGATTAGTGAACTTCAAAGTGGAACTAGTGTAGTCTCTGTGCTCAGTATTCTACTTTATTTCTTCCAAAGCCTTTACCTCCTCTAACACGTGGCAGCAGGTGGCCATATTCATCATTTTAAAACGCGAGAACAGGATTAAATTTATTTAGCTGAAATCCTGACATTCTCTCTAATTTCTGTTCATCACCTAATTTAAGATTATGCTTTACCTTGTGCACTTTGTTAACTGGTGTAAGTAAGCACTTTTTATTGCCAGCCTGGTGTCAGAAGGCACAAAATAATTTGAATCAATACTGCAAAGAGCTTTTTCTCCTAACAGTATCCTGGGAGCAGAAAACACTTTGAATGGACTTACAAGGGGAACAGTTGGCTATGAAAATATTCTCAGTGATTTCCTTTTCTCCACAGAGCAGTATTCAGTGGGGCTTCTGAACCTATATGAAAGAAAACATGAAATCGTGGTATTTGGATATCCTCTGTTGATAAACAGGCAATGTGTATCTAGCAGATCTTTTTCTGCTATCACTGCCTGGGATTCTATGGATAATTAATTCTTGGATATTCCCTGATAAATGGAATATTTTCACACTGTTCCAGAAATGATTTGACATTTCAATAGTGCCACATGATGACAGTCCACAAAACCTGTGAGCTTCTATAAAACGGAGAGTATAAATTTAAATTACAGAAGACCGAAAAGTGGGAGAAGGTACTATCGTGTGTAAGTACATTTGTGCTTGTCCTCTCTTCTGTCCCTCTGCACAGCCTTGTGCAACAGAGTCCTGGTCCGGGTTGGAGCCTTTAATAACACCAGGATGCAAAGGAGCAGGCTGAGAAATAAAGTGCGCTAGCAACAGAAGCTAGGGCAGTATAGAAAATGAGGGGTGGCCACAGAAGACCTTGAGAAATATGGTCCTCTCTTGTAAAAGGCAGAGGAACCAAAGAAGATGATGTATAGACGTTGCATGCCTGTGATCCAGGCTATTAAACTGAAACCTCTCATCGGCTCTGACTGTCACTGCTCCTCTTGCGTATCTTCGTTTTCTTGTGTATTCCTTACCAACACCATATCAGTCCCTTATATGTTCTCACTAACTTCTTGCTTTTGTGCCGATTTTGCTGAGCACAAATCCTGTAGATGACTTGATGAAGGTAAAATGGAGTCCCAGCAGAGGTTTATTTTCCTTATTTTCTATTGTATGTCCCAGCCCATGGTAAGAAACAGAGACAGAAGGTGTTAACACAGCATTCATAATGTTCTTCACTGTTTTTTCTCCAAGTTTCCCTGGCCACCTCTCCCCTGTCAGGAAAGTATACCACTATCTGGTGATCAGACCTAAAATTCAGACCAAAGTCAAAAGAAGACTCACTGTTATATCTCTGACTTTCAGCTCTTGCTCTCCAAAGGGATGTCTGCAGCATAACAGAAGGCTTCGTGTCTGCCAAGAACTATCCATCCTTTGAGATGTGCAAGTACAAATATTATTCTGAATGCCCTTTAATCTGTTTCAGTGAAAACACTGAATTAGCGCACACCTAGTAACTGAAGTTTCAGTTTTTATTATTCCTTTTCTCATTGCTCATACCAATATTTTTCAGTGAAACGTAACTGAGTGAATACTGAATTTTTATGAAGCACAGGCAACTTTGGAAGTGCAATGAGTGACATATCTGTTAGGCATATACCCCTTATAATTGTGGAGCTGTCGTATCTACAGTGCTCCTTAGGTTTTGTCTGCAAGATGCCTTTGGGAACACTCTAGCACGTGGCAGGCATGAGCTGCTGGCAAACCTCTCCTCTAGACCGCCGTTACTTTTTACTGGAAAAGGCCCACAGCTTTTCGCCATCAGATATGCTGTCCACCCTAACCTCCGAAAAACAAAAACTCTTTAACCAGGTAGAAAACTACTTATCTCACTAACCAGGACGAACCAAGCCTGTTTCAATCTTTTAGACCTCAAAAGGCATCTTCATAATAGGTCTTCTCAAAGCACACTATAACTAACAGATTTACAAACCAAGTGAGCATTTGCCACACTTCCGAGTCACAAGATGCAGGAGATAAGGTAAAAATTAAAAGAAATGCTGAGGAAACCAAGTTTGTAAAATCTGACTGTGATTTTAGCACTGTGAGAAGAAATTTACAGATGGTATAAAAATGTATTTAAGATACTTCACTAACTCTGTTCCTTGAGATCTCAGGAGCAACAGAGCCAAGGGAGTTTAGAAGGTAACAAGCAATCCTGCCTGCCTAATGTTCCTCACTTTTTCTTCCCCAAACGCCTTTCTTCTCTAGACAATGCAAACAGTTTTTCCAACCAATACCCCATCAAGACCTCCTGCTGCGTTAAATGTGTCTCACCCTGAGATTCACACTTTGGTGCTATGTAGCAAAGTAATGCCATCACTTCACTGAATCAAAAGTCTTTCATTGTTCAAAGGGGTTGTCACCTCTTTGACAATGTCAAAATTAACTGCTTCACAGCAGGGGAGGTCTTAGAAATAATGAAAGTTCTTGCCATCGCTTAAGTATAATCGAGATAACAGGCACTTAAGACATGGAACTGTTAATACTTGACCATTTTTATGAGGATTTTCACCTGTAAGAAAAAAATACAAAAATTACCACTGAGATGAGGGAGCAAATGTTCTTTAAAAAACTATCTGCTCTTCTTTCTTAATGCACAAGAGCCTGTATTATTTCAAATGTAATGTCTCTGATATTTAACAGTTGCCGTCTTCCTGCTTATTGGGGCCCAGCAGGACCTACATGCTGGAGAACAGCACAGTAAAAAGTGATTGAGCTGTTACAAGCAACTGCCTCTGAGCAAAGAAAGGCACACGCTGTGGAAACTAGCTTCTTTTTTTTCTCAGGGAAAACATGTGCTTTCCCACTTGATACTCGTTAAGCAGACAAATACTACAAAAATGGTATGGACAGAGCATAATCTGCCTTTTTGGAAAGGGGGTGTGTAGGTAGACTCAGTGACCCAGCAACCACCCTTCCATAGTCTTAAGCAAAGTTTATTTAGCTTGCAAAACTAAGATTTTTGCTGCAGAAGCCAGACTTTGGTGTTTTGAGCTCAGCTATGGCATCTAACTTACGATGTTTTGATCATAAAAGGGAATGGGACAGAAGCAGAAGAGAAAATAGGAACACTTTGAACCACCGAGGGTTGGGGGATTTTTTCTGCTAGGGTAAGCAACAGATACATTACCGTGGTGTTGCTAACAGCTGGTACAATTTAAACCATTCTCCGTTTTCTGTATACTCGGCGAGTGCCAAACAAAAAGGCATCTATTCTGCAAACAGCACTGAGCAAAGCCAGCACTGGGTAACACACTCTCCCACTAGGTTAAAATGGGCTGTTTTCAGAAATACACAGTATAAAGGACCCTCAAGGCACCAGCAAAATTGCAATCATATTTGTATCCAGCTTTCCATTTTCAAAACGCCTTTTTATGGACTTACATTGCAGAAATCTGATGTTCCCTCGATAATGACTGTTTGTGCAGGGCATGCATACTTGCTTTGTGGCATCGGCTCTTACTGTTACCATGTTTTTACTGACAGAAGACCCTCAATCTTTTTGAAAGCCAGGCCTCTGGTCCCCATCTGAGCACACTTACTTCTCTTCACTTTTGTCTCAGCAGTTCCACATCCCCAGCATAAAAAATCCCTAGCGTCGGCTACAGCTGCAGATGATCCTACCCCTGTTTTTATGTGTTCGAAATAGGGATACACATAGATATTTACATATGTACGCGACCAGAGCTTTTTTGGGCCTCAATTTTTTATATATCAGGTTCACTTGGTACATTTCTAGTACAATAAATTTAACATGAAAGCCAAGAACAGTTTCCAAAAAAAATCTTTTTGCTTCATTGTTGCCTTGACTGTTTGGTAATATCAGCTATTTTTGTAGATGTTTAAAAATATCCCTTTTTGTTAAAAACCATAGATAGGTAAAGAGATCAGCACAATTGCCTTATAATCCATGTGACTTTAAAAAAGTATCGATTATGAAAACAGATATACCCAGATACGGGTACATATACACAGAAATAGGTATAGCATGCATGTGTATATACATGTATATATGATGTGGCCATTGTTGACACACTCACGGCGTGATTGGGAGTAGCAAGAGAAAGCTGTTGGTTTGTTGGTCTTTTTCAGAAGAACGGTGGTGAAATTTGCTCTGCAATCTGTTTCTGTTTGAAAGGGACGGTGGTACCTGGCCAAAGGAGCCAACCTGCCAGCACCGGCACCCACGAGGTGGTTTGGGAAGGGTACAGACAGAGGGTCACCCTGATGGTACCCATGGGCTGGAATTATCACTGCATCTGAGGATAAAAAGTCAGTTGTTCCTTGGGTGCTGATCAGTTTTCTGTATTGCCAGGAAAAATCTATTTATAGTACACTACAGGCGTGTTAATCAAGTAGCCTTAAGGAGGAGACAACAGAAAATAATATAATCCACTATGGTAAAATAAGATATTGTTCCTGTGTTCAATCAGAGGCAACAAAAGGAAGGCAAATAGGTAAGGAGGGAAAGGAAGGTTTCCTTTGGCAATGGGCGCAGCCTCCCAGCCAGCTGAGATGAATTTCCCTTGTTAATTATACCCGTAAGAATACATTTTGCTGTTTTGTATTTTCCTATCTCTGCAAATCTGTGTTTACAACTGACCCCAAATCTTGTCTGGTGAGAAAACCATGAGTTGTATGGTGTGCACAATGCTTCCTTCCTCGAGGAGGCAACGACCATCCGTTTACACGTGCCCCGTTCCAGTGTCGGTATCACAAGGGGCTCGTGCCACCGAGATACCCGTAAGCCCAGGCAGGTCCCTGGCAAAAAGCAGAGGGGACAGGGGCTCCCGGGGGGCAGCGGCAAGGTCTGTGCTGACACTCAGCAGAGCAAGAGTTCACCCTGCATCACCCCCATGCAGCGTCAGGGATATGCACCGGTGTAGCCCTCTCGGTGGCACTGATGAAGAAGGCGTGTTGCTTCTAATCCTGATCTGTTTATAGTTTCGTGCTAGTCCTTCAGGTTGGGGGCTGTAATTAAAAAATTAAGGAAGAAAAAACCCTACCATTTTCCTGAACAAAACTGCTCTTCTAATGCTCATTAGGCTCATTTGTGAAGCAAAACATCCCCAGGGGACAATTCTGCACTTATAAAATAAACATTTTCCACGCATGTGGTTAAGGACCCTCATAAAATATGTAACGAGGCATTTCTGTTCTGAATATGCCTAGCTTCCTGGCATGAAAGCACTTGCGGAGAACTGAATGCAACTGTGGAAAGATAAGTGAGAGAGATAATAAAACATCTACAGATTAAAGCCAGAGACTGGCAGAGAATCTGAGAAGCAGTTCCTTTTCTATTGGTATATATTTCCACTGGGAACCGAGCTCTGAAAAGGACACAGGTTGTTTTCTCCAACCTATAAGTCAGAGGAGAGCACATCTCAGCAGATCATTGCTTAAAATTTCTCTTTCTTTTGACTCGCTATAGAAACCAGAATATAAACCGTTTACGCGTTCATTTTGGGGGGGTTTCCCCACAAGCACCCTCTCTTGTGCAGCCTTTGGGGAATCTTCCCTATAGCAAAAGTCCCTCCTAGCACAGTACATTCCTCTGTTTCGGGAGGCCTTCCCCCCTGCTCCTCAGAGCTGTGGCTTGCATTTTGTGGAAGAACAGAGCCGAGTCAGCCTGCTGGCATTTTAGAAAAATCAATGGCACTTGTCAAAAGAATTGCCCTGGACTGACACCAGGAATATCAGTGAAAGCAGCTCCCAGCTTCACAGACTCTAAAGTGCTCCTTCTCCGTGATCACACGGCAGAAATCTCCTGTTTCATCGCACAGCACTTTTAATTACTTGTACTCTCCTTTACAGATCTGTGGCACACCACATTATCTGACAAATATCATTTGCTACGGTATCGGACGTGATGAACCTGTGTTACCCTTCACAGAACTGCAGTCTTTTTTTCTCCGTTTTTGCTGTCTGCCTAATGTGAAACTGAAACACCAGGGCGATACTAAATAATTGATACATCGTATTTAGGCTGTATGAATAATTTATTTTTATGTCTTGTAAAAGGCAGCCTCCTCCCAGTCTCTACAATTCTTGTCCAGGTTGAAGAAACAGTTTGTTCAACCTCAAATTGAATGGGTGTGGGGGTTTTTTTTCAATTTTCAGGTGGAATTTTTAAAATAAATTTAGATACCCTGGGAACAAAAAATCAAACTGCCTTATTTGAAAATTATTAAATATATGTTCTGACTTTTATAGTGCTGCTGCTCATATATTAATGTACAATTTGGTATTAATTCAGGAATACTTTTAAAACTTAAATAGGTCTGAAATAGAAATATTTACTGCCTTGTGAAGAAAACATTTTTTCCAAAACACTGCTTTCACTTCCAACATTACTGTACCTCCCTTTGTGAGTACCAGCATTTCTGATACAAACGACCTGGCAAACCCAGTATTTTATCATATGGTACAACTTAAATTTGTTCCAAAAAGTGCTGAAGACTTTGTGCCCCACAAGAGAGGGCTCCCCGTAGAAGCTTCCACAGCCCAGGTGAAAGCATTACTCTTGTACAGTAAAAGGAAACGCATTTTTGACCTAATAATCTGGATCCATTTTTAGTATTAACTGTAGGGGAACGTTACACAGTCCATGGCAAAATACGTTACCAGCATAGAGATGGTGTCTTCCCTTATGAAAGATGTATTTTTATGTTCATTGAAGAGGTCTAAAACAGCAGCAAGGCTGCAGAGGGCCAATGCTGTTGGAAAGAATCCCAGCTGGGACACCAGTCAGAAAACCTTTTCCTTTTCCTGTGATTGCTTCCTTAAACAAAACGTAAACAACATTTTTTTTAAAATGCAATATGAAGTGCTTTGTCTTTTCCTGCTTTTGTTTCAGTTCTTTCTTTCTGGATGAAACAAAGTGAGAAATACCAGCTGAATTTGCAATTTAACCTATCTGAATTTCCGTTTTTGATCAATAGGGTGCTCAAACAAAACAAACCCAAAAAGCATGCTGCTCTGTCGGAAAGCATTGTCTGTGATGTCTTTCCTGTATTCAGTTTCATTTGCTTTCAAAAACCAAATGTGCATGGCTATTTAGCCATATCTTCTTGCTAATTCTTATGTAAGAGGAGCTGATACAGCTCCTCTTCAAGGTACTCTGGGCCGGGCTTTCTGCTCTGCTTTCTGAAACATCCCTAGGAGAGGCTTTGCATGAAGTATTAAGGTCAGTTCCATAAATCTACCCCAACAGATCTATACCGCTCCAGTTGTACAGCAAAGCACATAGAAATTACGGAACGTCAGCTAAGGATGCCGATGTAACTTAAAGCTGGACTCATTTGGGCACGTCTTGATATGACTTTTAGTTACCTGAGCACAACATTTTTTCTGCAAATTCTGCTGACTTCAGCTCTGCAGCTTACCGCCCATGGTAAGCGTAGACCACGCTTCACAGAAAAGCCAGCCGTGCTGCCTGGCTGGCAGCCCCCATCCCTGCCGACGTAGTGCTCCGCTGGGCGTGGGACCTGCCTTGCTGCTCTGCCCCTTGGGCAAGAACTCGAGCCACTGATGCACAATGGAGCAAAACCGTCAACTTGTCCATCTGCCCAAGTCTTTTCGCCTGCTCAAGTCTCCATAATGCCTGAGTGTCTTGTGGGCAAAATTCTGGGTATTGTTATAGTGAGGATCCTAGAGTGGGAAAGATGCTAATTTTCAAAGCTCTATTAATGTGTGTGTGTGTGTGTGTGTGTGTGTGTGTGTGTGTGTGTTGAAAGCATTTATGCAGTGTGTGGGTTTCCAAGAGTACTAAGTGCTTCTAAAAACTGACACTTCTCTGTCAGTTTTTGTTTCACAAAAGCCCTTTAAAGCCCTTTCATAAGTAATTAAAATATTTTTTAATAATTATTAAATGTTTTAGAGGAGGAGTTTGCTTTTGATCAAGCTGACACAAAATGCAGCACTCCCCCATGGCAGGCATTTCGCCTTCTCACTTTATCAGTATCTTGCCCTGCTTCTGTGGTATGTTTGAGCAGACAGCGTTCACGATTTTAGTTCACAAAACCAATAGAGCTGCCTGCATAAGAGAGAGATAAAGAAGGAGGAATCAGGACCACGGGACTAAAACACACCTGCTGTGGATGAACTAATATTGAGGAAAGCAGAACATATTCTTTACTTCTTTCTTGTTGTGAATATTGCAGCCATCATTTTGCACTGGCTTGTGTTTCTCTTGTTTCTAAGGGCAGAAACCCAGTGATGCCAAGTGATGCCAGCAGGATTTGGCACTTTGCTGGGAGGAAAAGACAAAATGGTGAGAGGTGAAAAATACCTGTGCAAACGCACTGGTTCCCTGATAGGTGCAGCGTTATTTTTGGCGGAAATAATTTCTCCTCATCTAGGGCCACGAGCTTTGCTTGCCTATGCAACTTTGATACACAAGGGCTGAAATTGCCTTAACAGAATAAAGGAAAGAGATATTTTAATGTAATATTTCATATCTACATGCTTCTTATTCTGTACAGATGTGGCTTTGCCAATCCACCAAATGAAGTCCTTCAAAATGCCTGTCTTCTAGATAGATGGAACTACTAGAATATCACAACTAAAAGCTAAAATTGCTTGACCATTAGATTCAGATAAGGTTGCCAGTGCTCAGAGATCATATTTAGAGGAAAACAGCACACAGATGTTAGCACCCTGCCTTTCTAAAGAAGATCAAGCTTTTACTGTAAGGATGCCATCTCATTTGTTTATTTACCTGTGAAGGCCTAACTAATATTAGATTTGAAAAAGACCATGAATATGAATAGCAGGCAGGGAGCGGAATACCATCCACACAGCACCTGGCTCGTGAAGCTCTTTGCCATGGGAAGACCTCATTTTGCCTCCCGAAACCTAATTGTCAGAGGTGTCCCTGCTCAGAGCCAGGCTCATCAGCCAAAGCCAAAGTGATGTGACGTGGGCTATAGCTGGGGTGCCCCACAGCATCCCAGCCTCTCTTCTAGTCTGCCCTGGCTTGCACGGCCACCACCCCAGCAGCTGTGCGGGCTCACACAGCATCAGAAAGCCGTGTAATGCCTGAAGAGAGTCCTAAGAGGACCCCTAAAAGAAGAACCCCGTGAGTAAGCCAAGTCTCAGCCCCTGAGACCTTGGCCAAGCACACTGGAAAAATGATGCACCACTGAGCAGCAGGAGAAAAAAATGCCCTTCAGACTCATGGACTGGGGACATCCTCCCTGCATCTCACAAGGAGGGAGAAGAGCTGCTATTTCTCCTGATTTTGCTCTAGTAACAAGTTGGAGGAGTACTTCAGTTACCTCCCCTGACCCATCTTTTGACCAAAGTTGACACTGCTGTTGAAGTGGAGCCATTTCATTTTAATATACACAAGCAGGAAACATAGTTAAAAGCTGGTAATGGAAACTAACTGAGCCTTCAATCTCCCTTTCTGAAGGTCTTCTGCAGATAACAAAGGCAATACATGCCCATCTAGATCTTTCTGAAATGGTTGGCTTCACCCACCAGCACCATCCTCCATCTTTGATGAATTTAGATACGTAAAGAGTATCTAGATTCAGAGCTCCTAAAGTTTCAGAAGCATTATCTCAGTTCCAGCAAAGGAATGGCTGCCTGTAGCTAGTGGCTGGAAGAGTTTTAGAAATCCAGCACTTTCTTCTGAATTTGTAATTTTTGGAGGGGGGAGGGGAGTGGAAAGGAGAAGACAGAAAATTTTATGAAACAAGTATGCAGTCTGGTGCTCCCCAGTAGAAGACATTGATATACTGGAGACAGTCCTGTGGATGGCCACCAAAACGATTAGAGGCCTAGGGCACGTGATGGATAACAAGACACAGAGATTCGTGTTTGCTCTGCCTTAAAAGGGAAGGCTAAATAGAGATTTTTACTGCTCTCTTCAGCTGCCTAATGGGAAATCACAGAGAAGATGAAGCCATGCTGCTCTCAGAGATGCTCTCAGAGCTGCACAGTGAAAGGAAAAGAAGCAACAGTCTCAAGCTGAAGAAAGGGAAAGGCCAACTGCATACAAGAAAATAGAATTCACCATGAGGGTGGTCAAGAAGAGGAACAGGCATCCAGAGGTTGTGGACTGTCCATCCTTGGAGACATCCAAAGACAGACTGGACACAGCCTGAGCAACCTTGACGTTGCTTAGAGCAGGGGCTTGGAGAGGATGGCCTCCTTTCCAGCCTACACACTTCTGTGATTCTAAAAAACAACAAACAAAAGTTTTGCTTTTTGCATAATGTATTCTGATGCACAGCAAAAGGCTTTTAAAATTATAAAAATAACATTAGGTAAATTGGCCTTCCCCGGCTTTTCTGCTGCTTATTCAACAACAATAAATCTGTTAAATGCTATTTTTCATTGGAAGACCATGAATCAGTGTCCTTGAAAATAACCTACCCATTTTGTCAACAAACCTTAGTCCATCTGGTTTATGCTAGATACGCTGGTTTTATTAAATTAAACCTTGGATATGCTATCTACCCAGAAACAAAGAAAAACATTGCTAAAGACATTTGGTCCAGTCTGGTCTCTCTGTGCTGTGTAAGTGAAGAGGAACTTCGCTGAAGTCAAATGAATTTATGCTGGCATAATAGTGGCTCCTGAGGGAGCAGAATGAATCTTGGCTGCCCAAGGCTGTTTGACAATAGAGGAGAGCAGCTCAGCAGAAGCTAATGGTTTTATAGTGTTTACTTCCAGTAATCCCTGGGGAGGCAGAACACCTCTGCAATTCAAGATTTCTAGCATAGCTACATTGGGTCAACAGCGCAAAATCACTTCTGGCAGAAGAAAGACCTGTTCACCAGGTGGTGGTGGGATTTGCTATCATAAATGGGCAAAGCATTCAGGGTGTTTGGTGTAGGGTTACAGTAACAAACAAGGGCTCAGGAAACAATCTAGAATTCATCTCTCTTTTATTTTATTTTCATTTTTATGTCTGTACAAGAGTGAATTAGCCCTACTGCTACCTGAGCCAACAGAAATCTCTAAGCGCAACACACACCTGCGACCACCACAGTGATCTTTGAGGAGGCCGGAAAGAAAGAAGACTTTGTGGGCTTGTTCCATTTTGTGGGTGAAGTTTAATAAGGAATCTGCTTGCAGCCTGTTGATGACTTGCTTTGCTTAATGCGAAAGGAAGGATTACTTGTGTTTTATTTTTAGCGGGCAGCAACAGGAGAGATGTAAGGACACAGGCTTGTGATATATTTCTGGATTGGTTTGAGTTTTCTGCAAACCTTAAGTCAGGTCTTAGTTTATGCATTCATTATAGTCATTATAAACCTAGTCAACACACTAGAATCAATGAGAAGAAGGACAATTTAAGGAGATAAAAGAATTTTCTGGTAAATGAGAGCTGAAGCAGAATGCAAAGTTCTTTTCCAAGTTGATATAGACAAAAAAGTACAAGACTAGAGTATCTGTAGTATGCATACAGCCTCAAGAAAGCAGCAGAAGATGCTTTTATTATAGGAAATAAAAGAACTTTACCATTTATTAAAATATCACCTGAAATGTAAAACCTTCTATCAATTTAAGTTCAAGGAATGCACTGCTTTGAAACTTCTGTAAGTCTTCACAAGGAAAATAGGTAATGACTTCAGAAAACACAGCTGAAAATAACCATTTTGAAGATTTGTAAAAGCTTATTTGGAGGAGGGAAGAGGGCTGTAGAAGATTGCGTCCATGAAAATTAGCCTCAGAAAAAAATCTGCATTTCTTAAACTAAATCAGCTGAAGTTTTGTGTGCCTTTAAGAAAAGAATCCAAGCCCAGTCTTTTAAAAATATATGCTTTTTCAAGCATAGTCAGACTAATTCAAATTACAAAAGGTCCTTTCTAGTTGAACAACAGCTTTCAGCCTCGAATATCACCTTTGGTTCAATAGACTTTTATACAATTCAAGGTAGTTTTTTTCTGGGGTCCAGAACTAGCTTAGGTCATTACTGGATCTTGCAGCATGAATCATGACAGTATCTAGAAAATACAGGTAAATACATACATATATATTTTTTCCGCTTTGGGTGGAAGTTCTGGAACTTGCTTTTTTTGTTTAAATTGTGTCTTCTGTTATTGCCTCACGTCACACCTGATATTTTTCTGCTTGTGTGCCCCTTCAACGTTCAGTGTGCAAGAAGAGATGAATCACCACCATGAGTGAGAGGGTGGCAGACGGAGGGGGTCTGGCCCATGCAATCCTGCCTGGGTTTTGCCCCATATCCCATAAGGGGCTGCTTTCAGGGCAGGGGGGGAGGACGGGCTCCAGAGCCATTTACCTCCTCCGGTTGTTAACAGGCTGAGTGGGTACAGAGACAGGGACATCACTTGCATTCACCTGCCCGTGGCATATTCCTTCCTCACGGCACCATCCCAGCGCAGCTGGAGCTAGCAGGCATGTGTGGCAGGGACACTGCCCTTGCAGCTGGGGCTCTGTTTGTTGCAATGGTCTGTAGCTGAAAGCACCCCTTGCCCCCTTAAACTTTCCATTTATCTACTCGTGCACAGTAAAGTTAGCAAAGTACTGGTTAACCTTGTTCAAAACAATCCAGTTAAAAGCAAAAGCTGAATGGCAGCATTTGCATAGAACACCTCAGCTCTCTTTTTAACAATAAGATATGTTTTAGAAAAACAATAGCACCTTTGAAGTAATTCTTGAGTGCTGTAACAATGCACAGGGAAGTGCAAGAGCAATTAAAGTAGGGATCCATATGAGACTGAGTAATGCAACAACCTGTGCTGCTGACAGTGTCAGGGAGCTGTGGAGAGCACGGAAATGATCATGTTTTCTATCTCCATAAAGGAGAGCCAAGAGAGCCTTGATTTCCAAAAACTGAAGGAAGTTTGCTGCCATCAAGAGCTAATATGGAATTGCTGATGAACGTATGACCAATTACTGACCAATGTTCCCCTCCGTCCCTATTGATGTAGCAGGTAGAAATCTGCCTTTGAGGTTCTCCGCTGCCCTCCATTATAACAGTCTGGTTTCAGCCATCGGCATCTTAGCCTAACCCAGACTATTTAATCTAAAAGGCTGCAAGGCTCTTACAGGCATGAGGAGGGGAGAAATTTTGATGAAAATGATACGGCCATTCCTGAGAGATGGTTTGCCTGTTCTGAGAATTCAGGCAACTTTTCCTGTGGGATTTGGATCGATATTATACGTGGCAAGGATGGCTCTCCTCCCATCCCCTAAAAGAGCTGCTCAGGTTCACCGAGAGTTGAGAAGCTTCAGCTGGCAGAAGTTATGCCATATGAAGTGTGACACTAATTTAAAATTAGCCAAATGGGAGCTGATTGCAGCGGCACAGGCGTTTCCTACCTCGGTGGCTGGTGCTCTGCACCTCGCTGAGGGAACGTGTTAGGAGGCTGAGCAGCAGTAGCAGCTAACGCTGTAGCTTTGCTTTCTTGCATTCTATCCCGTTGTCCCCGACTCCCTGCTCGGACAGAGAGTCCAGGGGAAGCTGATCCCCATCCCGGGGTACAGCAGGGAAAGGCACAGCCAGCAGCAGTGTGAAAGCCCCACAGCTCTGTCAGTAGGGTGCTGCGCTCTCTCAAGCACCCCCTGACTCCCAGCACAGCCCAGTCACTTGAGCACGCAGTCACCAGTTTCTGGGTTGGAGCTCAGGTGTAGAGCTCAAAAATTTCCTCGATCAACTGTCCTGTAGCTTCCTAAAAAGCAAAAATGCTCTCTGACCTTAGACCGGTCCAGAAGAAGTTTTGGTCTCAGAGTAGGTTTTACTCTTCCCAAGTTACACAGTCCTGGGATTTGAGAGGAGCTGATGTTTTGTATGCAATCTTAGCCTGCTCTGTGAATGCCGTTACAGCTAGAAACAATCCTACACAACCGATAAAATAAGACACTAATTGTTGTATTTATTCCCCTGGCATTTATACACTCTGGCACTATTAATTGTACTTAGTCACAATCTGTTCATCATCTAATTGTTCTCCACAGAGCTGAAGAGAACCAAATATTTACCCATATGAATTTATTAATATCTAGTCATGAATCATAACGGCTCTACAATGATTTATTTTTTTTTTAAGGCAAGAAAAAACTGCAGAAAAGGAGACGTGCAAAGTTGAACAGAGTTTGGGTGTCGGGGTGCCACGCAGCCTGGGGGGCTACCTGCGGACCAGGAGCCATGGGGGCTCTCCAGAGGTCCAGGGCCCATCCCACCACCCTGGCCAGGAGTGGGGCAGCCGGGGCAGCCCCATCCCCAGGCATCACTGTGGGTGCCACGGCCAGCCGGCATGGGGGGAAGAGGCTCCCTGCCCCACTGTGTGGGCACGACGGGGGCTGCAGGGGCCTCTCCAGCCTGTTGGAGCTGTGGGTCCAAGACCTTCTCTGAGGATGCAAGCCTGGCCTCAGCGGGCGTCTCTTCCAGACCTAGCTTTGGCCCTTCTGTGCTCTCAGGGTGAGATTTCTTTAACACAGATTAAGCTTTTCAGTCGCACGGCTGGAGAGACACCTTCTTTAAGACTAGCCTGAATTAAACACATGAGCTGGCACTGCGCTAATCATCCAGTAGGACTGATTGACTTTCTCAGCATGCCCTAGAAGAAATGTACCAAAAATACTTTCCTGATAGTATACTAGGTGTTTTCAAACTCTGAAGGCAGAGTCCTCAAGTGTCCCAGAGAACTGCCTTTGCTGCAGAGGTCAGGGGTGTGAGGTGGGCTAGCGGCTCACATTAATCCTTGCTTCTTTCAGGTAGATTTGCGCCCTCACAATGTGAATTATTGTGAGCATAGATATGACAGATTATTTGATCATCTTGCAGGGAGAAAAAGTCTGACTTTCAGTGGAAAGGGATATTTATGTTTTAACACGCTGTAAAATGTGTAAAAACAATGCGGTTTTGGTCACTGTATTTTTCAAAGGATTATAAGAGTTGATTTCATGTTAAGAATTACAGGGGGTTTATAACTTTTAGGTCAAAAATAATGCAAATACTCTTCCACCTGAAAAGAAGTCAAATACAAAGTCAGAAAATTGGCACAGTGGATATCTCTCTGTACTACAAACTGAGTCTTAGCAAGGCACATGTACCCCACCGTCATGAGATGGGACCCTCACTGTGGTTCTACCACACTTCTCATAAGAGACCTGAGCATACAAAATGATGCCTGCAATTTGGAGTGTGGCTGGGTGGACCAGGAGCTACAATGATCTCCTTGAGATGCCCTTGTACCCAGACTCCCTCACTCCAAATCAGCAGTAGAGGTATCCAAGGAGGGTTGCAGTGCCCGATCTGGCTGTGTGACAGCAATGCTTTTTTCTGCCTTTGAACTGGAATGACTGAGGCCCTGAACATTTTTAACATCCCTTTTTATTGCTGCTACAGTTTCTGAATACAAACATGTGATTGTCAATTGAGTATTTAACCTCTGGGTCTAATGAAGTTCAAGACGATGGTAGACACAAAATATTTGGTATGAAACCAAAGGATTCTGCTTCTCTTCAGTAGCATTTAATGGCTAGTCTGAGATTCATGCTCCAGTCAGATGGGCTTGGCACTAAATGTCTCCTTTTGAAAGTAAACCAGACTTAATGAATATACAATGAATCCTATTTACCATTATTTCTGCCATTTAGTAAAATTTTTCGCTATGTTTCAAGATAATATTATCACCACAGAAAGTGACTTTTAAAGTTGTAATAGCCTTATTTATCAGAGGATTATTCTTCATTTACTAAACCCATGGCATATTTTACAAAATAAAAACACATTCCTATACACAGTGTGGAATATAACTGTTCTGTGTAAGTTTAAATTTGGTAATTCAAACTCTCCCTTATTCCCTTGGAAGCTGTGCAGCTGTGAAGGCTCTAGAATATATAGTATGGAAGGAAATGTCAGGATTCTTCTGTGGAAAATATCTTCCCCTTTGTCGTGGTGTTTGACAGCCAAAATTACAGTTCTAAACATGCCTAGGAATATTTTTTCTATAAACCAAAGTTAAATTTACCTTGTTAAATTACTTTAAACACAAAGCACTAGAAAGTTGAATGTGGATATGTGAGAAGTCCTGCAGATGAAGTACCTTGCTAGGGAAACTTGCAAATATGAAGAGTGGTAGTTTTATAGTCTGATGATACTCCAGAGAAACTGCCTCCCCAGAAGCAGATGAACTCCAGAAAACAAATTTATATTTGTTAAGGCTGTGGAATCACCTCATTAACAATGTATTCCTCAAGACACTATCTCAAAGCATCACTAAATATATTGAAATACAGTTTTCTTTCACCACTGGCTGTGGCCAGTTGCACAGGATCTCTGGATAGAATTGCTACTGTGCTACACTTGACAATAAAAATGTATCACCAAAATAAAATTTCCTGGCAGTAAAAGATCACTGTAACAATGAAAATCATTATCTTAACAAGCGATATCCTCATAAAAAGGGGAAAAAAGTACACTGATAGCTTTGAGGATAATTTGGAAGATACTATAAAATCAGGATGCTGGCATATCCAAGTGATTATACACCTGGTTCACATATTTTTGTTGCATATTCCTTGCTAAGTTACTAGAATACTGGTTGACTGAACTGGCCAGCAAAGAGAACAAAGCGTGAATAGTATCCACAGAGCCAGTGGACATCTCCCTCTGTTAGGGGTCTATGCTCTCAGCCTGTTGCTTGGTCTGGATCCTGTTGAATGCTGTGGTGTAAATATCACTCATTGCAGTGGACACAGAATTGCAATTGTATTTCCAAGTTCACATCCAAAGACATAGCCATGAGCCACAGCTTCACTCTGTATGTGACAAGTATGAAAGAATAGAATTTGGCTGCAAAGTGTAAAACCTGCAAGACTTATACCACGTTATACAAACAAGCACACTGCAAAAATGATTTAAGAATTTCATACCTGAAATAAAGACAAAGGATTCACACTCTTGGCAAACTGGAATAACAGGAAAAGCAGTTGTTTGAGATCATACTACATCTCTCAGTTGAGGCCTGCCTAGCTCTTCTGACACGCAGAGGGCTCACAAATCCTTCCACATGCCCTCACCCCCCATCTCTCAACATGATAACAGCAGAAGTCATTTGTAAAGCAGACGTTCTGCTGTGACTGTGACATTTCTGACATGATGTACAGTCCCCCACTTGACCTAAAAAGTGCCTTCTCACTGCGCCCTCCGTGGTCCGTGCTGGACCACGTTCTGGTGAACAATGACTGATTCTTTCTCTAAACCTCAGTGAGAGTTTTTGTTGTGAACAATATTGAGCTAGACTGAGAGCCTAAACACAAAATGTGCCCCCACAGAGGATTCAGGTTAGACTTGAATTCAGATCTTCAGATCGCAGTGCAACCTGATTATGCCATCTTCTTTCTCCTCTATTTTGTTGTTTTTTCATGACACCAAACGATATATTCAAGGATTTATTTAAAGATACTAATCTCTGGATAAAACCTCTATTACTGCCACCAAGAACTGAGCCAATCACTGTTCTCTAATTCAATGTTGACATCCATTTACTGAGCTGTGTATGAGATGAGGAAGCTGGGAGATAAGTGAGAATTTTTGCTAACTTAGGTTATTAAGTAGATTCCATTAGGCCTTGCATCTTTTACTTCAGGGACGTCGATTAGATTCTTCTGAAATGCAAAGAATCATACTTCAAGACAGGAGCCATTTAAATGTGAAAAATGTTTGCTGCTGAGAGAAGCCAGAGGCAATGAAGAGTACAAATTGTCACAGCACACGACACAGCCAAGTCCTTCGGAAAATTCCTCTGTGTTGCCTTCACCTGGATTAAAACCACATACTGGGTATACAAGTTATCAAGATATCTCTGCTTTTTAATAAAATAACACATCATCTCATAAAAAAACAGATATACCTTAAAGAGTCCTGATAATGAGAAGGCAGTTGAAATGCACAGGTAATGCACGTTGGCAAACGTGAACAAAACCAGCAAGACATATTCAGGTGCTAGGGAGGTAACAGTGAAAGAGGGCACAGTGTGGAATAATGCTCTTTAAGATCAATAAATACACTCCAGTTTTGCCCTTTAGGAAAATAATTCAGCTTGTTGGATCTGCTGTCTGGGCTAATTTTGCTTCCCAGTGCTTTTCAGGAATTGCTGTGACAAACTGGACAACCAGAGCATCAGTGCAACCAGAGCAGACTCAGGGTGGAGCAGTTTGAGTGGAGACTGGGAGCAGAAAGCCAGACTGTCCAGCTCAAACCTGACAGTTTAATGAATCTGATCTAGTCCTTATCCTCCTAGTGTGCATTTACATTGATAAAATGTGACTTTCATATTTTTAAAAAACAAGGGCTAGAATTTTTATTTTCTTTGCTCTTTTTTTTTCATTATATTGTATATTACAGTAGTCTCTATGGTTTACAATTTATTCAGAGTATGCCTAGTACCTTCAGATTGAGGCAGGCTGTTTCATTAGTAAGCAGCGTTGCTAATGAGATTAGCTGCTTTCTCAATTCTTATCGCTGTTCCCATAGTAAACGCCAAATTTTAAAGTCTAGAGCCAAAAATAATCAATTTGTACTTAACAATGTTCTTTTTTGTCCTGTCATATATGCAAAATGCTTTCTCCCATGGATTTTCTTGGGTATTTCCTTTTCACTGGGGACTTGTAATGCCAAATGAACTGCAGAGTTTCCAGCAGGTCCCATGGTTTCAGTAGCCTGTGATCCTGTATAGAGGTTTCAACAAGATTTCAAAGATGGGAGGAGAGAACAAAGAGTTTTTCTAGAGGTCAGATAAAGCATATTTTTTTTCCCAAATAAGTATTCCAGAGAATTGCTACCTTTTTATATTTATTTGAAAAACTGACACATATGAATAATGGCTGGGTACATAATCCTACACCCAAGCTTGGCAGAATGCCACAGAGCACCAGAGCTGCATGTTTAACCTCACCTTCTTCCCTGAGAAGGAAACCAGAGGGGATTTGTGGGGGGCCACCTTGTTAATATTGTTGTCTTGCATCAGTGACCTGTTTGGGTAATTCCTACACCTGAACGAACAGGGGAACAAAAGACGAGACCTCCATGCAGTGCCAGCTAACACCTAAACTCCTCTGACCCTGTCTGCCTTGTCTGTAGCATTGCTTCTTCCAAGGTACCTGACGGCCACAAAACTTCTTAAAATTGATGTGCTAATGTGGAAGGTAGAATCCATCAGCTCCCTAAGGGCATCAGAATAATCACACTGACGCATGAGATAAGCCGCAGTCACTTCGACACGGCCACAGCGCTGTTGTTGTAGCATCCTCAGGGACCAGGTCGGTCATGATCCACTGCGCCCTTCCAGAGCGCTCAGAATGAGGCTGTGCTGCTCCCATTGATGTGGAAACGAATAGCGGCAAACCAGCATTCAGCACAGGTTTCATTGTTCCTGGCATTTTCCAGGCTGAGCTTTGTTACAGGCTATTAGAAGATGGCACTGAACTGCAAAGATGAGATTTCACTGTGCTGTGAAACTCCCACAAAAGAGAGGTAATTGAAATTGCAGGTTTGCATGGAGGCCTATTTGTTAAGACGCTTGGCTCCATTCAGAGGCGTGCCTTGCAAAAGAGGACCGTTGTCAAAAAATTACCTTCCCTCCCTTTCAGCTGCACCAATTTAGGGAATTCAATCCCCTAGAAAGTTCTGAAGATTTGGGGTTCTTCAAGCATGTAGTAGATGGTGGATACTTGAGCGGATGCTGCTTAGACGGGAAGCCTGACGGATCTTTGCAAGGAAGGGCAGGAGCTAGAAATCAAGCAGTTGTAACTCTAAGGAAGTTTATTGTTCTGCGGATGACTAGGGAAAGTGAAAAACCAGGGTGGTCCCACAGGCAGGCTGTGGGCATCACCCAGCTCATGGAAGCTGTCCGTCCACGATGACCCCTTTGCTCTAAGGAGATGAGAACCATTTGTCAGGGCAGCAGGTAAAACCCAAAAAGCCCTTTTCAACTGTCTGTAGCCCAGTGTTTAAACCTATAAATCACAGTCTCCACAACTGGCATACCTCCGCTAGCCCTGGGTGAGGTTGGACCACCCTGCATCAAGAACAAAAGAAATACATCATGGCCCGAATCCAGCATCCTTTCTCTGGGCCCCACTCACCCAGCCACAGGAGACGAGTACGGAAACCAAAATCGCTGCAAGACTCCTTCTCCCCTTGTTTCTCTGAGCTGGGATTTTTACACCTTTTGTTGCAGCTTGCTTGCATGGAGGGACTATAACCTGGTGGCCACACTTTGGCACTTAAGTAACAATTCTGGTCAGAAAACAAAAGAATAGACATAAATAATCTGAATGTTTCTATGTTTTTATTCCTTAAAAAAAAGGAAGCACTCTACCACAATGACAGCATTCCTTCCAAAATCCTTGAGATACAAACTTGCCCTGTGGCTCAGTGTGTTGTTCCCATTAGGAAAGCTCCATATATTTCCATAAATCCATGTTTCAGTAACTGTGCCAAGCCACAGAAACGGCAGAAAAATCATGAGCATCTCCTCTGTCTTCAGCAATTTTCCTGTCCTCTGCAGCTTCGGTTCCCTTGGAGCTTCATTAATCAATCCATTTACTTCTCCAGATAAATGTCGTTCCTGGAACCCACATAACGGGGGAATTTCCACCTTTGAAGGCATTTTGTGGAAGTTTAGTGTAGCCTTATGCTTTTTTGTTAAACAGAAACCTCAGAGCTTTCTCAGTGGAAGTGAGGTGCTTCAGCACAATGCTTATAAACTGTTTTATAAAATAAGGGAAAACATTAAAAGTGTAAAATTAAGGAAGCAAAAAAAAAACTGGGGGAGAACTGAGCTAAACCCTGGTCCCACCGAAATCCAGAGCAGACTCAACTGCCTCATTTCAGCCCAGTCACGTTCATCAAAACACCACATCAGAAATGTCAAACCTGACTATGTAATGGGCACCTTAAACAGTTTCACGTTACCTTATAAACCAGCATGTGAATCTGTTAATGACTCCTTTAGCTCTTTTCCTTTCCTTTCTCTCTCATTGTTAAACTCTGCATAATAAGCTTTGATGCTGGGAATGTATGAAGTTATTTCCATAAGGCTACAAGCGTCTCCAGTTCGTAACCTGCGCGATTCTCTGCTGCAGAAGAGCAGCCTGTAGCCTGTCTTCTGCTTCTGTACTTGTGCTTTTCAATCATTTCCTTCTTAGTGTGGGTGTCTCGTCACCTTGTAAATGGAAAAATGTTCTATCATTTCAAAATTTAAAGTACTTGCACCTCTACCTGCTGTCATGAGACAGGGTTTGCGTGGCACAGGAAGTCCTACAACTATTTGAAAAATAAAATTATAAAAGACTGCAGAAAGCAGCATTTGCAGTAGGGCTTCCCAAAAGATGGGGGTGTACGGCTGTTTCAGACCAACAGCCTAACAAATACAGGAGTACACAAGCACTAGCAGCCTGTTAGAGCATTTCAAGACTACTGTGGAGTGTAGGCTGCGAGAGTAGCACATTTATTACTTTCCATGCTAACAAGTAATTGAAGTATTGATTAAAAACTTGAGCGGCAGCATACCAGGTTGACTCAGACATCTTCCTTAACTCATTGGCTTTTTCTGCATGCTGAAGATTAGCTGCTAGCTTTGTCCCTCCATTTTATGGCTAGTCATAGTAGGCTCATTTATGCCACATGGGAACAGTGGGCTCCGCTGCCCTGCATCCCCCCAAGAGACACTCCTGAGGCACAGAGTCTCCCAAGGCTCCCAGTGGGACCATGCAAAGGGCTTGAACAGTGTCAGGTCTTCCATTCCCTTTGGAAGCGCCAGGTCACGCCAGTGAAGCACGCCCCTTATTAAGGGCTATATGCAGGTTAGGCACCTTCGCTCCGGCTGCTTCTACCTTTTCCCTGTTCAGAGACGCTGTGCAGCACTTCAGCGGAGGACAATCCGGCAAAGATGTGGTACCTGATCATTAGAACTGTTTATATCAATATGGTGGCTGTCTCCAGCTGGAACACAGTAATGTGTTTATTAGTTACAGGAACCTAGTTAATGTGTCCAAATATTTCCTGTTTTCAAAATATTACCCAGAAAGAAAAATTTTACAGATCAATGACAATTTTTGGGTTTCCCTCTGTTTTTTTCCCCTGCTTTCCTTCCCTTTTCCTCCTAAGAAAATAGATGTGGCAGATGGTTTTTCATGCTCATCACGGCAAGTAAGAAAACGAGACATGAGTTGACAAATGTTATACAGAAAGTAAGTGACTAGTATTTTGCAGCTAAATATATTTTATGGAAGACATTAATTTACATTGTAAGAGATGCAAAACTCTCCAGCTTTTAAAGGAAATTAAGTCATATACTTTTCCAAGCCAGTACAGAGAATTCAGAACCTTCTATTCTTTGTTTAAATTGTGAAGAATGAGAAGCCATCAGAAGGGATTTATGTTAAATATAGAGAACAATCTACATTCCTTGATTAAGTCTGACCTTTAACTAACAGGGGAGAAAAACAATAGATTGGAAACATATTTCAAAGGAGACATCTCCACTCAGGTTTTCTTTTCCTTTTAAAAGCTTCATCTACAAACCTTTGAAGGCACAGAAGTCTTAATTCATGCCCGTTAAGGAACAGAAGAGACTTCAGAAGGACCTGGAGACAAATGATGAGCCGTTGTGTGACTGAGGAGAGACTTTTTGCTTAATATTGAACATAAGAGTTTAAATGTGTTATGTTCAAAGAAAGCATGGCATAGCACCAAACAATTCATATTAGAGTCCCATGGTGGTTTTTTCTCCTGATTTATATGATCCGTTGTAGTTCTCCCAAACTTCCTGAAAACACAAGCCTTTCATCAAGTTTTTGGTTTTGTTCTTTTAATTTTGAGTGACTTTTGCAAGGTTTAAAAGACAAGACATGTCCTTGTCACACTGTATATCACTTCCGATACTGCACTGAGTCCTTTTTAGGACACATGGGAACAAAACCCAGCCGGCCCTGAGGAAATTATTGTGACTTCTAGCTCTGGCACACACAGTTGGGAAGAGGGCTTAATCCTGCCTTGCTACAGACTGCTCATGTTTTGGCATTTCCAGATCTACTGACGCTTTACACATGCTGTTGTAACTTCTTACAGCACACACCTCAGTACCTTTTTCGCGGTCAAATTCTATGTGTTGTTCAGCAGAAAGGGGAAGACCCTGTCTCTTCATTTTCACTTTGGTGCTCCAGCACCTGAGGGAGTTGTGTTCCCTTTCTCTTGGGATGTCTGCCATCCCACGCTCAGTTGCTACAACTCTGTATGGGTTGGGAGCTGCCTTTGTAAAAGGTGGAGAGTTACAATCCTGCTTTTCAGGAGGAACTAAGTAGTTCATATCTGGACATGAATCTACAAAACCTAACTTCAAATTCCGCCTGAGCTTGTTCTAATGTGTGAAAGGGCTGGGGTCTTTTTACTATTCCAAAATGTTTCCGTCTCTGAATTTTCATGTTCAAATTAAGCCATAAATAATGTAATCCTTCAATGTAAGCTGCTCTTTCCAGATTTCTAGTGGACTGTGAAGGACCAAAAATCTCGAGTTGGTTTGGCTAAGGATTAGCTGCAGAAAATCATGATTTTGTGTCTTGTCTTATTGTCACTCTAAATGTTTATTGCCAGGAGCAGGAATCATCTCATAGAACCAAAATCTGAAATATTTCCTCAGTGAGAAGAGGTATTTACCTACTGAATGAAGACATTTCTGTCATGTGAAGAATGTTATGAAAGGCTGCCTTAATGCACCAGGACTCTGTGTTTGACAAGGGTGGTTAGACTTTTAGGTTCAAGTCAATGAGTTGTAACAAAAAAATGCCATGGAAACCAGTATTCACCAGGTGGAAGAGTGTCTTTCTCAGACCATTAGGTAGGCAGAAATGCTCGAGTAAACCTCATTACATCACTTGGTGATGTAATCACATCACTTGGTGACGTAATCCATGTGCCTCGCAACTAAATGCTTCAGTGGTGATTTAACAGTAATTGAACTACTTTGATTGTGAGCTTACTCGTTACTTGATGTCTTTATATAATTTTAGTGTATAGCAGTAAGAAAACAGAAATTAATTTACCCGCATGCAATACAATGATGCTTTTTAGCTGTAATCACAACTACTGATGAATACAAACTATAGCGCATCAATGAATACTAACAGAAAATGCCAAAAGCCAAACAATTCGCAGTTATGGAAACATCCTATTTTACAGTGAGGCCATACCAATTCATTCAACACTTCTCCATGCTGCATAGTAGAAGGCGGCAGTGTTATTCAACTGACATGCAATCACAAAGGAACTGTATGGGGTTTTTGTCTATGTTCAGTACCTTCTTGTTGTCTACTCCCACAGTACCATTGTATCTCCCAAAGTTCTATGAGCCCATCTCCCAGAGAAAACTGATTTCTAGAAAGACTTACATCCACAGATCTTAGCCTTTCATCTTTGGGGAGGAGCTCTCTGAAGGTGCCTGTCTCTTCTCAAAGATCATGCTGAGACTGGAGATAACTGATTTATACTAGATGCCGTACTTGCATGACAATGTCAGGCAGCAGGAATCCCTCTCTGACATTCCCTTAACAACCTCATACCCATATCTTCCCTTCTCCACTCTCTAGATGCATCGCAATGAGGAATGTTGTGAATGAGGTATGGCTGTTCAAGCTGCAAATGATGCTGTGTTACTTCCTGGAAAAAACTTTTTTCGCAGTTTCTTTGAATTGCAATCAAAAGCTTAGGCAAAAAATCCTTTCTTCCTCTAGGAATGAAAATGACAACCCTTCGAAAAGTCTCATAAAAGCTGTGTGCACCTATGCATGGGGAAAGCCATTTACCACATGCCTGCAAAAAAAAGCCCCAAAGATCCTGGAAAAGAAAGAAATTGTAATTTGCAATGGATATTGTGGTCAGGCTGGGCATTGTATTGGACCTTCTTTTCTGCTGCTGTTTTCTCACTCTTTGTCCTCAGCATTTATTTTTGAATGAACTCTTAAGAACATGTATTTAGTGTCATTTTGTTGGGGCTCTTCTCTGAGGAACAGAAGGCAAGAGTACTTCAATGTGCTGTAGTTGTAAGCTGAATATAATTTATTTTATCATGTACCACTGGAATGCATCAAGGCTAGATGTTTCACCCTGGAGTTTTAGGTTGTTGCTCTCACTGAACTTGTTCATACAAAGGTTGAACTTCTCACCTGCTGTCATGCCATTGGTGTTACTCTTTGACTTTTTCTCTCTGATGCCCTGTTGCCTTGCAAGGTAATAATTATAGATACTTCTCCTGTGAGTCTCAATCTACAAGGGCTTTCTTACTGAAGACAGTCCTGTTTTCATGGAGCTTCTTGTGCTTCACCAGAATAAAAGCTTCCGGCCCCAGTATGGACGAGAAAAGTGAAGTGCATGAAGATCTGCTTCAAAATTTGTTCAGACCTCTAAGTCTGCCATGCAAGTCCCACAGACTGTAAATTAGGCCTTTCAGTATTAGTGTTTCTTTTATTAGTTTCTCCTTTGAAAAATCTTTAAAAATAAATCTTCTGAAAGACTCAAGCTGATGCCTGGTCTGTGTCTAATGATCTGGAAAGTTGCTGGTTCAGAACCACTCGCTGAAAGAGATGCTTGGCCAGGCTGGTGAAAGAGAGGCGATATGCTAGCTCATAGCAGAGAGAAAGGCTCTCCACGTGCTTCTTTGACTTCTTTGGTGTGCAATACATTTTATTGTCACGCTTCCCATGACATGTACAAATGGGGTCACAGGTCTCCCAAGTTTATTCCACTATGCTGATATTCAATCTATATAACACACTGGATTGAAGGGATTGCTTTTCACTTCTGATTCTTAAAAATTGCACAAAGATGGGTTTTTTTCGCTCACTTAGTTGTGTTTGTCTAGTTTTACTTTCACTGTATTTGCTCACATAGAGCTGACATCTCAGGAAAGGGTGGGTGGACAAGATCTGAATCTGTGGCAACGTTACTAGCAAAACCTGCACCTGATTTGAAGTAACCAAGGGGGAGACGGGTGAGGCGAAAGCAGGTTCATACAGATGACCGAGATTCAGGATATTCTGGTTTTGCTCTCATCTTAACCACGAAATTCATACCTGACTTGAGGTACTTTTCCTCATCATCTTTTTCCCCACTTATGCAAGATATTAATCCTATTAATTTTTCCATATAAGAAGAAACAATAAAAAGATTGTTTCAGAAACTGGACTAATGAATACCAAGGAATCGCCTGCTATTAAAATAAATGTGAACTAGGATATCAGGATTGGGAGAACTACTTCCAGCAAGAAACAAAATTACACATCAGTACCACAGTCATACTCAAGGGAGGGAGGTACCTAAGGAAGGGTGGCAAACCACCCCTATTCAGATGTAAATGCATGTTTCACGTGAAGCATGGACTTTAATCCCACTTAATTCAGTGGGTCTTTATCTGAATGAGATCTTACAGTTAAAATTGGTAGTTGCCAGTGATTAATATCCAATGCTTATTGATATCAGCTTAAGCATGTGCAATTGAGGATCCTAATATATAGCAGCCTCCTGTCCGTGTCTGTAAATCGTGCATGGAGTCATCTAAAACATAGCTGTCTATTGAAGACTAAGATAATACTTCTTCTCATGATGGCATAAACCACCATTTCCCATGGAAAATACGAATGGAAGAGGCTGGGTGCAGAAACACCAACAAAATACCAGAAAGATTTTGTAACTCAGACCGTAATATTTCAAAGACTTTTTTATTAAAAATGTTTTTCACGTTGTTTTTAAGTCAGTTATATAGCACTGTCTGGCAGTAGAAAATATAACACCCTTCTGCTTGTAGAGTATCAAAATGCATTAGGTTAAAAGGATGTGTTCCATTTTCAGTAGCTACCCTTTGTTTAGAAATTGGATAAAGAAATTATTTTAATACCTTTTCTTTACTCAAGAGAAACCTCTCATAAAAGGTCTATTATTTATTCCTTCAGACTTTATTAAATATAAAGCATTGCTTGAATCCTGCAGGTTACTTAATACAGCTCATGATTAGTGAGAAATGCAAAAAAAATTGATACATGTATACATTTTGGAGCACATAACCATTGTCGTTGTGCTGGAAAAGAGAATTAATCTCAGGTTCTTCAATACAGAACTGCCCAGAGATAACCACTTTAAAAACTGATGGCAGCTTGACTTCACTTACTGACTTTAAGGAAGTAAATAAATGTAGCTAGAACTAAGTAGACCTTTGGGTGGTAGGCATGAATGGCCATGTTGCAAGGGCTTTGGTATTTTTTTGGACTCTTGTGTTATTAAGAAAATAAAAAAACATGACTGAAAAAAGTCTGAGTCAAACTGTGAATCAGTGGGTGTTTTCCTGCAGCAAAAATTGAGTAAGGATTTCTAGATATTGCTTAAATGATCAATATTTAATACTGTAGGTAACTGACTCATCTCTAGATCAAAGCAAGGCTGTTCTTGAGCGGCCGTGTTCTGGTATCAGATGCCTGGCTCTGCACACCAATTTTCCAAGGATCATGACATGCCTGCAACTGTTAAAAGCAGTTTCCTCGCTGGGATAAGCTTTTCACTCTTGCGCCAGTGATAAATTTCCTGAAATACCTGTTCCTGCAAAACTCTAATTTAGCGAAGTCATTTATCAATGGCAGGCGAGGTCCCTCTATATCAGACTTTGCTATGAGCAAGTTCCACTGTGCACATTTATCTTGCAGCTTCATTTCATGTTATTGATTTTCGAGTAGCCGTAACTGTTTCGTCCAGCCACGGTGTGCCACGGTGGCTCTCACCTCATTGTCTCTGCATCAGTCTGAATGCTCAGCAGACTTCTCCCTTTCTCTCATTTATATACTCAGCTATAAAATCCAGCGCGGCACGCCCAGAGCCTTGGCGTGGTAGGCCAAGGAGAGGAAGAGAGGCACACCGGAGGCGACACACGGACTCTGCAGACAACGTATGAGAGTCAGCGCGATCCCGGCTTCCTCCTGACCCCCAGGAAGGAGAGCTGTGCCTGGAGCCTGCATTGCACGCTCCTCTCAGGACATCTCTGGTCACTAGCGGTGACAATACCCAGGTGGCTTGAGCCCGTCCATAGCATGCAACAACCCCAAACCGGAGAGGCGAAAGCAACCTCTTCCCCACCCACCGGCATCCCGAAGGCTGGGATTTTGCGTGGAGTACGTTTTTCCCCCAGGCTCCTGTACTGCCCTGCACGAACACACCTTCACCAGCAGCAGACCCAAGGGTACATTCTGCTCCTTCTTCGTTCCAGCCAGCAGAAGCTGGCCAGGGCTGTGAGTATTTTAAGCTCCTCAGGACAGAACCCACCTTTCACCCCTGTAGTTGCCTCACATGACAGAAGGTGGATCTGTTACAAGGTACTCTCCAGCAGAGACAGCAGGTCGCCTTTGCAGGGTGCTGCAGTCCCTCACAGGCATGACGGATCAGCGTGCGCCCAGCGCCGCCTCACAGGGAGGAGAAGTCCTGCCCTCGAACCCTACAGCTACAACCAGGTCTACATCCCTTGGCCTTTTCATGTCTCGGCCTTCATGCCTTCCAGAGCCGCAAGCATTATTATTTTCCTTGAGATACCTTTGCAGTCTCTTCTCTCTCATTCAAACAAATCTCTAGGCTAAAGGCCCTGCATGTACTGCAGTTTCTGTTTCTCACTGCTGCCCAGACTCCCCCTTACCTTCCACTTTTTTTCCCACCTTCTGGCTCTGACAGAGGCTGGGATGTGTTTGAGAAACTCAGTGAGACACACACAATTGTTTACTGCTCCCAGTCACCTGGTTGCCCCTGTATTCAAGCTTTTACCTGCTCCCAATTTTGTGTACACGGTCTTGTCTTTTACCCTCCTTGCTTGTGCCGAGCAATGTAGCTTTCATTGCCTCTGCTGTCACATGCTTCTGTTGCCCCCTGAGGACACTTTCATCCATGAAGTTTCCTAGCATGTCACACCCAAAAAGCACAGATTCCTTCCTAATCTAGGCTTCAGATCCCTCAGCCACCTAACTCTTCTGCAACCTGGGTGAATGAAACAGAGCCGAAAGCACTGGGAAGGGCCTGGAGACCTGAGGATGAGGAGTCCGCCCATCCCCAAGGGGCACTGGAAGCCAGCTGGCCAGGGGCTCTGCTCGCTGCAGCCCCAGCAGTCGCACACCCCGGCTGCACCGGTGCCAGCCCAGGCTGCTCACTCCCTCCCCGGTGCTTCTCTTTTAGAAAGACAAGACACTGCTGTAAAACGGTGACAATAAGAAAAGCAAAAATGGTAAACTTGCAGACCTTAACATCTTACATCCAAATCTTGACCTATTTTTCAGTGGCTGGACTGAGACTACAGCCAGTCCCTTCCTCTTTTCTTAGCCCTACTGTCTATCACAAGCACATGTAATCACTTGATCACAGCCTGTCTGTAACAAGAACAAGTTTCTGTGTTATAAGCAGGAGGGCATAACACCCAAGAAAAGGACTTAAAGAATATTATTTCTAGTATCTGAGGAATATTTGGTTATTTGTAGAAGTGAAACCTGTATCCTTCCTCACTTGGAAAACCTGTCCTATAGATGACATACCCCTGTGGGATAATAGTGCTGCTTACAAGATGTACTTACGCGTAACACATCCAGCACAAACATTTGCTGTCCTAAGATAACCTTATAGCAATTACAGCATCATAGGGTGGCAGCTATACTAAAATTATCCGGAGAGTGTTTGCAGTAAGAAAAGCTTGGTAGTACTTCTTCTGTCCCTCCTGGTTTGCTCTCGTCTCACTGCTCTGCAGGTGGAGTCCCTTGCTCACCCACACAGTGAGACTGGGCTTGAAGTGGCTCTGCCTCTCCCCTTTTGCCTTTCTTGGTATCCTTCTTCTCTAGGTTACAGGTTTGCAACAACTGGTTTTGCCCGCCCTCTGCTAGTCTCTCCCATTCTTAAAAGTGCGTCGAGCTAACCTGACAACATTTTCAATTTGGAGAAAAAATGTCCACATGTGAAGTTTTCCAGCAATAGCCAGGTGTTACTACACATTCAGCAGACTTCATCATAACCCCCAGATGAATACCTGGGATGAAGCTATCAGACAAACTCTTGTCTATTCTGATTCTATCTGGCATCAAACACCATCCATACATAAAAAGTGCAAAAATCCCACATGCTGGGAAGAAGCCAGAAAAGAGAAACAGCTTTGTAGACTTTTTAATACCTTGTTCATAAATGTATTCTAGACTTCCACACCAAGATGAGATGAAGCAAGTAAATATCTATTTTATATATGAGATAAAAACTAAGCATTTGAGTGCCATATTTTTGTTATATGACAGGGTAATCTGTTTGAAAATAAGAGGTGCTATAATTAAGGTATCTGGCCAAAAGTGATTGGTTTAGTTTAATTACTTATTTTATGTAATCTATTAGTTAGCACCTGTAGATTTATTTCTAATTGTACTTAAGTCAATATTTGTATCTGCGATACTAATGTCCTTGTGTGGTGTTAAATTACCTGTGGAACATACTTCTACAGATTCTGATAGTAGTAATGTGATTGGTTAATCTGAAATGAAGTAAATTGTGTTTGCTTTTATGCAGTGACAACACGGCCCACTAAAAATCCCATCTCGTTTGAAATGCTGTACTTAGCACTGAGGACACACTACTTGCTGCGTAAGCAGAGCTACTAGAGTTAGCCACATGAATTTGTATAATGTTCCCCATTGCTACTCCCTTGTGTCCCTTGGATAAATTAGGACAGACTTGCCATAAAATATGATACTTAAAATCAGACATTAGAGATGTAGCTTGCAAGCATTCACTCTGTCTGTCATTATCAGAAACAGACAGGCTTGATAAAGCTCGTTAAACGTCTCCAGTATGTCCTGTACAAGTTTTTGGATCACTGGCTGAAATGCAAAAAAACAAAACCAAACAAGTTTTGGATAATCTGATACCCAGATATCTTGTTTGACCCAAAAATGAAATGGTCAGTTTAATTATCAGGAAGGATTGCCTTAAAAAATATAAGTAAATTATGAAATGAAAGTCTGAATATGTTTTACTTATCTGAGAAGTCACCAAAATGAATTAGACAAAGGAAACTTTAAACAGTTGTTCCTTCAAAGGAGGAAAAGTAGATAGAGTCTTTCTTACAAGAAATGCAAATAGCCCTGGGCATTATTTTGTCTCTTCCACACTCTATATTCTTACATGCATGTTCAAAACATAGACAACAGCTCAAAATCAAAATCAATTTGCAGACTAAAGCCAACTCCAAGACACAAACAGTTGCAGTGCACCAGTGGAAATATAAGTGACCCTGAGTAGCAAAAGCTCCAGTGGCCAAGGGCTCCCCCCTTCCCCTCCCGGGCACCGCGCACAGGAGCCAGCTGAGCCGCCGAAGCGGTGATGGGGTGCGCTTGGAGATGGGGCTTCTTTCTTCCCTCGAAGGCTGAGAGCTCCCAGCAGCTTAGCTGGCATGCCTTCGGTCCCGGGGCTCGGCCGCCGCGCAGCACTTCTCCCTGCTAGCTAAACTTCAAAGTCGACTTTACAAGGGGTAAGCCAATGATGAAAGACTAGAGGAAGGGAGGACAGGACGGGTATTTCAGAATTTTTTTCTAAGTCCTTTCTGTGGTTTACAGCTGGTTAAGCTGTAAAGGGCCGTGCAGAGAGCCACGATGTTTCCCAGCTCTTGTTTCCAGAGCTTCTGTTTCACTGTCTCAAACGATTAGTAAAACTATGGATAAAAAGCAGTGCAAGACCTGTAGGGGCATACGCTGGTTGATAGTGAAGGGCTATAGAAAGCGCAAATATGACACCTACTTAACTAGCAGGTTTCCAGAATTTCTGAGGCACAGGTTACAAATGGAAGTGTTACGAGAGCCGGCGTCCTTCAGAGCTGCTCTTGGACCGAGCATGAGCCAACACAGTGCTTTCAGCCATGAAAAACTAGTACACCTACAAGAAATGGATTAACAAGGCATGCCATGTGCATTCATCTGTCTGAATAAACTCATCTGAAATTTGGGGAGGAAAGTAATCAATAATTCCACGGTTTTATACATCTCAGTATCCTACCAACGCCAGGTTCCCCATGGAGCGAGCCAGCCCACCCCACCTGACAAATACTGGTACATGGTGGTCTACAGCAGCAGTGAGAGCACTTCCCAAAAGAAATGAAGTTGCAATGAATCACTATGATGAAGAGCCTGGAGCAACAGCTCATCCTGTGAAGGACAGTTTTAAAAATGTTTTTCTTTTCCGTCAATGAAATATTGTCCCGTCAGAAAGCGCTGATGAATGAGTTATGCTGGATATGACCCATCTCTGCAGCAAGATGAATCTGCCTTTTCCCAGTGAACACAACATGAGGCTTATCGAGCCGACCCATCAACCAGGGCCCTTCGGAAGCACTTTGATCCAGACGGGCAGGCAGAGCAGCCTCTGGCCGGCACGGCTTCAGAAGAGCCGAGCCACCGTCTCCCTGTGCAGTGTCCTGCGAGCGTCATCAGCACCATCAGGTGCAACAAAAATTTGCTCGTGTAAGAAAAAACATCGGGAGCTTGGGGCTGTAAAACAAAGCAAGGGGCTGTAAGCCTGTTTCTAAATGAGCTGATCATTACAAAATCAGAATCATGTTTTCCAAGGGCATGACAGGGTTTCGCAATGGGACTCAGGTCAGATCTGCGTTCCTCATCTTACGCAGAGCTGATACCTGGTTACCAGGGACCTATTCAGAACATATATGCCATTGTCATACATTTCATGAGTAAAGCGGATTTTGGAGCATAGATCAAAACAGGAAAAACATGATGCTTTTAAAGACTGGGGCATGTTTCATACAAATCCGGTGCCATTAAGCTCACAGCAAGAAAAACAGGATGCAACGTAGTCTGCTCATGTTGCAAAGACGGTTGCACTTTTGGAGAACCTTTTCTATCTAATTTGAGCTAGACTGGATTCTGTCAATCTATAATAGAGTGGGGCAATTATTCTCATGTCTCTGAGAAGCTAAAGTTTAGAAAGAAATCTCTGGAGATTGCTAGGAAATGGGAAAGGATGGGGCCCATGACTGTCTCAGGACAGCAATATTGGACAAGCCCTTGACTATAAAACCTGCACCCTATCTAACTCTGTGATTAACAGTCAGTCGCCACTGACTTTAGGTACAATTTCACAGCGCAAGGTCCTTTTCTGTTTCTTTTGTAGCTTAGCAAGATATTAACATTTCATTAATGTTAATCTGCATTTCACCACAAATTTTTAATATTCAACCACTTCTCATGACAGTCCATACTCTGTTGTTTCTGGGTGTCCTGGCCAGGATCCTTGAGCTGAGAAGCAATCACTGTTTCCCATGTCTGGAAAGATGGAAGTTTGGAGAACTTGGCAGCCTTCACACTGCAGCTTCGGCAGAGAAGAAGGAGCTGAGATTCCCCTGCCCACCCTCCGTGCTCCTGCCCCACCACCATCCCCACGGCTTCTGTCCAGCGCATCCTAACGGCACAGTGGCATCCACAGTGGCATCCCTAAAATTCACTGGATGGGGCAGAAAATATCCAGCCTGTCTTTACTAGTGAAGCAGCAAAATTTTTAGATGCATTTCAAAATTACCATTTTGTCCTTTTTCAGAGACTTAGTCCAGAAAGAATCTGATTTACAGTAGTAGCTAATTGCACCTCCGTAATAACCACATTTTAAAAAAAAACATTTTTTGTTTCAGTTACTAGCAAAGATTTAAGGGATTTGGATGCAAATTTGGACTCTTAAAGGTTTAGGATTACTAGGGATTTTTAAAGGTACTATGTGAGTGAGCTGCTTTTGTAGCAATACTGACAAGAAGCTAGTATCAAAGGTAATTACAAATAACTTCACATTTTGCTGCTAGAAAGAGCCTGCCTGATACATTTTTGCCAGCAGCTGATGGCAAATTTCTTCCTTATGAAGACAGGCTTGGGACCTCAAGCATCCTGCACCAAAGGAGCTCACCTGGCCGGGTGAGCAAGGCTGAACGCTCCGGCCCGGCTGCCTCGCTGCTGCAAGGGAAGCCGTGCCCACACCGAGGGGAGCTGGGAATACGGGTGTTGGCAAGGGCAGAGATGCTCGCGACGTCCCTGTGATTAATGCAAGCCACGCTTGCAAAAACACATGGCAAACCCTGACCTGCGTTAATCACATTAAGAAGGGGAATTATTTTGCCTGTCACCATGATTAGGCTATGTCAGAAGGAAACTTTTTCCACGTTTGCAATTATTAATATTTGCTGACACACTTTAGAGCATTATTTAAATCAAACTTCTTTTCACTACGAATAAGGCCCTCTCTGGCTCTTTTCACCCAATTGTCTGTATCATGCTGACAAGGGCGCTTTTGTCCCACCCGTCGTTGTGGGGTTTGGGGATTTTTTTGCTAGTTATGGAATTTTTATGGGTTTTTTTGATGAAACTGAATTCTGAGCCCTTCTAGTCTCTGAACTGTTTCACTCTGCCGTACAAACAGGAGGTAACAATGGCATGCAAGGGATCTTTCACAGCATCTGTGTTTCCCCTGCCTTCTTGGGGGAGCTCATGGCTGGCCAGAAAACAAAAATCACACCAAAAAAATCACACATGATCAGGTTCCATGCAGAAATGGCAAAGAGATTTTTCTGGAAAGAAAAAAAAAAAGACACAGCAGGGAGAGCTTAGACAAGCCAGTGAGGTTTAAGATATGCAGCATCAGCAGGAGTTTGGATCTGGGTCTGCTGCATTTCAGTCCTCAGCTCCCTCCCTCCCTCTCTCTGAGCCCACCAAAATCAAAGTAAAAGATTTTATCTAAAGGGATGTCCTTCTGCAGGGATCTTCATCTTCAGCCAATCTACATTTTGTGACGGAAAAATGTTTCATACACCAAACCTTCCGTTACTTGTGATACTTCCAGGAAACAGAAGTTTTTAAATCCCAGACTATTGTGAATCAAGCTGGAGATTTTTCTTCCAAAGAAGATTTTCTTTAATTATTTTTTTGAATTTCAGCACTGATCCATTAACTTGTCAGGGATAATGGAGAGCATGTTGCTTCTTGTGTTACAGTGCTAATGTATAGCATTCGTCAGATTTGATAATTTTCTGTTTACAGGAAGCCAACGTTTACCAGTCATTAGTCTTTATCCTTTTCATCCTTTTGCAGCAAGGAGTGATCTGTATTTTCTCCAGTGGACTCATTGAGATTTGTAAGCCATATAGCCTTGAATCTGATATTATTCACAATGGGAACACTCTCTCAAATTAACTTACTGGAGAAAAATGTAAATCAATTATGTTTACAGCTCTCAACAAACAGAATTAAAATGTTCCACCAGTCTGCTTCGAGTTCCTAATCATTTGTGTGATTAACTCAGTGTCTGGGATTTGCAAGAGAGCATGAGATGAATTGGTTTCTCTTCATTATCTGACATAGTTCAGTTATTCCGGAGGTGTCCTAGAAAAACAAGGCAAGCAAACACCCCCGCCCCCCGCCATCTAGAAATGCGTAACACCCACTGCCATTCCTCAGGACCACTGCACAGCATATACTCAAGTCGGAAGGTCACGCTCTTGAGAAGGCAGATGAAGCAAAATCAATGACAGGCCAAGAACAAACGTACGACCAGCCTGGCTCTGGTCAGCCTGCTCACGAAGGGGTGTGAGTGAAGGCAAGAGAATTCAGCGTATGATAGATAGAAAAGCAATTCTTGAAAATGACGAGCAACAGCTGAAAAGGTGAAGCTCAAAGCGCCACTCACCTCCCCGCTGCAACATTTTAATGCTGTCCTCTGCAGTACCCACCTCCCACCCAGTCCGCTTCGCTGGGACCAGTACAATAAGGAGGCTTTGATGATCCCCAGGGTCTGTCTGCTTTTGCAGTCCTGTTGAAAGACAGTCCCTAACCCATATGTGTGATTTGGTTCCCTGCTCTTAAGACTCCTTTGGGGCCGGGGAGGATCTGCCTCCCACCAACCCACAGGTCCTGCGGCCGAGCTGACAGCCATGGGGGTCGCACCCTGGCTCCCCACCCCTCTCCTGCGGGGAGCAGGGACGTCTTTGGGCATGTCTGAAAGACGCACTATGCATCTTTCAGACATGCCCAAAGAAATACCGGTCCTGGAGCTCTTTCCCTTTCTGTACAGTGATGTATCATCATTTTTAACACTATTACCACCTTTGTCTTCCCAGCACTCATGTGAAGCAGAAGCTGCCCCATCAGACAGGTGGGAGATTGACGCAGAGCCCAAAGCCTAAGCACATGAAGGCTCCCTCGGTAACTGGCTTCCACACAAGTGTATTATTTCAGGAGAATCCTGTGTGCCGATAGCTGTTCTCAGCAGCCTTCACCCACCTCCGAACTGCAACAGCCCAGATCCTTCACGACCTTACGTAAACCTCTGCTCAGTCTAGAGTTTGACAAAATACATACCTTACGCGCAGCATGTACCGATGCCTAAAATCCAACATTTACTGGCTTGATACACTGATAAAATATCACATTATTTATTTCAGCCTTATAATCAGAAAGTCAGAATTACAGTAAATGGAATCTTTTCTATCCTGTGTTTTAGAAGGTCCAATTATTTTATTATTCAATGTATGTACATGCAGATAAGTAATAATTATTCTGAGTATTATCCTGCATAATAGAGCCACTTAAAGCTCAGAGGTAATAGCGCAGAGACAGCTCATTATACCAATTTGTACAAAAATAACAGAATTATTTTTTTTCTTCTGAACAAACTTGGTCTGCTTTGATAATAGCAAGTTTCAATCACTTCTTTATTTGCTGAAAGATTAAACTATGTGCAGCCAGTAGAGTGATTATTATTTTAATGATGAATCACCATATGCTTTCATACGTGATTCAAAGAGGAATTAGCCATCTGAAGGATTTGAAGACGAATCCTTGTAAGGCTTCACTAAAATAAAGATCATCCTGAAATTATTGCACATCTGTTTATAAACAGCCTTCTTACAGGAAACATCACTTGTGAGTTCATGCTGCTAACAGCTGAGAAAGTCGGATGAGCGTGGAGAGGAGGAAACAGTGATGTTTTCCAGTATCTCAGAACCACGCAAGCTCGAGGTGCAGAAAACCAGTTCAGCCACGGAGCGTGTTTGGTTTCGCCAAGGCTGAACTTACTTACACCCCACAGCAGGACAACTGCAACGCAGCAAGTGGCTTTCTTGCAAAAAGAAGACTGCTTTATTCCCTGATAACCCCGTGCCGGGGAGACCCAGCAGGTTGAGATAAAACCTTGCTGGCAGCCCGGCACGCAGCGCTGCCGGTGAGGTACGGTGAGGGCTTGGTTTTTCCCAGCACTAGGAATTCCTCTTTCCCCCCAAAAAGAGGGATGGGTCGGGAGGCTCGGGGTGGGGGTAAGGGGTGCGGCTGCCCGCCAGCGCCCGGGTGAGGCCGGGAAGGAGCGGGACAGCCCGTCGGTCTCCGTTAACAAGAGGGGCTGTGTTTCCCAGCAGTGACCGCCCGGTCCCCCGCGGCCAAGTGCGATGCAGCTGCTGAGGGCCGGTTTCAGAGGGAAGGACCAGACACCTCCACTGGCACCGGGCAGGGAGGTCAAACCAGACGGGTGGCTGCACGTCCTCAGGGGAGGCTGCGCCAGCAGCAGACACGTGTTTCTGAATACCCGCGTCTGTCTATCTGTCTTCTGAATACCCGCGTCTGTCTATCTGTCTGTCTGTCTGTCCGTCTGCTCAAAGGTGTGACAGCGCTGTCTCGCATTTGGCCACCACCTTCTCCCCATTAGTTGCATTTAGGAGGGGCTCTGAATCATTTCCATTGCCGTTGCTGCTGTTCTCAAGTGAGTTGTTTATCGCTCTAAATGTGTACGATTATAACCATTGTTAATTTTGACTAATTGCTAAGGCAGTTGTTTCTTCTTTAATACCAGCTTGATTCGGAGAGGGAGTTTGTCATGGGATTCTGGTTGGAAGCAAAAGCTGCTATTAATGCTAGGCCAGCCGATGCCGGCTGCTGTGAGTTACTGGCAAACTGGAAAGCACTCGGGGGGCTCGCTGCTTCCGACCCAGGGGAGTGCTCGTTCAGCCCCTGCCGTACCACCAGCATGCCCCCCCCTGGGCCACGCAGGCAGGCGTGGGAGCAGGCAGGGCACCGCACCGGAGCCCCTGGGTGGAGACACCCCACCGCCTGCCCTCGCTGCAGCTGTCACCTCCCCGGGCTGGCAGGGGCCCTCGTGACACCAAGGCCATGCTCTGTTGAGGAGCAGGGTCCCGGGGGGGACTCAGGAGCTGTAGCCACCTCAGTGACACCCACAGGTCACGGTGCACAGCCTACAGCAGAAGGAAAGCCCGGTCAGTGCTACGAGCGGACGACCACCTCCATCCCACACCGTGTGCTGTGTTACCGGTACATAGAGCTTCCACCCGAACTCCCAAAACCAACCTCACCTGCCAGCCCCTTGCCTAAAATCCCCACTGAGAGATCCCTGCGGAGCTGGGCTCACCCGTGCCCGCCAGAGGATGGTTGGTTTCCAACCTGGATGATTAGATCAGAGACCAGCTAAACTTGTAATTTGTACAAGTGCCCGATTTATTTTCAGTTTGCATAGAAATATTTTTAAAAACCTCCAAACCCAGCAAATCCACCCATGGGAAGAGCTTGGTCTGCTTCCGACGGAGCGCTGAGGAGCACAAACACCCTTGGCTCCCGGGGTCAGTTTGGACTGGAGGATCACCAACCGCAGCAGCCCCGCAAGGTTCCCCGGGATAACTCCTTGAAAGGGAGGCAGCTCACCCCCCACCCCGCAGACCGACATGGGGGGTGGCTGGGGCTGCAGCTGGCGTCTCCCCCAAAGTCAGCTCTGCCCCAGAGCCGTGTCCTGGGAGGAGGGCACGGCCGGGCCGAGCGGCAAGGAGGGGAATGACCCACCGCCGCCTCCTTTTCTTGTGGGATGGGGGCTGCCAGGGCAGTGCCAGGAGCTTCTGGCAGGATGACTTATTTTCAGGGAAGGAGAATAAGGCACAAAGGAAGAACTAAAATAAAATCTCCATGGAGAAGGAAGACTTTCATTTCAAGCCTTTCTGTCTTGCATCCCTTGGAGTTCTGTCCTGCAGTGAAAAGAGAAAATCACTGCTATATTGAACACAATTTCATAGCTCACTTCTGCTTTTGATGAAAACTCATTTGTGGGGTTTTTTTTTCTGCACCAGCATTTATGCATGTGCTCAGGGAACGGGAAGGTTCCCTTTTACCAAATGAAATATTGTTCCTGCCTCTAGACAGACATTATGGATCCTTGCAATTTCCTTCCAGCAGAAGAGCCTGAGACTGTGAATTTATTTTTCTGCGGCTTTTGGATTTTTTCTACACCAGCTGCCCAAGGGTGAGCAATGCTGCTCCTCGGCCGCAATCTGTCGCTGCTTTGACTGGAAGCCCAGGTTCGTTCTCAGGCCAAGGCGCTGACCCGTCTCCATCACTGACACAAGCAGTAGGAGCCTGGCTCCGCGGGCGCGGGTGAGCTTTGCCACCTTCTCCCCTGTATCTGGGGTTTATTAGGGGAATGGTGCTTGCCCATGTCCTCGATTCCAGCTAGTCGATGACAGTGCCGGTTGCAAATCTTGTTTCTACAGCGCTGATGGGTCCCTTTTCCATAGTTTACAAAGGGCATTTTTATCCTCTGAATTGCCTGAGCCAGCAACACAATTCACTTGAATACAGTACCTCTACAAATATCTCATAGAAAGATGCCAAGAGCTATAAATTGTTTCATACAGCCACTCCCAAACACCACCAAACCATGGTGCACCAAAGGCCTTGCAAGGCCTGTGGTCCGAAGCCTAGATGGAAGAGCTGTCTGTCCCGTTTGCTGGCAAGGGGAAGAAAACTCACTTAAGACCTTGCTCGGACAAGGCATTCACCAGCACGCCACCCCAAGGCTCTGTGGCAGCTCTGAATTTTCATGGCATGCAACCTGGGCAGAATGTCACGGGAAGAGCAGGAAAAAAACTTCGTATTTAGGACAGAGGCCGAGTCTAGCGATGAGCCCCGTTGCTGGGGCTGGGGAAGCCTTCTCCTGCGTGCTGAAGGAGGCTGACCAGGGACGGCACGGGGCAGGGGAGCAGTGCGTGCTGCAGGACGCCCAGAGAGCAGCTGTACCAAGTGCCGCTTAACACCCTCCGAAGTCGCCTGCGTCTGTTTATCCCCACCCCTTGCCATGCTCTCCGGGGGTGATCTCTGTGCCTTTCCCTTCTCCCCCTTGCTGAGCAGATGTGCTTTTTATGCAGCAGATGTTGGTACTTGCTCTAAGTAACGTCTTTCCATTGGCACAGGGAGTGAGAATCGTTTCTAAAACAAATAAAATAACCAGCCTGTTTGGGGGCTTATTGCCAATGTTCATTAAAAAGTTAATTTTCTATTTAAGATGTGGCATTTTAAGGCCATTCTCTTTAAAAAGTTGGTGTTACAGGCCTTATGCAGTGCCCTGAGCCCGAAAAAAAAACAACCTGGAAGTGCTTTCATCTCCGATCTGTAAATGCCTGAGGAGAGGCAGCAGTAATAGCGTGTTGGGTGCCAAATTGGTGGACAAACAGTTCACAGGAAACCGACTTCTGAGCAGCCTGCCCACAGCAGAGAGTTTCTGTAATTTCCAGAAGGGCTCACTTGCAGTCCAGGACAGACAGACGGTACAAAGTTTCCTTTCTAATCCCCTCTGTGGCATGTCAAAAATAAGTAAGTCAGAAAAGCCACACAGATGCCTTGGAGCGACACAGGAGCTCAGTTGCACAGAGGAGACCTTTTGGGCAGAGCCCGGTGCAGTGGGTCTGAAGCTTCAGACATTGCAGTAAAATAACATCAATTTTAATAATCTTAACCAGGTTTGCAAACCTTAAGCAGGGTGGCTTACCTGCAAGGGGGAAGAGCTAAGGACTGTCTTTTTTCCAAGTCGGTCTTTCTGGTTTTGCAGCTGAAAAGTAAACAGTTCTAGTAAAGAAATGTCACCTTGGGACTGGAAAAACCATAGTCAGAACAAACGCAGTTGGGACTGGATTTGGTTTGATGCAGTTTTCAGTTTCTTCCAGTTTTTTCCCCCCGAGTGAAAGGTAAAGGCTAGCTCTGGACACACCACCACAGTCAGGAGATGCTTTGTTGGTGTGGCACACGGGGAAGAAGTGAACCCTTTGCAGTCCAAACCTCAGCCCCCTGAGGGCAATAGGCAAATGCCTGCAGGGTAACATTAGGATTTCCCTCAGTGGCCAAAAGTGCCCTTCCCTGCCATGTGGAGGATGGAGGTGGCTGTCCTGAGCCCCCTGAAGCTGGTCACAGTGCCCAGGGAGGTGCCGGGAGTGGGCACCGCAGGGAACGGCCCTGGGGATGGGTCCCCCTTTCCCGTATGGGGATGCTCCCCAGCTCCCACCAGCACAAGCACTCCTTTGGGCTCTGGAGGATGCTGCAAGGGTGTGACATCCAGTGATACCTGATTTAGAAAGAAGCCAAATGAAAGCCAGAGCATGTGGTTTAGCTTTTAATCACGGCTACAAACTGTGCCTCGCGTTCCCGAAACAACCGTGCTACAGCAATATGCTGTTAAGCATCACAGCTATTGGAAAATAGCAATCGACTCCCACAGGTAGCCCTGATATTTCATGTTTACAGCTCTCTGCCGCTCCCTTTAGGCAGGGAACAAAGTTTTGTTCCTACAAATGACTACACTGTAACTGATTACATAGTGATCCATTTGTTTTAATAGACGGGGTTAGTGGTAATGATGAGACCCAGAAGTGATTATAGATCAGACGTAAGGTTCATGTGACACATGCAAAGAGCGGCACCGACATCTCGCTACATACATTATGTTCAGGAGTAAGCAATAACATTATTCATTTTCTAAGCCTTTTTTTTTTTTTCCTGGAGTATAGCCCAGGCATTTTCAGACTTCTAAAGTCTTAGTTACTTATAGGAACTTTTTTATAGTGGTCTTAAGAACCCTTGCCATCAGTTTTTGTAATTATTCCTGAACTTGAAAAGAAAGAGCTACAGTTTTTAAGTCATCAAGTAGTTCTTACGGTAATACAGAGCTGAATTAAGCAGAGTGAAGTACAAAGAACAGCAAAGCTGACCATCTGGGATTCCCATATCAGAGGGTAATTTCAACTTCATAGAATTAAACAAAACCACCACCACCACCACCCCAGCTTGAGAGGAGTAACCAAGAAAACAAGCTGGGTCAAGATGAAGTTACTTGTCTGGAAACTCATGCCACAGCTTAACTATCACAATTCACGGAAAGCTGGCAAAGCAGGTTTCGTCCTGCAGAGTTTGAGATTTGCTCTCAGAAGCCCCTTTGACCCCCTGGTCACCTGTTAGCTACAAAGATTTCTCGCAGGTAGGAGCAGAAGAGGCAGCAGCTCCAGCCCGCGCACGACCTGCTCTGCCTGGATCGCACCATACTTCACAGTGACAGGCAAGAACAACCGACTCCAAGGTAGTATCAATTTCTTAACTTGTACTTGGCATTTGAAGACACTGTGGGGTTTGAAGGACCTCCTGCACATCTCCCACATCCCCCTTCCAGTTCTCTAGATGTTTTCTCAGGAGCTGCTTTACTCTCCCTTTGAGATTGATATTTACATGGACTTTTAGAGCTCATCCAGTTTTTGAGATGGGGGAAATTATATTTTGGCCTATAAACTTGCTGAATATTGGTTTCAAAATAACTATCCACATCATAGGATGTCAATAACATCTAAATAGGTTTTACAGGATTGCCTCTAACTCCAAGTATCCCCTTGGCATTCCAGGTCAATATATCTTGCTTGCTTTGTCTCACTGCATAGGTTTTAGTGAGCTTTTATTGTGATATCTAGTAAAATCCCTACCACAGTTCGGGATTAGCAATCAAACTAGTAAATTCCTGTAACACATGCCCTGGCATTTCACTGCTGGTTTTGTTTTTTTGATTCTGAAAGCCATTAGCCAGTCTTTAAATCACTGCCAGTCAGCACAGAAGTCCACACACCCTCAGCCTGGCTGCTTTTAATGCATGGAGGCTATAGAAGATGTTTAGGAATAGCCAGGAGGGCACCTCTTGCTTTGGGAGCCCGCTGTGGCTTTGCAGAGCTGATGTGAACAGAGAAGAAGAGGAGAAAATGGAGAAGGTAATTCCATCTGCTTTACTTGTCCTGGAGCATCTGCCCTCGGTGGGCTGCTGTTTCTGGACTAACACATCACTTTTGGAAAGCACAGGGCTTCAGTTATGTCCTGAATCATGACAACCAGATGTTGGCTGCTGATGCATCTGAACGGTTAGGGATGGGGCCGTGCAGCCACCTTCTTTTCTCCTTCAGCACAGGACTTCAATGCTCATGAACCAAAAGGGATATTTCTCCATGATGCTCTGAAACCTGCTTGGCCACTGTGTCAGGGATGCCTTGTGCCTCCGCTCCAGGGCTTAAATCCTGTGACATCAAAATAGCTTTAGTCTGGCAGAGTCTCACTTTTTGGTGTGGATACGGTATTTTTTTGAAAGGGCAATCTATTATGCTTAAGATGCGTCATTTTCTGAAGTTTTACAGCTGCTTTCAAAACTACGCCTAAGCAAATACTGCAATAATCTATGTATTGTAGCAGTGTGATCAGACACACTTCATACTTTGATCTGCAATACAGCAGGGTACAGACTTCATGCAGTGTTATCATACCCATACTGATCACGTGCCGTCAAGGAACAGGTACGTGTTTGCACCTCACTACACTGCCACGCAGTTCCTGCAGCAGATTTTGCCTCAGGTAGTGGACTAGCAAAGGCAGACCTCATCCACAGCCATTTCGGAGAAGGTAAAGTCCCGGAATTCATATCCCTCTTGTCCAAAGACACGGATTATAGAGAAAATGTGGGTAGGTCTTATTCTTCAGAAGTGTCATGCTGTTCTCCGAGCATCTGATGGTGACCAGAGTGCATGAGCTGAGGGGCTGGAGCAGTGGCTCTGGATGAGGAACACCGGATCCGCCAACGGACCTGCAATAGGTGGTCACTCTTGTGTCCACCATGGCCCTAGTTCCTTCTCTGCAAGAGCAACTGTCTTACCACAAAGACCTGTTTTTTCCTTTTCCTGTCATTGTTTTCCTTTGCGATACTGCTGAGAGGTCACTCAAATTGTAATCTCATGTACGAGAGGTTTTGTCAGTTATTTTTTTGTGGTGGTGGTTTTTTTTTTGGCATAACATCAAGGAGATGGGAAACAGAACAAGTCATCACTACATGAACTCCAGCCTCCATAGCAACAAAGAAAAGTGTTTTCCTTCCTCAGTTTTACAGTTTCAAGCTTATAGTCTCACCTGAGGCCTGGCGGGAGGTTAAAACGTTTCCTAACTCACTTGCTCACTGCATAGTTTTAAAAGCAGGCTACTGGGGTGAGTAGCACGGGCCAAGTGAGACCCAAGAAGCTTTCCTGAGCTCCAGGATGTGTGACAGGGGCTTGGGAAGGGCAGGTGGGCAATAGCATTTTCACCTTTGTAGGACTTGTATGCAGTAAAGCACGGTCCTGTGGCACAAATCACCTTGGGCAAAGACAGTGACGGAGAAGAGAAAACGTAACATTATACACTGCCATTCTTCCTCAGACTGACCGTCCCACCACAGTGGGATCAGGAAGGCAACACTGTACTAACAGTGTTAGTTCTTCCTAAACCTTTGTATTGGGTTTAGTGGTAAGGTTTTGGTAGCGGGGGGGGGACGACAGGGGTGGCTTCTGTGAGAAGCTGCTGGAAGCTTCCCCTGTGTCTGATACAGCCAACGCCAGCTGGCCCGAAGACAGACCTGCTGCTGGCCAAGGCTGAGCCCATCAGCCACGGCGGTAGCGTCTGTGGGATAACGTATTTAGCAAGGGGAAAAAAAGTTGCTGGGGCTCAGAAGCCGCAGCCGGAGAGGAGTGAGAACACGTGAGAGAAACAACCCCGCAGACCCCCAGGTCAGTACAGAAGGAGGGGGAGGAGGTGCTCCAGGCGCCGGAGCAGAGATTCCCCTGCGGC
>JAVKLA010000073.1:17139311-17156802 GCA_034782735.1 Sagittarius serpentarius
GTATTCTGGCTTGACTGGTAATAAATTAAGTTCATTTTTCCCCAAATCGAGTCTGTTTTGCCTGTGAGAGTCATTGGTTAAGTGATCTCTCCCTGTCCTTATCTCGACCCACAAGTCTTTCGTTATATTCTCCCCCTCCTGTTCAGTCAAGGAGGGGGAGTGAGAGAGCGGCTTTGGTGGGTACCTGGCGTCCAGCCAGGGTCAACCCACCACAGCTGCCATTGGGAATGAATGAAAAAAGTTGTCGGATTTACTAGAAAAGGGACTGTGGATGTAAAGATGTTTATTCCCACCTCCAACTCACTTTAGGTCTCATTATAAGCTTAAATTTTTCATATCAAACAGCAATTTTTCATTATTAATTAATTATTAATTATCAATTAATTAGGTACACACATGAGCAGACAGATGCAAAATAAGTATTCTAACTAGTTTCACTGAACTAACAAGTTTCATTAACTGCGTTGATAAAAATAACTGTGCTCTAAATTGCCATACTCTAAATTTGAAGCAGCTTGGATATTGACTCAAAGTAGGCACACAGGTGTACTAGCAATCAAGGAGTGGAACCAAACTCTGTTGTCAACACCCAAACATCGCTTTTGGTATTAAAACGGAGTAGATCTACTGATGCAAATTACTGGTTACTGTAGCTCTGATGGAAGTGCAACAGAATACATCCTCATGCTCTGAACTCTGGAGTTGGATTAGATTTTTACGGACTTGGAAGTTTAAAAAGAAAAAAGCTTTAGGTATGTGTGAATGGCAGTATCGGAGACAATCTTCAAGCTTCCCACATGCACACCCCATCCACTTCCCACTTTGGTGCTGGGGCAAGACTCAGGTATGTACAGGCCAGAAGGGAGCTGCCGTTCTCTCCAACCATGCCCTTGAAGCGCCAACAACCAGGACTTGTGAACCTCAGCCCTGCAGTCTGGGTGTCATCGCTGCCCTTCGATCCTGTTTGGATTAGGCCCTTGAGGCTCAAGGATGTTCCTACAGCACAAGCAACGGAGGCTGGGGCTGCCAGAGGAAGATGTAGCAAAGCAACCGCAAGTGTTCCTTACACAGGAGCCTTGCAACTGAACTTTTAATAGAAATGAGCAACCTGCAACCTAAACTCCTAGCAAAGGATTGGGAAGAGGGAAAAGGGAGAGAGAAGCAGGCCGCTCCCCAAATTGCCCCCCGTTAGGATCCAGGAGCGTCGCTTTGGCAAACAGCATGTTGCTACAACTTGAGACAGATGGCAATGTGCTTACTTGTCAAAGCTGTTATCCCCCCAAGAGGAAAGAAATTACGTTGTCTTGAACACACTGTGGGTAACAGACAGGGAAAGGTCCAGAAATAGAACAAAACTAATAATATAAAACTAGGTTTGGAATATGAAATGAAAGCTGTCTTTTGCACAGAAAGGGGTGTGTTTTTTCTTAACAGATAAAAAAACAGAACTTTCTTTTGGCCCCAATAGTATGAGTATTACAATAGGCATGCATTGTCCTGATGAAGATTTAACCTATTACAAATACATTACTAAGGTTTGTCATAGTGTATTATCAACAAGATAATTTCTGCGATTGAGGAGTTTACAAATTCTGGTCTATATAAAATATTGAATAATATGGGCTACTGAGCTTCTAAAGCGCCTTTGAATTCTAACTATGGCACAACCAACTCATGAACAGTTTTTAAAAATTTTAGATACTAACAATAATCTAAGTCTAGCTTTGAAAAGAATGCAGAATTTTCTTTTTCATAAGCCAGTGGTTCCTTCAAGGTCAATTTAATAATGAACTGCATTTTCTATTTTAAAGCACATTTCACAATAAAGCTCAAGAAGAAAACCAACTTTCAATTTCAACAGCAGTATTTTTTTCTAATACTGCTCATTTCTTTCCATTGAAACAAACCCACTCTAGTACCATACCTTTCTTCTTTGTCTACTGAATTCACACCAGAAAACAAATGCTAATTGCATCTTTTCTATTAAGGTAGAGGGTGATATACAAACAGAAAGATGCTTTGCCCTATGGGTGCCAAGATAAAAAAAACCAAAACAACTTTCACTGAATTCTTTAAGTCTCCACCCTCCATTAGGAGAAAAAAAAATACTGCAATTAACATGAAATTTAACATTTTAACATTTATTTGTGCATAGAAAGCCAAATAGCCAGAGACATCCATTTCAGACAAGTTATGGTATCAGCAGCACCCATTATTCCACAGAAATCACATTCAAGTCCAACCGGAAAAGGAAGTTTCAAAATGCTTCCGTACGCATTAAAACAATTTTTAAAACCTTTTAGGTTTTGTGTTCTGAGTCTTTAGAAATGGTGATTTTTTTATTAGGTTTGGTAGCCTCGTCCATCAGTTCCTTCAGCTGCCCAATCTGTTCATCACGGAAGTCATTAAGTTTTTCTTCTGTGAGCTGGATTCCGTATACAGTCTTTTCTCTCAAGTTTTGTTTGTCCTCATTAATTTGTTGCTGTATCAGTGCTGCATAGTTCTAGTGAGGAAGGAATATAAAGGTCACAAAAATGACAAATGCAGGATTCAGGCAAACTTTTTTAAATACCATTTTACCGTAATAACAGACTCTTACTCAATCTTCTACAACAGTCTACTAACCAACACCAAATGACAAAAAAAATACACTTTTTGTAAGAAAGAAAAGTTATTAATTTCTAGTATCTATGGTCAATTTTATGTAGCTAGTTTAAAATGCATATGATGTAGGTACAGATTAATTTAATTCTGATACTGAAAACAAAACAAAAATTAATTATAGATCAAGTCTATTTACATAGTTACAACTATTAAAATATGTTGTCTATCTAGCAGGATATCAATAAAATTCACTTTGTAAACTGATACAAGTATTATTCTCAAAGAAATGTATTAGAAAAAGCAATCTATACTTAGACAAATGGCCTAACCACTCTCTGCATTTCTGGGAACTGATAAGGTCATTTGCACACAGCCCTGGACTGTTCCAAAGGCGGTAGGAATTCAGCAACTGTGACACTTCTGTCATTCTGCCAGTTTTGGAAGAAATCAGTTCGCAAAATTAAAAGTTAGGGAAAATAAGAAGGGGCTTCAAGGACAGATACCTCCATACTGCGTGCTCATTCCCCAAAGGAAAAAAAGGATAACCCCTCTCTGCACTGTTTTGAACATAAGTTTGTTCAGACCTACTTTCAATCCTGTTGTAACAGAAAGCATTTAGACCATGTTTACTTAAGGAGCAGCATTTATGTCAGTGGATACACAAAATGGTCAGTATGTGTTACATCAATACCTGGCTGAGGACCATTATAAAAGCAAAACTTTCTCAAGGGCAGAAATGGAAGTGGCCAACAGGTCACACCAGTAATGCAGGCATAATTGGAAAATTGCTTTCTCACCGCTTTGGAGCAATCTTTGACCATTATGACTTTTCAAAATTACAACACTCAAGGTTTTGCAAGGACAGCGGTTCTGCAAATTTAATTCGGCTAGCAGTGCGACCACTGACACCGCTGCGTTCAAAGCCCATCAGCACGAATCCTGTGCACCCCTCGGCTCCCTCTGCCCAGCACCAGCCCCACCGCAGCAGCTCCCAAAGAAGCTGTAGTGAGTGAATTTGTCAAAAGCCTCACAGCATATGTACTTACTGAAGTCAGTGAACCTACTTGGATGTTTAAAAGTTAAGCATACGTTTAAATATGGGGTTGGAATGGAGCCTAAGCTTTCATTCTTAAGAGGAACTTAAAAACAAACTCCACAATTAAGAAATTAATTTCAATAGTTAATTTTTATTGGAAAAAATACAGGCTTCTCTCCTACTTTAGTAAGGTATCCCTTAAAGCACCCTCAAAGTTTCAAGCACAACTCCGAGTATAGTATAAGAAACTGAACTAAAAAAAATTATATTCTGAATAAATAATGATAACTGTGCTACATGGTAACTTCTTTTTTTTAAATAAAGGATCAAATATTGAGAGTATGAAAAAGCACAGGATTATACCAATGAGATATAAGCACTATTTTAATTTCCAATTTTCAGCTAAAAGAAGCCTTATTATTGCATACTGAATTGTTAATCCAATTACCAGCAAAGTTAGTAAAGCCACTACTTCAGCTGTATGTCTAATAATTCCAGAGAAGTGGGTGAGAAGGAAGAATGTTATTCATAAGCATGTGATAAATTTCAAAATGACAACATTTACTAACATAAATACACTAAATTGTTTATGGACCATGTCAAGCCTCACTCAAGTCATCAGGATCTTACCAGTCCTTTACCAGTCTTTACCAGTAAAGCTTAATTCATAGCTATTTACAGAAAATAGATAGATAAAATAAACCTGGGCAAGCAAAAGTAAATTTTTATTAATACAGACTCTGAACTGATTCCTCATTTCTAATAGAGAGATCTGTAGTGGTAGCACGTTGTGTTAAAGTTACCTAATAAGAAAAATAACAATCACCTCTCACCTTTTTACATTAAATTTGCATGCAGGAACAGTGACACTACAGTTAATCCTTGCAGTAATCCTACACCTCAGTGGTATTACCTCATGGTAAAGTTGGTCCAAGGTTTAGAAGGAACTAAATACAGGGTTTTTTCCCTGATGACTGAACAATCAAACAGTAACAAGGTAAAAAATGATAATGGGTTTAAAAGCCTTCAACTTTGTGATTTACAGAATTTATTATCAAGGCAGATGGACAAATATGATTTCCGAAGCTGTCAGCAGACCAGTAACACACCGACATGTTTCACATCAACTATTCCACCTCATTCTATCTGCAAATTTCTGCACAGAACAATCCAGTCAGTATTGATTCTGGACTCCAAAAAAAGAAACTCTCATTATACCGAACAACATTCACATCTTATAATTCAGAAACAATACTGAAAGCAAGCAATATGAAACTCTCCACATCTTATCAAGAGACCTGACTAAATGTACAAACCCTGAGAACCCCTCCACGCGATGTCCCGTCAGTCCAGGTTCCACAGTGGGAGAAAAGTCCTCCCCACTGCCAGTGATCAACCACCTGGGAGCAGCCTGGGGCTACTGCTGCAGGCAGGCGCTGTGCTACCTAGAAATAACTGAAGTCCATTTAAAGACCAGTTACAATTTTACAAACTTTGTTGACTGGGAGATCACCTTTTCCAAAAGCATGAAATTAATTACTGGTAAAGAGTCTGCAATATCATTTATTTTTAATCTAACATCAAAGCATCACATTTCACAAAGCATCAGCGTTAAAGAATCCAGATCTCAGAAGCGATGTCCTCGACAAAGCCACAACGCCCGCTCTGACAGATGCCCTGCATCCAGACACACAGCGATGGGCAGTATTTCCCCATTCCTTGACGCCAGGTGTTCTGCTTCGCAGCACTCCAACGTGCTCCCATCTGGACATGTCACCGCTGGCTCTTTTCCCCCACTCATTTTCTAGCTGAACAAATGTTTTGTACATGCCAGAAAGCCTCAACAGTGTGGTTTCACATCGATTTGTAATGTGAACAAAAATTCAAAATTGGACCCTTGAAACATGCTGGGTTTTGGTTGGCTCATGACAGAAAATTTAACTTTCTCACCTCATTTTACCAAAAGGCAGTGATGCACCGAAGAAAGTATGTTTCATCCTTTACAAAAGCACTGGAAAAAGATCAACTACATGGCTTATCTTACCTTCTCTGCCTGTGATGCTGTATGAGGAATGAACAAAGCTTGGGATATTTAAGTGCTTAACAAATTACTGCTCCCTTAGAAATTTGTACTGTTATTATGTGATCAGTGATTTGTGGAAAGGTACTACATAATTTGCTGGTAGATTGTTCTGTAATTTAAGATTCAGCATCTATACAGAAAATGCACTATTTTGCTAACTGCAGATGAGCTTTATTATGTTGAACTCCAAAGTTCAGTAATAGGTTTAAAAGCGTAATAAAAAAAAAAAAACAACCCCACAAGCTAACATTTGTTCTTTCAATATACCTTTGGTCACAAAATATGATGATTACAGTCCCTCTCAGGCAATAAGGAGAAGCAGCATGTTTGTGTGCTCTGGTTTTCATTAGAACTTAATGGATAGAGAATTTAACTATTTTCTAGTGTCATCTTCCCTACCAGCAGAACTGAAACAAACCCTTGCTTAGCTTTCCCAAACAAGGAAAATTACTGTGCTTCTGCTTTTCGTTTTATTTTACATATAACTAACTACATCCTCCAAATATAACAAAACTCCTTTGTCAATCATGACACAAATCCCTGGCAGATTTTTCAAGGGCATCTGTTGTGGTTTAACCCCAGCCGGTAATTAAGCACCACCCGCTCGCTCGCTCACTTCCCCCTGCTCCTAATGGGACGGGGGAGAGAACTGAGGGGGGAGGAGGGAGTAAAACTCATGGGCTGAGATAAAGACAGTTTAATAAAACAGAAAAAGAAGGAATAAGAATAATAATAAATAACAGTTATAACATAATATATACAAAACAAGTGACGCACAATGCAATTGCTCACCACCCGCTGACCGATGCTCAGCCAATCCCCAAGCCGCAGTGTCCCATTGCCAGCTCCCCCCAGTTTATATACTGGGCATGACATCATATAGTATGGAATACCCCTTTGGCTCATATGGGTCAGCTGTCCTGGCCGTGTCCCCTCCCAGCTCCTTGTGCACCCCCAGCCTTCGCTGGCAGGCAGCATGAGAAGCTGAAGTCCTTGACTGAATATAAACACTGCTTAGCAACAACTAAAAAACATTGGGGTGTGTTATCAACATTCTTCTCATCCTAAATCCAAAACACAGTGCTGTACCAGCTACTAGGAAGAAAATTAACTTTATTCCAGCCGAAATTCCAGGACAGCATCTTATTCCAATTACGGTTTGCACTCTGCTCACAGGACCGGAGACAGGAGACACAAAAAGGAAGACAAGTAAACCTGCACCCTCACAGAGCCAGGCTCAGGGTACACAAGGACAGCAGAGGCACACAGGTGCTCTCCTCCCTTGCACGGACGGTCAAGTGCGGCAGGTCAGTAAGGGACCACCTCTGCACCTTCGGTTTTTTCAGGTTGGCTGGTTGTTTCTTTGCAAGTAGCTCTTACCGCAATGATCCTCTGCCTGCACCAGCTGTACGCTTCTGGGCACCTACGTGAAAAAAACAAAAATCAAACCACCACCTGAATGGTAAAAGCTTTTGCCCCTTGTATATGACTGCCACCAGAAACAAACAGGATCAGAATCAAATCCAAGTAAAGACAACCTCTCCTGGACATTTACCATCAAAAGACAGCTGATTTATCCAGTATTCAATCCCATAATAAAAATCCCATGCTGGCTGGCCGAATCACAGACACCCTCAGAGCCCCGCTCCTCCCAGCATCCATCCCAGTCTTAAAGGAGGGTAAGTCTGAGGTGCAGACTGGCCAGGTCCCTGCATTGCCAACAGTACGTGCAACCGCAGAGGCGGCCCAAAACTCTCCGTATCACCAATGCAGGGAGGCAGATGCCTCACCTGAATGCTCTGATGCACTCCTTAGAGATACTGGTTCTGCCCACGGATCACATTGGCGTCTATGGCATGCATGCTGAATCCAGCCATTAGGCTCTCTTAAAATCCTATGACATGATTAAACACTTGAACCTCCAAGTGATTTCTACAAAAACACAGAAGGTGAGTATTAGCTGTAATCAATAACCACAGGGGTTTTTATTTAAATTCACTAACTGGAGCAAATACACAGTTTCCTCTGCTCTCTGATTCATAAGCGTTCACAGAATGCACAAATTCATCAAAAGGGCAAGGGGATGGATGACATTTGAGATTTTAAAATGCCACACATTACAGAAAGGGTGTCAGCCTTGTTGTCTGCAAAGTTGAGAAAGGATTAAATACAAAAATAAAAGCAAAAACCACACAACCAAAAGCCCCACTCCCTGACTGCCAGAAGTAAGGACTCCTACCAGGTCCGGTGCATGCTGATAGACATTATATCATAAGCAAATACAAAATGCTGATAGACATTCATGAATTAATTGTAAAATTAAATGGGTAAAATTTGTAAAATTTTCACTGGGAAGAATAGTAATCTTCATTTCTATTTTCTTTGACATCCTCCTCAACATGTATAACGCTACATTTTAGACATTTGCTCCAAAAATCTCTGTAAGATTAATTTAGATAGAAAAAGTCAGGACAGATATGTCTGTTCACAGTTACTACCTGTATGATTCACTTCCTTGCCAGATTTTTCTCTTTAAAAAAGGTCTAAAATCTCCCTTAAGCAGTTAAAGTATAAAGCCGATGTATTCATCCATTCCAAAAAGACTATCTCCACTTGCAGTCAAATTAACAATAACACATTATCATTATGACATAACATAAACATAAGATAACATAAACAACAACATGACTGGGGCCAGATCAGAAACTGTTAACTCTGAGACGTTAAATAAACAGGGCACAGTCAGGCACTGAAAAACCCTATCAAATTACTTTAAATTTATTTTTCTCAGAGTGACATCAAAAAACAAGCATGGTCTGACAGGCCACCCTCATCGCTCCCTGGAAGTTAAAATTGCAGCATTTCAAATTCTTCTGCTGCTACTAGAAGCAAAATCAAACACATGCTGCTAGGATGGTAGCATGAAGAAACAACTGTGAACGACCAGCACAGCAAGGAACAACCTGTTCTTATTATTGTGCAGAGATATGTTGAATGAATTATTTTATGCACATTCAGACAGAATTCTACAACTGATTTACTGTACTTTTACTACAAAATTGCGTTGTTTGTTAAACTAACTGAGTATTGGCAAAAGACAAAATCTTTACAGAATTGATTTTTAAATGGGAGATACACCTCATGAAATTCCAGAGCATCTTCATCTATTTTACCTGAAGCTGCAAGTATAGTTAGAAATGTAATAACAAACCCAGGAAAATTCTACTGCGCTTAAGCTCAGCTTAATACACAATTTCAGTGGATATTTTCATACACTCACTTGCATGCCAAGCCATAACAGTCTACACTTCACCCTATAAGACCACTTAAAATAGCCCATGAACATTTTAAAAATTGCATAAAACACGATTACTGTCAAATAAATTACCTAATCTGAATAAACAGCTATGTGAAGTCACACGTCCCGTAATGGGAACAATGTATTATCAGACAATTTCAAACCACCTTTGTTTCTGTAAAGGATACACCATGATCACTTAAAAAAAATGCTGATATACTATAAAGGGTGGTGAGCAAGCCTTCCTCCTGTTTTTGAAAACACCCATCAAATAGTATTTAAACAATATCAGGTAATGACATATGGCTGGCATTATCAGAGTTTCTTACGTAAAAAATTAAAATAGTAATTGCTGGGAAAGGGCAATGGAATGAAGACGGGAATTTTGCTCTGAGGTACCCAGCAGGGCAGAGGACCTCTGGGGAATAAAAATGTCCAGCTCCTACTGCAAGTCTTGACAAAAGATGAAAAAACAACTTCCTCTTCCGGCATTTAAATCACCTGAGCATCCATTACGTGTGTAACAGCAAACCAGAGGCAACTCTTAGCAAGAGGAACTTGCACGAACATTCAGCACTGGCTTAACACTGCTCCTGCCAAAAGCCTGAGGGATGTAGGGTGAGTGGCTACTGCTGAGTGGTTTTGCAAAAAAAAAAAAAAAAAAAAATTATTGACTGTAGTGTGAGCACAAGAGGGAAATCTCAAAGATTATTCTCTTTTTGAAAATGCTGTAGAACTTTACGTGTAACCCTGGAAAACATTCAAAAAGTATGAGGCCAAATGTTTCATCCACAGACACTCCAGCTCCGGTGCAGCAGACAACGCTCACATTCTGAGGCAACAGCAAGGCCTCTAAAACGGCATTGTGCTCAAGTTAAATAAAGCATTACAAACAAGCTGATTGTCATAAAAATATGGTTACGCTATAAATTTAACAGGCATATAGAAGAAAAAACTAGCGACAAGCTTATTTATGATAGAAACCAATGTTTTTCACGTTCTAGCACCTCATGTTTCTTTGTTCTAGCATCTCCTTCATTACCAATGTCACAGCGCAGAATCCGTCAACAAAATGTTTACTATCTACTAAAAGAGGCAGAGTTGTGCAAAGTAACACCAAGTTTTCTGGTTTCAAAACCAGGAAGATTTTCCCAGCACAGACACATTAAAGAAATCCTTGATATCTTCCATTAATAATAGAAGGATTCAGTTAAGCAGAAGTTAGAATGTAACATATTAAATATGTACGTTTTATTCAAAGGTTTACCATGTATAAAAACACGAACACTTAAAACAGACTGAGTAGCTTATATGACCAGTCATAAGAACACTAAATTGAAACTTTAAGCACATATAAGTAAAAATGAAAAAGTATATCAGAAAGTACTTTATTTGTATTAAAACTGAAACATTTCCTCACTCTCTTTTTTAAAAAACAAAAAAGCACTCTTTTCAGAAATTGAAGGAAAACACATTTTCATACGAATTTTTTAAAACATCAGATCATGTGAAACAACAAAAATAAAATTTTAAAGCATTTTTTTCTAATCCAGCAACAGTGCAAACTGCATTCCTCCCAGGACGAGATCCCTGTCCTTCCCCTGTGCATCACCATCTCTTGAGCAGGGCAGCTGAGGAATCCCCAAAGGAAGAAAAATCCCAGAGCGGGGCTAAACCATAGTTGGTAACTCACAGCCACTGTCCCTGCCCCTCTGCTAAGGCAGCCATTACAGTGACACTCCAGAAAGGGAAGGAAAAACAGGGACAGCAGATCAGCACACAGAGTTCATTTAATCACAAATGCAAAACACAAAAGGTACAAAAATGACATGGTTTGCCAGAGGCCAAACTGGTTCCTCAAGTACCCTTCAAGACCATGAGTGTGAAGAACCCATCTCACCACAGGGTACATCTCACCCCCAAAGAAAAACAATACAGGTGAAATAAAATCTTCCCTTTTCTAACAAATATACCCAATCGTAATTAATGAGGAGCTCTAAAAACAAGTTGTGCGAAGAGCTGCTTGGATAAGCTATTTTGTATTTCCCTCCGTTGGAACAATGGAAAGATTTGTAGAGGCCATTTCAAGCCAAGGGGATAGTTTAGCACTTGCAATGGGATGTAATTTAGTTGCGATGATCTAAATGTTACACGTTTAAGTGAAGATAGAGATATAGGTTGTCTTTGTGCTGAGGATCAGAGAGAGAAACTTCTTTCTTAAATATGATGTGATGACTGGATATACTGTCCTCCAGAGATGTGGGTCTCATCACTGTGAAAGCAACTACGTGTCTCTCTCGCTGGCTGTAGATGACTGGCTTCAGTCAACTTCATTCCTTTCTTACGGTAAAAGGAAAGTGTTCATTAGTTGTTTTGTTTTGTGATTTTTTAATTACAAAAGGCAACAAAAATACCATTTCTCCTTGAATGAATCTACAATCTCTCCCCTGGAGCTTGTTTTATCGTTGGGTAACGCTGCTGATGTCAGACTCAAAAACATCCTGAAGTGAAACACATGATGCAAAAAAATTGTAGTTCCTTTTTATCCTTAGAAAACTTTGAATTACGTTTATTTTAATTTCTGGGGATAAAAGACGATGTCACCGTTTCTAATTACAATGCACAGAGGTAAAACAGATTTCTCCAGGACAGTCACTGAATCATAATGAACGGGAACAACCAGAAAACTTCAAAGTCTTCTAGAAGTTAATCTGAAAGGAAAAGCCCCAAGAACCTTAACAATATCATGTTTCCCCAGGAGATTCAGGAAGGATGCCAGAATACATGATTATGGACCAAAGTTCAGGGCAGTGATCACGGTAACACAGTGATGCACATACTATTAACTATACAGAACTGTTACCATATAAGGGGCTGGGGTTTTTTTGGTTGCTTGCTTGTTTGCTCTTTGGGAGGAAAGAATGAAAAACTGGTCAGCTAAAACGGAGCCAGGGAATATAATTATGTAATACTTAGTAATCAGCACGTAGAATTATTATTTGATCAGGAAGGTAGAAAATGGACTACTTTTTTTGAACACAGTTTACTAATATTGTTAAACTGGAAGAAATGACATTTATTTAGAGGAATGTGAAAAAAGCTCAAGGACTAACTCAGCTTTGTTTATAGCTTAATTAAGATGTTATTTTAATGTCCTTTTTTCATGTAAGACTTATGAGATCATAATTTGAGGTGAAAGTGGGAAGTTTATGGCCTGACTGTCAAGGTAAACATATAAAAATGCTATTAAGTCCAAAATGGAGCACAACAGCATTACAGTACATCAGAGTGACTTTACTGTCATTTGTGGAAAAACAAGCTGTGATTAATTATTTCTTTCTGGATGCACAATACTTACATCAGTATTGTACATCAGGGCCAAAATCTAGGTCACTAAAAGCTTTTTGCACATCATCTGATAACAACCATAGTCTTTAAGATCCTCTCCACTTACGTTAATAAGCTTCATCTCAGGCCTTAAATAGAAAGCTTGAGCTTGTTCTAGGGAAGAAGAAAAGAAGAAAAAAATTGGAACATACTTGAAGAAAAAAACAACATTTAAGAAAAAATAAAACGACCAATTAAGTTCTGAAAAGAGAGATCAATCTGAAATGCAGATGCAGCACAAGAAATGAGGCAGCAAGAACTGATGGCAGATAGAACGAAAGAGATGGTCACGCGAATGGGTTCCAATGGCTCAACAAGATTCTGTCATGGTTCTCTTCCCTTGGACAGGTTGTATCATTCAAGTGTGAGCTCCACCAAAAAAAAGACTGCTTTTACAAAAGAAAAAAAGGCAAAAATATTCTTCTCTGAAGTACATATCAGTATTTGAGAATCTTTTCAATTGGTACTGGAGACAAAAATACTTGGAAGAAAGATGTATTAAAAACCCCATTAGAACTTAATATGGTTAACAATTTAAGATCAAAACATGGAAAATTATTCAGTCTGGACCTTCAGCTGTAAAAATTATGATGAAATTACACTGTTACTAATACCAAACTTTAAGACTGCTGTGACTAGACAAATAGCTACAGACCAGAAAAGTTAAACTTTCAAGAACATTATTTCATATTTTCATACGAACCGTAATAAATCCTCAGCAATTTGAAAGATGGTTATTTCTTGACTCAGTTTCTATTTTGCTTTGATATTTTACACTGTGCATGGCAGCAATCTGGCTAACAAAAAAGCTGTCCCGTCCACTTTTGCCTACTGCTGATGTTTTGTCTGGCAAATATTATGCTACAATCTCACAGAATATTCAAGGTTTTATCACATGCTGTTAATTTAAAGCAAGGCAAGGGAAAAGACTGGAAATGATAGTATCACTTCATTTTTAGGAACTTCTTCAATGCATCACTTATACTGTAATATTTCTATTTAAACATTAAGCTAGGAAATGTTGGCAAAGTGCTTCACTGCAGATAATTCCCAGACAAATAGCAACACTAAGTACCTAAAAAAACCCTAAAGATTGTTTTAGCAGCATAATCACACAACTATAATTAAAGCACACAATGCAAACATCACTTACAGACTCCTGTATCAATTCTTTAAATAGAGGACAAGCATCTTAAATTTGCAGTTACTTCTTTCAAAAGTATTACTTCCAGATTTTCAAGGAAGATACTGATTTCACATCTAGATACTCACAAAAGGAAAATAAAGCCTGTTTCCAAGACAACCACATTAGTTTCCAGACTGCTAGATACTAAGTAAGAACATGCAAAAGATTACATATCCCAGATGATGACACCTGAAAGACTTTCCACACATGTTCTTCTACTCAATTTATACCCAATGAAGCATTTCAAGTGTACATATATATCCAAAAGAGACTCGGTATTCTTATTTTTCTATTACTCACATTCCTATACGCTCATTAGAGCCAAAACCTTAAACTAATACAGTAACAGAGAAAACCTCAAGTATAAACAAAAATTTAATCCACTAACAGGCATCTTGCATTGATTTCCCTGACACCACAAATAACCCTTCCGCTGAGGATGCACTGAATTTTTTACTTTAATGGACCTGTAGAAGAATAATGTGCTTGGATGAATTAAGTAAAAAGTCAGAAGCAATATTTAATAAACAGACCAGAAGGTGATTAGCGTGAAAGTCAGATCCATCCCTTAGGACAAACAGAAACTTCCCCAGTTTTAAGGGAAGATAATCTACATTCCCTGTTCCAATGTACTACATGGGACACTAATTTAGCAAAGCTAATTTGGCAACAGAAATACTGAGGCAAAGGCTGATTTTCTTGGCCAGTCTTACCACAGTCCTTCTACTAACAGGGGAGAGAGAAAAGCCCTACCTGGGTGCTTGTGGAGACATTTAAAACAGACAAGCAAGGAGTCATTAAAATTTATCTACCTGCTTCTTCAACATGGCACAAACATTCTGAGGTGTGCTCTTCATACAGCACTACCTCAGAGACTGGCCATCAACAAAAGAAAGCCTACATACAGGTGGATTTGTATGATTTTAAAAATTAAAAAACACTGACACTGGGAAATACAGGTGAATTCTTATATGGGTGTTACTTACCTAAGTATGATGTTCAGTCTGGTACTTCCGAAAGTCCTACTCTATAGAAATAACTCCATGTATTTGACGACAATCGTTTGGTTACAATTCAGTCCTTCTTGCTTTTAAATAGCAGCAACAGGGCATCTCTATGACAATAAATGCATGCTGATGTAACTGACATTTTCCTTAAGGCAACTAACAACATACTAGTTTATATTTGTCAATTCTCTCTATGGAAAGAAGGCTTATTACTGCAATAAACATGTACTTCATAGTACTTAATAAAAGGCAAAGAAGATTAACTCATTAGTCTCTGTGCTAGACGCAGTACAAATTTTTAAAGTTCTTGTTGCTGCAGCAGAAGATGCTAAATGGCATCCAAGTTTTAGACCAGAGAGACATACACTTTGTATACACATAAACGTACCTCTGTCAAATGAAGTTAATAATATAAATCGTTTCAAAAGTCTTCCATATGCTCCAAGGAATAGAACAAATCACAGTATTTCCTTCTTCTTTAGTTTCATTGCTCTCAAAATTACAACAGAAAATTCCTTACTCTGTTTTATTTTTCTAAAATACTGTGATATAACATATACGCAGCCAGAAAGTCCTCTGATATAATAAGGCAGACAAAAAAGGTCAGAGAAATTAAAAGTTCCCATTCTAAAATTGTGCTTATTTTTTTTAGCAGTTTCTTAAGGTCAAAAAACTCTGGAGTGTACAAATCTATGTATCTTACCAAGGGCTTTTAGCTTGCAGATTTTTAAACAATCTCTGAACTACTTCAGAAGTAGCCACAGAAGTGAACTGAAGAAAACAAATGTGTCATCAGTATGTTCAAGAGCTGCTATAAAGGAGCATGCATCTCTACTGACTATATCACAGCCCCCAAATCTGAAAAACCCACAAACTTCTGTAATCATCTGCAAGTCACTGTTTATCCCTTTCTCCAATGGCTCTGACATTTAGGAGGATTTTTATAGCATCTGTCACAATACAGCAAGTATGGGCTGGCCTGTCACAAAAGACTTGGAGGGATTATGTACAAAAGGGAAGAGAAAAATTCACTGATCTGCTGAACAAGTTTCAAAATTCAATAAAGTACTGTAGAGACAGCCAGTTGGAAAGCACTTCTGAAAAACTCCATAAAATATTTTGTACTGTTCTTGGAGAGATCAAATACATATCAAATCCAAGCCTGAATACGTTCTCCTGTAATCTCTGTACACAAATACTTCAAAACTAACTCACCTAAATCTTGTTCTATTCCTTCTTTTTTGTTTCTGCTATTGCAGGAGGTTTTCCAACTACTAATGGGGTCTTGCTTTGAATTACCAAATGACAAGAAAAACAGCGTAGGGGAGTAATAAAGCGATGGAAGTCAAGTAAGTCAAATAGCTTAAGAGTTGTACATACTTCATTCTGAAATGAACACTCAGTTAACAAAAACTTAAGCTTTCGCAACAAAAAAACAGACTGCCTACTTATTCCTAAAAATTCTCACCCACCTAGAACCTCTTTTTTCTCTGTGCAACCACAGGCAAAAATACGTGTTGAACTGGAATAGAAGTTAATTTACCTCAATAATTTAAATGAAAGCATCTTAAAAATAATGCGAAAACACCAGAGCCAAGAAAATATCAAGGCAACCTTTCAGAAACACAAATGCACCACATTAAGATTGGTCAAGCCGGCTTAGCTCTGTGCTCTGGCTGCCAGCCTCCCAAGTGCTTTCACAGTCGAGTACCACGGTCTTCAGCTACGGGTAAAGCACTGACATTTGGAGCAGAAGCAGCCTGCCTGGAGAGAAGTGTCGTGGTTTAACCCCAGCCAGCAACTCAGCACCACGCAGCCGCTCACTCACTTCCCCCCACCCAGTAGGATGGGGGAGAGAATCGGAAAAAAAGGTAAAGCTCGTGGGTTGAGATAAGAACAGTTTAACAGAACAGAAAGGAAGAAACTAACAATGACACTAATAACAACAATAAAGTGGCAATAATAATAAAAGGATTGGAATACACAAAATAAGTGATGCACAATGCAATTGCTCACCACTCGCCTACCAATGCCTGAGCCGCGCTCCTCCCCCTGGCCCCCGCCACCCAGCTGGGCATGACGTCCCATGGTATGGAATACCCCTTTGGCCAGTCTGGGTCAGCTGTCCTGGCTGTGTCCCCTCCTCCCAACTTTCTTGCTGGCTGGTTATGAGAAGCTGAAAAGTCCTCGACTTGACAACTGAAGCCATCAGGGTGTTATCAACATTCTTCTCATGCTAAACCCAAAACACAGCGCTGTACCAGCTGCTAGGAAGACAACTAACTCTATCCCAGCCAAAACCAGGACAAGAAGATATCAAGAAGGGAAAGTGTAGCATATTAGTTCTACTTGTATGTCAAAAACCCCCAAGATAAACTACCTCTGCTGTGAGTCAAATGGTACCATTTAATCGTTTTGGTATGGTACATCCTCATCTGTTCACAATAATACTTTTACCATAAGCATCAATGTCAAACTGCTGCTCTGTTTGTTTATGCTGTATTAAGAAACAAGTCCTTTTTCTATTGTGTATCATCAGGACGAGTTTTTAAACTGACTTTCTAATAAGTTCTAGAAAAATCTCTGCTTGCCATCCATTGATGATGCAAATAAATAGGTTGCCTCAAGGTTTCTACCAGTCAGAGAATACTAAAACTATTCAAGAGGTTTCATTGGTGTTGCAAGACTTTCCAACATTAAAGAATTATCTCAACTTACATTTGCATGGCTTTAAAATGACTCTGGAATTGTTTAAACCAATGCAATGCTATATGAACAATAAAAACTTCAATTATTTTTGAGTTGTTTATATGTCTGTCCTGGTTTCGGCTGGGATAGAGTTAATTGTCTTCCTAGTAGCTGGTACAGCGCTGTGTTTTCAGTTCAGTAT
>JAVKLA010000073.1:17156902-17177907 GCA_034782735.1 Sagittarius serpentarius
TGCTCGGCTGGGGGGTGCTGGGCTGGGGCGTCGGTCGGCGGGTGGTGAGCAATTGCACTGTGCATCACTTGTCTTGAGTATTCCAATCCTTTTATTATTATTGTCATTTTTTCTTGTTATTAGTGTCATTGTTCGTTTCTTCCTTTCTGTTCTATGAAGCTGTTCTTATCTCAACCCACGAGCTTTACTTTATTTTCTCCGATTCTCTCCCCCATCCCACTGGGTGGGCGGGGGAGTGAGTGAGTGGCTGCGTGGTGCTGAGTTGCTGGCTGGGGTTAAACCACGACAATGTCTTAATTAATTTTGCCTGCTAGCCAAGAAAAATATGGAAAAGAAAGTCTTGTGTACATCTGCCCACAAGTAGGCAGTTACAAGAGAATCGGGATGACTTCTTGTCTCACGCCCCCCTCTGCAAGATGGCTTTCGCAGCTATCTATTTAAGGTAAACTCCCAATTAAGCTACTCTTTTTAATTTAGTCACAGGATTCACCACAGAGTTAGGCCAAGATAGTAAACAGGAAAAAACTCTCAAGTAAGTTGCCTGAAGACACCAGCAGAATAATCTTGAATAACATTTACATCACCAGTAGGTGATGCTTCCCCTTGAACCACGCTGATGGTAAATGATGGGGTCTTCATGAGCATTTATTTATTTCGGTCTTAAGGGGGAGATGAATGACAGCATGCTTTACTGTCCTGCAGAATGTTTCATGGGCCTCTGAAAAAAAATCATGCTTGCTAAATTGCAGGGGGGGGGTGGGGGGGGAGGCTGGGACTAGTCCTCTAAGTAACATCAATCCCTTTGCATTTGTGAAGCCACCAGTCCAGGGCAGAGCTTAGACTAGTCACACTAAATTTGTTTCGTGATGTAGCTGAAACTCCTCCCGCTCACCAGTATCATGAAAATGCAGCAGGTGAGCACAGCTCGCAGACGCAGCAGGTCACAGCTCTGAGTGCTGGCCCTGCACAGGAATGCACTGGATTGCGAGGGTTCCTCTACCAGCACATGCCCCATTTCTACCACAGAAACGATGGGTAGACTAGAATAAACAGTTGTTTACACCAAAACCCACTTGTGGGCTGCTTGCTGAACTTTCCCTATGGGCTAGACATTGAAGGCATCTGCACAGGCTGGTCCCCAGGGCCACGGCCAGGCATCGCTGTGGTGTCCTGACCATACTGCGCTTCCCAGCTCAGCCTGGCTCCCTGTGGATTGCTGACCCGCAGGCACGTGCGCTACAGTAAATGCAACCATAAAGCCCACCTGCTGTTACAGTGCAGGACTAGCCTTCACTATTGACTGCTGCCCTAGAAAACCAGCACAAAACGTAACTTACCTTCTCTATGTCAAAACATAACGTTTGAACGTGAATTCTTCATTTCTTAGAAGAGGAAAACACTGAAAACAAGGCCATACACCAATAGGGAGGGGGAAGCAATGGGAACATTAGTATTCTACTGTATTTATTTATGAGAAAAATACAACAGATCTCCTCATCTTCACTGAACTGCTTGCTATATCCACTACAGCAGCGATTTTACAAATAACATCTTTGCAAAACATCTTCCTTTGCAAAACCCAGCTTAGTAATGCTTTATTTCATCAGGTGGGTGGAGAATTTCCCTGCGAAAGTTCTGCCACAACTGCTGTCAAAATTATCATACTTATTCGAAATACCTTTAGGATCCTATCTTCCCTCAAAAATGCTGCCTACAAGCAATCTAAGCACAAATGAAAACAAGCGAAAAAGTCCCATTACTCAGGAAAAAGAAAACCTTTGGCAAGTAACTGGGTAACTTGCCAGTGATAGATGCCATCACTGTACCAAAAGCTTTAATCAACAAATGGGATATGCTAAATAGTACAAGGGGTCATGAGAACTTCATCTCACACAACAGAAGTGAACATCTGAAGGTGAAAAAAAAGACAAAGCCAAATAAAACAAACTCAAAGAGCTCATTCACACTGCAATTAAATCCATTACACACTTCGCATGTTTTCTGCTAGACTACTAAATAAATTCAAGTGAAGCACTGTTAGATATCAATTTAGCTAATGCATCCTCAAACTGTAATGCCGTGAAAGACTGGAATGAAGTCTTTCAGATACCATGGAATTGTTTTTCAAAAGAAAAATCCGCACAAACTTATACGCTTAATTTATTCTTACCTATACTTGCATTAAAAGTCTGTATTTGTGCAAGTAAGTGCACAGTCTATTAAAAACAATACAATAAAAATTAATAATGATGTAGACACCATTCACACCAGTATAATACTGGTTTCCAAGCCCTTGCTAATTGCCATAAAAGTCTTTCCATCACAGTTATACTTCATACTGTCTAGCACATTAACCCTCATTTCAGCCACATATGTAATTTATATGGCTGACTTGTGTATCAATACAAAATCAGAAAAATGAAACCAAACCATACTAAACATACTGTTGAAATGTAAACACACAGCCAACATCACACCCACCTAGCTACAGTTATATATAAACTAAACAAATCATTAGGCAAAACCCAACATAGCATGATTTTCAATTCTTCAGGATGTATTACACTTAGATTGAAAACAAGTGATTAGATGTACCGCAAAGGACACCAATGTGTGTCAGTGACCATGTACTTTCAGAGTACTCAGCCCTTGTACTTCAGTACCATTTAGCTGTGAATGCTGATTTAAATTACAACTTTCTGTCTTTTATCATTGTAATTAGTTTTGCTTTGGGAATTTTCTCAGCTAACATTTGAAAATTATACTGTAAGACAAATCTTTTCTCCACATCTTCTACACCAAACAGCAAAAGTCACAAGGATTTGTGACCAGATGAGGCCCCGAGCAACCGGATCCAAGATGGCCCTGCTCTGAGTAGGGGGCTCCAGAGGTCCCTTCCAGCCAAGGTCTTCCAGGCTACCTCTGCTTTATTACTCTGCTCATTAAAGAGCCAAGATTAGTCCAAGTTATATTTTAATGACTATTCCTAAGTAAAAAATAACTAAAATACAAATCTCGGGTTACTGATAAGATCTGACATGATTTTTTGAGGATTACCTGATTTCAGTTTTTTTTTTTTAAATGTTCCAGTACCGAATCTACTGTACTATAACAAACAGTTCTTTTCTCCCTCCAAGGCAAATGTATAAAAACAACTAAACCAACTACAAATTTCACTAAGACAGACAAGTTCACATACTTAAGAGATTAGTAATAGAATATTATCATCATTCAATAATCAGCTGATTTGTTCAAACTGTATCAGAACACAAGCTTTTACTGAATGCATGCATAAACCAGTTTCCATCTTATTCTGTCATAATAAACACAAAACTTCACTGGCAACTATTTCTCAGAAGAGAAACACAGACTGCATTTATTATTTTCCTCACTAAATTAAAGAGTCATTGAAGCTTTATTTGTACAATATACAAGTGAAAAGAAGAACAAAACTTCCTTTCCACTTGAAACACAATACACATTATGCAAGAGCACCCAAAAAGTATCTGATCAAAATTTACAAGCAATACATCTTAAAGATACCAGTTCACCAAATTAGGCTCAACAACAACAAAACATAAATTAGAAATGCCCTAATCCACAAACTGGCATTACCCAAAGAGAAACAAAGTGTATTTTCTGTCTGCTTGTCCTTGGCGTATTGTGTAAGATGACAGTAGCTCTAGTTTCTCCAGGGAACTCAGGAGTTCTTCTACACCCATCATTACCCAAGGAAGTTTAACTGGGTTTCTTCAGGCTGCTCTTCACCCATATAACACCCTCCTACAGGCACTGCACACAATGAAGTTCACAATGTCATAGTCTCATCTGCTGTGGCTGATGAGAGTTTAAACTTGACCCATGACATTTCAGAAGATCAGTAAAAGGGAATGATGAGAAAGTGTGCTTACTTGCCTTATCAATGCAAAAAGCAAGTATGAATGACAGCTGACACTGAAAGGGTTATGTCCTCGTTTCAGCTGGGATAGAGTTAATTGTCTTCCTCGTAGCTGGTCTGGTGCTCTGTTTTGGGTTTAGTATGAGAAGAATGTTGATAACACCCTGATGTTTTCAGCTATTGCTCAGTCGTGTTTAGACTCAGTCAAGGACTTCTCAGCTTCTCCTGCCCAGCCAGCAAGAAGGCTGGAGGGGCACAGGAAAGGTGGGAGGAGGGGACACAGCCAGGACAGCTGACCCAAACTGGCCAAAGGCGAATTCCATACCATGGGACGTCATGCCCAGTATATAAACTGGAGGGAGTTGGCCAGGGGAGGAGCGCTGCTTGGGCATCGGTCGGCAAGTGGTGAGCAATTACATTCTGCACTTGTTTTGTGTATTCCAATCCTTTTATTATTATTGTCACTGTTAGTTTCCTCCTTTCTGTTCTATTAAACTGTTCTTCTCTCAACCCACAAGCCTTCCTTTATTTTCCGATTCTCTCCCCCATCCCACCGGGTGAGGGGGGAGTGAGTGAGCGGCTGTGTGGTGCTGAGTTGCTGGCTGGGGTTAAACCACGACAGGTTAATACCAGTGAACGCTCTCATTGAACTGAAGCAAAAATGAAATTTTAAAGAAATAGTAGTATTCAAATAACATTTTTCAGATCTAAGATGCAGAGTAACAAGACACATGTCTGGCAATCCTTCCTGGCTTGGAAGACAGCAAGGGGTTTTTTTGCTTTCTTTTCCTTCCAGGAATATACTTTCCACCTATTCAGAGCAACACATTCACAACTGCTGCTGTAGAGACATAGCGCCCAGCTGTGGCATGCAATTTCATAAAGGCCTAGAGAGTCTCCCCTTATTTTACCAGACCAGCAACAGATAGCACTAGAGAGTTCAGAACTTGTTTCTTAGAACAGCTCAGATCTGCACACAGGTTCCAAAGATGACGACTCCTGATTTGGCGAAAGTCAGAAAAATCTAATGATTGATGAAAATCTGATAATGCAAGAGAGAAAGAATCCAGAAAAAAAGCAGCACTTGCACTTGACAGCAGTGGAGTCAGAGCTCTGCCTCCAGTAATGACTTAAAGCAGTGCCAGGGAACGCTTTGAGAAGGTACCAGACCTCAACCACCCACCCTGGGAGCTTGGCGCCACAGTCCCTGGCACAGGTTTTGATTAAGGATAACTAGCTTTCTCCCAAACAACTCCCAGACCCAGCCTGAGAGCTGGCACAGATTGGAGACTGCTCCCAGCAGGCAGTTTGGATGTGGCCACCCTGCTTTGCAGGGCAAGAGTTTAACAGCAGGGACATGGCCTGTTCCACTGCCAGCTGCAAAGCAGCCCCAGGCACATCTGATTCAGCAGCACAGACACAGCTTTAGCCGAGCGGTGCTGGGGCCAAACAGTCCAACTAACAGATCCCACCGTGCTCCGCAAGAGGTGTATTCCCAAGTCAAATGCTTATTTCACAGACTGCCTGGTTTTGGCTTAGAATCTCCTCTGCGATGTGCAGGTTTTGTATTGGGACAGTTTTTTCCAAAACCTTATCTCTCAGCCTGTGAAGACTCTGGGTGGCAGAGTACACCATCTGAAAGGGACAGGATTTAGCAGTATGTTATCAAGCAGAATTAATACAAAGGTTTGCTTCAATGCAAACAGATAAATGCTTGAGTTCCTCAATTGCAAAATTCAGACTCCTTTCTCTTAACCAAATACTCTGATGCACGATGACTTTTACCTCCATACTTCAGTAAAAGAGCTGAAAGGAACTTCACCTACAGCAAGTTCTCCGCACTTCCTAGTGAGGTAAGCAATAGCAAGAGATTTGTGGGCTCGTTAATCCTTACTTACTATTTTCCTCCTTCCTATTGTACAGCAATGCCTCAACTTACTTCCAATTAAAAAAATGCATTATTTTCTTTTTTCTGTTTTCCCTGCCTTGCCTTGGGTATCTAGTTTCCTGTCTCATCCATAAGCAATACTTCTGAGTAGTTTAGACAAAAGCTACTGTCTAAAACTGTGCTGTATTGAATACAACAATAAAAAGTATTTTACTTCTTTAAGCAAGATACACATTTGTCTTCTATTTGCAAATTTTCAACTCTACTTAGTAAATAAATCAAAACATTAGTACTATACTAAGTATTTCTCATATTCTGTTGTACATGTTTATTTTATTAACAGAAAAAATACTTTGAAGTATCAATGACAATACAGCAACAAAATTTCTCAAGTTCATTCTCCGTAGAGTATGTTGCAAAAAGTACCCAGTGGTCTTCAAAAAGGCCAGTCACTGCAATCAAGCATACTTTCAATAACAGAGTTTGAAAGTTCGATGTATGTCGATTTAGCAAAGTCAAAACGAAACAGCAAGACAACTAACTATAAAGCATTTAACAGACCCCCTCCAAACTTCTGCCTCTGTTTCAGCCAAGAATGTTACAACCTGCAACATGCCGGAATGCTGATTATTTTGTCCAACATACCTTGTACTAAAAATACAGCAATTTCAAGATTGTCTTCCTTCTTACTAACCTAAAAGCTCTTCAGATGGATCTCGGTTTCCTTCGGGAACTATTCCATAATTCAGGCAGCCAACATCTTGTTACTCTTCATTTTGCTCCTTCAAATTTCACTCACTGCCCCTCTACTGGCATCACCACTGAACTGGCCGCCTTCTAACCTAAAGGACTTTACAACTTTATCAATGATAGACAATTCTGCTACTATGAATTCAGGAAAAAAGGGAAAAATTTCCCATTTTTTGTAACTGATGCTACCAATTAGGTGGCCATGACTCAACCACATGCCTACAGGAGGCAGCACAACTCTGCTACTGTCCATTGAGAAGACTGTCCAATGCATCTGCAATTTCCGAAGAACCCACTGAAATGACCTTATGATTTCAACATGCTTTGCTGCAGGTCAAAACCATTAAATACCCAACGAAGTAGATGGTGTCAAACCCAACACTATATATGTATAGTGCATATCTATACATACACGTATACAGAAAAAAACAGTCCTAAAGGGCTGGAAGTAGTTAACATCTAGAAAATTCAGTTTGTGAAAACCTGTTAACACTGGAGAGTTGATGCTAGTCAATGCTACAGAAAATGTCCTTAAGAGAAGCAAGTTTGTTGTAATGTCAAATGAAGTCAGAAAAACTTTTTCCTGAAAATGATGCAAATAAAAAAAAATGCAGAATATAAAATTTCCTAGGAAGAGCTGATGAATATAAAAGCAAGGCCCAGAACCCTGAACAATTCCATATTACCCTTTATGAAAACAGATTATTGGTAATTATTAAATATATGCTGATAAAAAAATCTCAAATATGTTTTCAAGCGAGACACATAGGAAGTATCACTCTATGATCATGAGTTTATTCAAAAAGTTAATGGTGACATTCCTGTTTTGCCCAATTCATTAGTTAAATCCTGTTTTAGGATGTGAGTTTCAATACACAGCAAACCTTTACTGTTTGATGAACACATCACTCAGAATAGTTCAGAAATACTATTTCCACATTTCCCCATTTCTTACAAAACAGCTTAATACCTATTTATCTGGAATCAGACAATATCCACTCAGGAGAAGAACCTGTAGCTGTCAATGCTGACCTTCCTCCTTAATCTTACCATTTTAATTGTTTTGCTATTCTCCACTGGACTACAACATTTTTAAGTATCCCTTTATATTTTTCCATTCAGAGTAAGCTGAATATAAATGACCACAGAAACTAATCTTTACCACTGGAAAAACATACACTTACAATAAACAAAACATCCTAGTTTTGAAACATCTCAGACACAGAAAGTTAAATTTTAAAAAACAAAGCAAACCAAAACATTTTCATCTTACAATTACAGCTTTTCCAGAAAATCAACAGCTATCAATACTGTAAAACTAGCAGCAAGGACCAGACAGCAGCAAACAGGCAAGGGCCGTGTCTAAACTAACACATGGTCTGCTCTGTCCTGCAGGTTCTTGGGCTGCATTTCTAGCAAAACCCAAACTACAGAACCCGAAATACAATTTAAAGGAGCCTTTCCCAGGAAACGTGCAGGAATGCAATGATACTGGCACAGATGGCTTTTTCACAGTTAGTTCTCCAGGGCTGAAACGGCATCCCCAGATCATCACAGGTTTCCCAGCAGCAACAAGAAAGGGGGGGGAGGTATATATCTATAGATATATTGTTAACAGATCTTCTCTCACCGGGACCATAAAACTAAACTCTTTACATCAACACACACAGGTGGATCGTTAGCCATACCGGGAAGCCTTCCATTACTGGCAGACTGGATCCATACAGACAGAAGGTGTCAGGGCTGGAAAGACAGCACCCACCACCTCAGCCCCGTGGTCTGCTGGTCCAACCATATTCACCAGTTATCAAAATAATTTTCTACTGCAGATGTCTACAGAGGCCAAGACAGGCCTCGCCCATGTGCAAAACATCAGCTGTTAAAAAGATGGTTGTTTAAAGTTTGGAGATAGCAATACGCCATTATTCATGTCCCAGGACACCTAATCACAGGATAATGTCTTTCCAAAATTTAGAAAAGACAAACAACGTAATACTCTTGCCCAGGATTCCCGTGTCTATTTTCACTGCGCGGCTTCCTGGTTCTTTCTTGGCAGATGCACTTACAACTTGGCCAGCTGTTTTTCCATATGCCTAAAGGTTTTATAAGCACTTGTCCTATTGCAAGTCATTGAAACTTGGGCTTCTAAGTCATCCTCCTCATTACACCTTTTCAGCAATCCTGATACAAACACCTTTCCACCACCCAATATCCTTCCATAATGAAGGTTCCTCAGTCCTAAAAGGTTTCTGGGTTATCCTCTGTTCAACCAAAATACTGCCCTACACAAAACTGAAGAACAAAGGTATCTTACTCCATGTACTGCCATTTTTCCAGCCCTGGGTTTTAATGCATCAGCAGGAAAGCAAAACTTTAAACAGCTCCATTGTAAAATACAAATATTTAATTGTTTATAGCATAGGTTGTTCTTATCAAGGAAAACAAAGACAATCCCAGGCAAACTGCCATCAAAGTCTCTAAAAACAAAGGTCTACCGCAACTATTTTCCTCTATCTGGTCAAGTCTGGGAAACCGGTCTGCTGCTGAGGAGTGGCATCTGCTGGCAGACGGGCACGCTGCAAAAATCAGATTCACCAATAAAATAAAAGTAAAAAAAAAAAAGGAAAAAATCAGAGTTCACATTATTCACAAAGTAACTTTCACTTGCTTCTTCACTGATAGGACGATGATGTTTTCCTTAACAATGTAACTCTTTTCAGTTACAGTGATGGTACTGAATTGCCCATGAACCGGAATGACATTGCTAGCGCTGTCTGTGAAATTTCTTTTCACTAGTCAATCAGCTGGGGACCTAGTGAAAAAAAACCCACAGCTATACAAGATCTCATCTTTGTAAACCACCAAGGACATAATATAAGTTTGTTATTTGATTAAAATTCTTCACATCATGGATCTCTTAAATAAATTCTTACAATGACTCATTGTAATGGACGTTAAAAAGCTCGCCAGCATGCTTCGCTGCAAACAATCAACTGAATTTAGAAATTCAAGGGGCCCAGAAAAACAACAGAATATCATGATTTGCTGTACACCTTAAAATTAATTCTAAGCATTAAATCAAATTTTAAACTACTGTAAATTAAGTACACACACAGAACAAGTCACTTCAACATGAACCAGAAGATCCTTAATTTTAGAGCAACCCGCTTCTACCACAGCTTAAAGCTGACCTACGCTTTCCACAGGGTGCTATTCTTATAAGCCATAGTTCCTGTAACTGTGGCAGACTATAGCTTTTTGGCCTCAAATATCATGGTGGATGACTGACACACATTATATTCATCTTGGAAGGGACAGAAAAAAGAGGAGATTCAGTTTAAATGTTTTACCCATGTCCAGGAATGAAAGCAGGAATAAGTATGTTTTCATACTATATTTTGATTTTTAAAGAAAACTTTGTACTCTTAACAGCACCGTGCAATACCAACGTACTTTACAACAGCATCTAAAATGTGGCATTATTAACAATAAATCTTTTCTTTTGGTGAAAAAAATATGCATATTGGGCTATTACTGTATGCTTACAAAAATATAATCACTTTAAAACTCAATAGATCCCTTATGAAAAAAATAAAATAAATAAAATTTTTAAAAAGAGAGTTTTGTGTGTACATACCAAGGCTCCATCTCCTCTGGGCATAGTCTACTGGGGGCTACCATGGCTGATCAGAATTTTGTAATGACTCTTCTCAGCTGCCAGGTTAGTCTGATGAAACCAGAGCAGAAACCTACTGTGATAATTATCTCCCTTCCTGATACCACAGTAGCAAGCAAAGGTGTGCTTTTTATGTCATGTATGTCATAATACATGACATCTGACATCAGATCTGCGGCTAAAGAACCAGATGGTTATCCAACTAGCATTATCCAATGTTGACTTGAAACATCAACAATCATCCAGTCGTTAAGACTTTTAGAAATCAAGGGAGGCTTCTGTGGTTGCACAAAAGCTACGCTGACAGAAAGTCTCATCCCTGGTGTCCTCATGGCTCCACTGGGGGCCTGGTCACAGCACTTCCCACCTCCCTCCCAGCCCCACGACCTTAGAAGCCTACTGATGGAAACCAGGGAGCTGCTGTGCACACCTCAGTGTCGAATCCAAGATGTAGCCTAGGCACGATCATTGATGGAGGCACTAAGGGTATTTCATTGGGCCAAGAACACTTGCTGGAAAATTTACATTACTGATCTACATTACAAGATAAGAACTTGGAAAGAAAGACTGCAATGGGGAAAAATAAAGAACAAAATACTATACCGTATGCCAAAAAGACACATCTATTAAGGAGTATAGGAAGAAGAAAGTATTTAAGCTGATAAATGTGCCAGAAAAAAGCCTGAAGAGGAACAAACAAAGCAAACCTATCATGTTGGACCGTTTCATCACAAGACTATGAGAAAAAGACTTTGAAGAACTCCAAGAACTTTCCAACCGCAGCAAAAAAGGGACTCTTACCATGCCAATGTCTGTTGAAAAATGTAGTCATATGCTGGCAGTCTATAAAGTTCCTAGAATGTGATTAGGATATTTTTTAAATAGCGTGGAGGCTAGTGCAGGGTGTTTATCTTAGGCTGGTTCTCCATCGCAGGTTTGACTCACCTACAAATCCAATCGTGAAAAGCAATTTGAGTAAAAATCATCACAAAATGAGATCAGCACTCTAAAAAAGGAAGTATGGAAGAGGAATATACAAGATCTCTCTGCAGAGAGATCAGATATATTTCTCCAACAGAGAAAAACAAACAGGCTTTAGAAAAGCAAACTTCAGCATCCTTGGGGAACCAGATGTGGCAGGGCAACACTTTGAGGGATAACAGAGTGTTGTAGGTGCCCTTTTCCCTGCTAGGGTATCAAAGTGCAGCCATGTTAACCACTGCAAACTACTGGGGTAGCTGTTGTGTTTCACTACTGGGGTAGCAAACTACCCCAATGCAAATCAAAAACAGAAAGCACATTATGAAAATATGGCTAAACCAGGTAGAAACCACAGTAAAGTTTTTGAATTAAAAAGCCTTCTCAAAATCTGCAGCAGTACATTAACAAATCTCAATATGTATTTTAATACATAATTTAACAAGAACTGAATCTGTGAAAATTCCAGTTTATATTAGAAAATTCAATAGCCTACTTCTTTCTAGCACAGGAACAAGCCTTCTCAATTTAAGTATTTGCTGCCATCATGTGTACACTTCAAAAACTGCAACCTTAAAAAAGGACACTTCATTTATCAAGTCAGAAATCAGCTAGCAGACTACATACACACGAGGGCATTACAGACTTCAGTTAAAAGGTGATGAAGTTTGAAAGGTTGCTAATGTAATATGAATTCTTCCCTCAATACAGATTGCATACACATCAAACAGCATACAAACTCAATTCAATTACAAAGGCCACATGCTTCCACCATGCAATCATAAAAAGCAAGAAACTGATTATGGAGCTAAAAAGTATTTGGTGGTCCTCAGAAAATAAGCCAACTGCTCTGGTTCACTCCACGCAGGTATCAATACCATCAACACAATTCAATACCTTCAGTCATGACATCTCCAAAGAAGCGATGGTGATGGGGAGTGAAGTTCAAACCCTTGCACCAGGCTGCTTCTGGTTTAGATTCAGGGAAAGAAAAAAAAGAAGAATATTCCAGTGACCTAATGATCTGTTCATTTCCTCTGAATTACGGAACAGAATAGTTCAGGACGAAGAATTCCGACGGCAGTCTTGAAAGATGGGTGCAAGATCAATTTAGAAAGTATTCTACAGATTTGGCTAGTTACTGCAGGGGAAAAAAAGCGCATCATGCTCTCTTTCGCCCCAGTATGCGCGCTCTCTCACTAATATCCCTGAAACAACAAAAAAGGGGCATATTAACAGGACTCAAGCTCCCCACATACCACTAAGCCTCAAAATCAATGCTCAGTAACTCTAATTCTAGTATCACTTCTAACTTACTTTTAGCACAATGAACATTTCATTAGGAATATCTTATTAACATTACTTCTGGAAATGACCTTTAAAAACCTATAAATTCAAACATTTTATCAGACACAATGATTAAATCATATCCTTCAAAAAATGCAGTTTGAAATTAGCAGCTTTGAGACACAGAAATAAAAATATTTCAGGAGAAATTTTCTGCTCATTGTATTCTCAGGAGTGAGCTGCATAAACACCAGGACATCAATTAGAAGATGTATGGTTGTAAATACAGTCAGCTTCAGCATTAAAGCAGCCAAAGCTCTTGGCATTACAAAAGACGGCTAAAACAGCATGAAGATTGATAAAGATGCTACTAAATACAAGATTATGAAGTTGAAATATGAGGTTCAGCTTCTTGCAAAAAACGTATTTGATTACCTGACTTTAGTATTAGTGAACTGTACAAAAAAAGCCTTCATCCCTCAATGGGTCCAAACACATCAGTGTCCCCTAAGTACAGCTCTATATTCAGATGCGATACACACATCTGGGGCTTTAAAAATAATGCAATTTGTGTAACGCTGCTGGTGCGGACACCTCACATTATGCTGAAAGAAGGAAAAAAAAAAATTCTGAAACAATTATTCAGATGTGCTCCAGTTTCCACTTTAACTCACAGAAAATACCAATTTTGTGTCTACACAGGACAGAAAAGCGTATCTATACAGTATGCGCAGTTACAACACTCATATTATTGCAGTAATTACAAAATATGGTACTTGACAGCACTTGTGGAAAGTTGGCAGTGTTTATAGTGTTGACAGTGGAAATGCACTGACAACACAGTAAAACCTACCATGCTTACAAAACACTACAAGCTGACAATATTCACACAAGTACCAAACAAATGCTAGAAGGAAGGTGTCAATAAAATACAATCCTTATAAATTTGCAATTCCAATTCATACTGTTTTTCAGTTTGACCCACAACATTGTCTTAAAATACAACAAAGTTCAAAAGATTTGTGGGTTAGTTACCTCAATATTATCTTCATCTGAAAACCTACTCTGGTAAGGTTCTCTAAATTCTACTGTAAAATACTTTAAATAATAAAAATAGACAGTGCTAGAACATCAAGACGGGGGCAAAGCAACCAGAATACCCATCTCCTCTTTTTTTTTTTTGTTAAAGTCTAAGAGGAAAAAAGAAATCTAAAGACTCATACTTGCACACATACAACTTAAAGACAACTTTTTAAGACATCAGTTTTCTTTCTGAACCTGTACCAAGTTAAACTTTTTGAAATGGTTGTCAAGGAACACTGAAAAAGCAGAATCAGGCGAATTTTCAGCAAGTAAGGTGAACTATTAGATTCAAAGAGTACTCAGGGATCTGAATGCACACCACCAAAATAATGGATTCCTGATCATTACAGCTCTAACCTAAAAAAATCTGGAGGCCCTGACAATTAGGTGCTATTAGGCATATAATTTATACATAATAAAGGCTTTTGATTTCCTAAGTTTCAAACACATACGTACGTATTACGGTATGTTAGCTAGCATGGTTATGCATATGCTGTGTCTCATACAGCTTGGACAGAATTTTATACCACCACTAGATGGAAACCTGAATTACCTTTTAAACTGACAATTCTGTAAACGCTCCATTGCTGGTTTTGCTTCTTCTGTGGCTGACCATTCCTATTTCCTTATTTAGAGATCTAATCACACGCTGGCTGTCACAAACCTATACTCATTCGAACGTCCAAGAGCAGCCACACACAAATCTTCTACGGTGTCTTTGAATCTGAGAGCATTAGCATAAATATGCCCTGCTCATTTCCCAAGCCAGTGCTACTCAAGGCAAGGAATAAACTGTTAATGCGTATTAGAGATTTACCCCACTTCTACAGCAATTTAAAATTCTCAGTCTAAGTTATAACTAACAAAAATAGCTGTACTCTGCCAACAAATTTCAGTTGAGATTTAACTAATGCAACACTTTAAATACCAAAGGCATGTTACATACTTTACAAACACATGCAATGACCAAATCATCTGAAATTTATAAACTTATTTGCACACCACATATTTTATACAAAGTTCCATCACTTCAATGGAATTTACCATGCAATGCATTATAACCTGAGGTGACCAGCACACGCCAGTGACTGACATTACTGTCTGATATGACCCCAGTGAATCAGGTATTATTTCCTGCTGTGCCAGAACAGTTGTAAATAAAAACTTCAACTAGCAGACATGCACAGTTATCAGGACAGGCATCTGACTAGCTACATGCAATCACAGATACAATATAGAGATAACTGGCATAGTAACAGGACAGAAGCATTGAGAGTACTGATGCCACTGCTTACGGAATTTTGAATTTGGAAAATACTGTAAAGGTCTAAAACCAAACCTCACATTTGCCTTTAAGTCAACCATTTTTGAAATATGAAAAAAAATGCAGTGTATTTACACATAACAAAGTTAAACAAAATAAGTTAAACAAATGCTATCCCACACCAATATGTACACAGGAAAAAAAAAAAAAAAAGAAGAAATCACTGGCCTTAGGAGTGGGTAGATGAATCTGAAAGAGAATGATGCTGCTCTCCAGATGAGAAGTACCAAATGCCCCCTCCCGTGACAGGCGTGCACCACGCAGAAGCCAGCGGGTACCCACCAGGTTACCCCAAGTTTCTCCGCATGAGAAAGCTCCCAGACCACCTGGATTCCCCATGGAAGAGAAGCGGACACCAGCTCCTGCTTCTAAACCCAAATTTGAAGGAGCATTGAAAGGATGGAAGTGATGCCATAATACGAAAAGGATGTTACTACCGTGAAACTTTGCTATAGGGATCCATGTGGTCAACCTTTGCCTTTATTTTTTTGGTCAACGGGACAATTGCACATGAACGCAGGTTCAGGAAACTCATCAAATCATGGCTGCACAACTGCCATCTTACAGATACACTTCAGATCTTAGAGCAAAGCAGGCCACCAGGAACGCCAGGTCAGAGCAGCAGGCTGATTTCCTGTGGCTGGTCATACCCGAATCCCACATGCTCTTCAATTTATGAGCCACAACTCCACGGCTCTCAGAAAAGCGAGAAATTCTTTCCTGCCTTTTCAGAAATATCAAAGAAAATAGAGGAAATTGTCTCCAATTGAGTTCTTACAAATTAATACCCAGTGAACACCCTAAGTGGGGGCTAAATACATAAGTCTCAGTAGGAATTTACTCTTAATAAGAAGGTTTTCATCCAGATAGCCATAAAAATCACTAAAAGCAAATTCCAGTGTATCCGGTAATGTTACAATGAAATACTACTCTTAAATCCTATTTCATAACTTTTATTAAAGTCATAAAATGGCAAAAACCTTAGAGTCGTATTTCACTTCCAAAAAAATGTATTTCTTTGTCAGACAAAGAAAAGATCACTTATATAATGTACTTCACTGAAACTGAGAGCAGAACACAGAAAGTCAGCAGCAGTTTTAGACTTATGCAACCTATATATTTGCTGAAAGACAGTACAAAGGGCAACCCAGACGTCCCGTTCCCATCCCAGTCTGACTCCAGCACCAGCTACAGCTTCCTCTTCCACCCATCCAAACTTTCTTTGGCTATTTGCTCTTCAAATTCTCCTTTCAACATCTCAACCTATTTTTGAGTGCCAGAAGCTTAAAAATAAATCAAGAAGGGGAGGGAAGATCATACCAGCCCAAAGAATTAAGCAGCAAAAATTCTGTTAAGTGTATCCACTCACAAGCAGAAAAAGATGTATCAGGGCAACTAAGTCCTGGGAAATATCATGAGACCATCCCACAACCATCCCAGCAAACTAAATACTGCAAGAGACATGGGCAATTGAAAACAAATTTGATGAATGACAATTATTTGTATCATATCAAATATCGTACTGATTTTAAAAAATAGCCATTCTTGAGAAGCTACATGACCAGGTTCCCCAGACAGATACATTTCTGCCTTAATTTTACCAATATAATGCCTAGATTTGTTATCAGGAATGAAGAAAATGTCACCTTTCTTCTTAGTACACAGCAGCAGATGTCAGCTCCCAAATCCGTCTCAGTTCATCTGAAAGCTTATAAAAAGGCTTTCAGAGTCAAGAGTGGCCAAAGCATTTCAAAGGCAATTTCTTCAATCTATTAGATGTGAGAAAATGTCATGTAATTTCGCAGAATGATTCTGCTCATCTCAAGATAGTCCAGACCTTCCCATTTACAGGGTCAGGCATTTTAAACAAGCTAAGTACGAAATGGTAATTTTTAAAATTAAAAGAAGAATTAACTTAAATGATGTAAACCAAATGATTACTGGAATTACTTAGCTGAATATTCTACATTATATCTTTTGTAACCTGGAATAAATTAATCAATATTATCTTCATATTACCTATTCTTAAGTAAGCATTCTCATCAGCTACCATATGATTTAGAAGACGGTTGAACTAATTCACTTGTCATATCTGTCAACATTAATTCAATAGCATTCCAAGGTAATAATCACTATCAATCTAATTATATCAGCCCCCTCCTGTAAATGAGTAACGATTATTTTAATTAAAATATTAAATATTTAGAAAATAGAAAGGAACATATATTAATGATTTATATACTTAATTTGAATCTATGTGAACAACCATAAATCCTGAACAAAGCTTGCTTACTTTGTATCCCCCTTTAATACTTTCCAGCGGGTTTTAAGACGTGAAACATCAATCCAACACCAATGACAGGAAAAACGCAAAATTTACATTGTTCTACTTTTATATAAACGTACACATACTTGCAGACTATTTCTGTTGGTCTTATTCACTCAAGAACTCTTCCAAGAATATTCAAAGGGCAGTTTCGTTATTTTATGAGTCCAAACAGGTCAGTTTAGGTTTCCCATAAAATTACATTAGGCACCTACATGGTTGGGTTCTAACACTAAACCCCTCAATTCCTGTGCATGGCAAACAAGGGGCTCCCTTCTCATCTCTTCTACATGAAAACAATACAAATCATTCACATACTAAGACAATATCATTTGGGAGCCTTTTTACCTCTTTTTTCTCCCCATTTCTTTTTAAAGTTAATCTTAGAAATCTCCCTTTAATGTTCCAGCTGTGCTTTTGTGGACTGTAAGGATATTCAAAATGCCTGTGCCCCTTTTTGAGAATAAGGCTGAGTATTCAGGTCCTGCACTGAGATTTGGGTTCTTCCCAAAAGCCATGGAACAGAACCTAATATTAAAGAACAATGGCAATATCAGAAGCTACGGTTGCTTGAATGCCCTGCCAAATTAAGATTCCTTTAATAGTTCTTTTTAAAGCTTTTAACAGTAAAATCCTACAGGGTTTTCACCATGATTCACAAGAAATAAAGGGAATTTGCTCAGTTTGTTTTCTTTGATAAACAATCAATGTCCCCAGTTCCCTTGAATCAGCATGATCTAAATACCAAGGGGGAAAAAAAAAAATCATTTGGCACAACCATAAAGCAACTAAAATGCCAGGCCAGTTAACTAAATAATTAGCAAATATGAATCAGACTGGAGAACAAGAAAACACACCACAAGCACAGACTACAAACTAGTACATTCAAGCACACACAGAAGGTCTGACTATCCAAAAAAAGCCTGAAGAGTTTTAACAGAAGTCAAGTAGTTTCATGTTAAAATAAGTCATTCCTGGAAACTTTCATTCAAAACGAATGTGGAGTGGCTTATTAAGATTACACTTCACATTGAAGTCCTTATTCAAAGTCAAGAACATTGATGCAATCATCATATCCATAATCTTTGCCCTCTGGTGAATATACATTAAGATATACTATTTTAATATAAAATTATGAATATTATTATTCTGTAACATGAGACATCACGCCACTCTGTACCAGACATCCTGCATGCAACAGAAGACAGGAGGAAAGAACTCTTCCAGATGGAAGCTGAATACTGACAACACTAAAGTGCATACAGTAAGGTATACACATACCTTAATGAACAAGCAAATCAGGAAGAAAAGTGCTTGACATGCACAACATACCAAAATACTGTAAATAGAGCTGTAACTTTGCATTTTTCCCCCCAAAATGGCCAAAACTTAACAGGGAATACGAATATCATTTTGTATTAATGTTGTAGTGATTTACTTGGAGGTTTTTTTTGTCTGGTTTGTTTGTTTTGTTAATAAAAATAGATGTGAAGGCAAGAAGTATAGTTACGGTTCATGTATGTGAATCAGCGTATTGCAGCTTCGCGCATTGCTAACTATATGCAATTCATACGCCCTTCAAGAACTGGCAGCTTCGCAGGTACACTGGTGTGTTCTGCAAGAACCGTTCTAAGGCCTCCAGCCTATTTTTGATTAAAAGAGTGTCCTGCTGCCCAGGAAGGGTGCAAAGAGGACTCCAACAAGAATTACAGCATCTTTCTGTTACCTAATCCAAGTCATCTACAGTCCACCTTCCTCAGTTATCTAGTTCAAATCTTCAAGGGGCTGGGAACCACAGCATAGTGTAAGATGCAGAGTGAGTCCCACAGGCCAAAAATGTGAAAGTCTGATTTAAGTTCCACCCTTGAAACAGATTATTATTTGGGGCAAAAAAATCCCAGAACAAAAGAAAAATTAAAGTTGAGAAGAGCCACATTAATTATGTGCTAATATCTCCCAGCACCTTGTTAGAAGACAGACATACTTGCAAAGTTCTTTAAACCCACACACTCACAACAGTTATTAAATTAGTTTCCTTTTCTTGAACATTAGCACTAAATGTCAGGTTTCAAAATTCGACTTCTGTTCCTTGGTAGTCTGATTTTTTTCCCAGTTTTCCCTATAATCTACTTTTAAAACATTTTAAAACTGAGAAACATTTTCACTATTTGTTTACTTCACAGAAATGGCCAAAGATATTTAAATATAAACATTTTCTTCCTTTTCTAAAAGTCTTTTAAGGAAGATTTTAGCACTGAAAATAGTGACCTGTAACTTGTCTTTTTAGCTTATGTAAAAATTGGAAGCAGCGATGCAGAAACATCTTGGCAATATCAAGTAAATGGCAACAGAGAATTACAACAGCATCAGGCATTTGAGAGGTAGATACAAATTTTTGCAATTTCAGGATCTATCAGTTGGCAAGAGGCAATTAAAACACAGTTATTCCTTTCCTCTGAAGAGGATACCAGGCAGTGGTGTCCCTGCTGGATCCTGATGCCCCAGCACAAGGATAATGGAGCTGCTTTACCCCCAAGATTTCAGCTACATCAGGTAGAAGGGATGGGTCAGATCTCCCCCCATTACCCTTCTGTTGGTAAACCGGGATGCATCGGACGCTACCTATGCTAACCAGCTTCTAGGGCAGAGCAGAATACAATTTTCTTCCACAGAAAGGAAAGTAAGTTTTAAGATTCAAAAATACTATCAAACCAGTAGTTCAATGAGCATGAAAATGTATGGGAAGCTTGTCTATAGATCTGTCTCTTGCCGTTGTTTTCATGCTTTAATTGAAGGTTTTCCCTCTGCGAAGTGTCTGTAACATTTGCCTGTCGTGTGGATTTTCTGGGGTCTATTACTACGCTAGCACCTGCTGGAGTTCAGGCACGTGGGGAAAGCACCTCAAGAGTCTCCCTCCCCTGCTGCTCGCGAAACCTGTTACCTCCTCATTCCTGGAGAGCCATCTGCTTTTCCATCCTTGGTGAAGGCAGCCACTGAGTTCGGGGGAGAGGCGGGGCGGGGTTAGGCAGAGAAGCAATGGGTCACCTAAGACTTGTTTCCTTTGGGAACACTGAAAAAATGTCACTCAAAAACTAAACACAAGTTCATGGGGAAGCTATTTACACCTATGTATTTAGCTAATTGTAATTATACAATTAGCTTTGTCTGTAGTTATAGACATATACACACATTTATGTAATGCATTATTACAAATCATACAGCTAATTTTGTGTATATACCTTATATATGTATATATCGCTAATTACGTAACTGCTGTCATTCTGTTATATATGTACTTGTGTGTGCATAGGTATAATCACACCTAGATGAGGCGAGGCAGTGAGAACCACAACAGATAACCTACCCAGAGATGCAGAATTACACGGAATTTTGCAACTCTCCAAGGAGCTCGCCCTTCAGGGGAGCGAGCCAGCCAGGGGACGCCACTCTTAAGCGCACGAACCAGCAGCGATGGACGGCCCCGTGGTAATGAGCAGCGCAGGAGCCAACAGGCGTTGTTCCGGCCCCCTTTCTGTGACACACGCCCTTGAACAACGCCAAGTCCCGGCCAGCTGCTGCCGCCGCCGCAGGTAGCAGCGGGGCCGGCGGAGAGGGCGAGCCAGGCTCCGGCCGCCGGCTGAGGGGCGGCGGCTTGCGGAGAGGCCGGGCCCCCTTACCGAGGCGGGCGCCTGGGCCTCCCCCCCGCACCGGCGGGCGCCGCCGGCAGCGAGGGCCAGGCTCGGAGCCACCCGAGGGGCCCGCGGCTCGGGAGGCGGCCCCCCCCCCCCCTCCGTC